>JAZKJV010008085.1:0-567377 GCA_037367405.1 Ottelia alismoides | reverse complement strand
TCGTTGGGCGAAGGAAAAATATAGTTTCCCCCCAAATTATGACGGATCCCTTCAACTCTGGTTTTGGGATCAAGAAGCTGAATGGGTTATTGGAGGACCTGTGTCGAATCTTATCTACAAGGACATGATCTCTGGGAGATTGTTGGAGGAGATGATACAACACCACCGCCAAAGGAGAATGTTGATGCCTTGAGGAAATGGAAGATCAAGGCCGGTAAGGCAATGTTCATATTAAAGACCACGATCGAGGAGAAGTTGATCATATCTGAGAAGTCGCTACACCAAGGGAAGTATGGGACGCATTTGCTACATTGTTCTCACACAAGAATGATGCTCGACTTCAATTCTTAGAGAACGATCTGATGTCTCTCAAGAAAGGAGAGATGACAATTAATCAATATTTCAACAAGGTACGCTCTCTATGTCATGAAATCTCCCAATTAGATCCAGAATCAAAGATTAGTGAGTCACGAATGCGAAGAATCATCAATCATAGATTGTGACCAGAATATGGCGCTCTCGTAACAGCCATATCTGGTTGGTCTAAACAGCCAGCTCTCTTGGAGTTTGAAAGTCTCTTAGCAAATCAAGAGACTTTAGCCAATCAAATGGCTAGTCTGTCAATAAAAGGTGGTGAATAAGCACTGTTTAGTGCATAAAAATGAAGGAAGCTGAAGGAGCTGCATCAAAAAGACTCATCTCCTCAGTGAAAACAACATTCTCAGAGTAGCTTCAAGACAAGGGGGAGCTTCATATGGCCGATCACAAAGGCCAAATGATTCTTTACAGAAAAAGAAAAGTGGAGAATGCTTCAATTGCGGACGAAAGAGGCATTTTTCCTGAGACTGTAGAATCGAGAAAAAGACAATACAGAGCAGTGTTGCAGTGTCAAAATCTCACATAGAAGATCTTAGTGAAGAAGATTGGGATGAGGAGGCATATACAACGTTCACGTTGTACGAGGATTTATCAGAAGATGATTGGGGCAAGGAGGATTCTATGGCAATCGAGCAAGAAGATGAATCGGTTTTCGTTGAAGCATCCTCTTGGTGGTCACCTCGGGAGGTTGAACTTCCAATTACGATGACTTCGGAAAATCAGTTAGAAGAAAATGAAGGGCAACTTCAACCCACAGAAGATATCCCTAAAGGAAAAGATGAAAAGGTGCTTAAGGTTGTCGCTTAGATAATTAATACCCTAGAAAAATGGAGTTCATGAAGTAAATCTAGAAGAGTATCAACCTATTCAGAATAAGATCAACGGAGATTCAAGTATGCCACTTCTAGGATCTACCGAACTATGCAAACCAAATCCCAGGTATGCCGATATTATATATATTGAAGATAAAGGGTTGCAGGAATCCACTGCAAAGTGGAGTAATGCAATGGAAGAAGAAATCGAGGCATTGCAGGAGAATGAAACATGGGATCTTTCTCTTAAGCCAGGTAACATAAAGTCGATATCTTACAAGTGTACTAACAAATTGAAGAGATATCCGGATGGATCTACCAAAAGTTATGAAGCTCAAGAATTCTCTAAACAATATAGTGTGAACCATGATGAAATATTCAGCCCACTTATGAAGACGAGTGCATTAAGTCCTCCCTGCCACGTGTCACCTCCATGGCCGTCCGATCTCGACCGATCGGACGGCCATCCACCTTCATCTTCCTCCCCCCCGACTCAGAATCCGTCGTTAGCCTCAACGAAGGGCGGTGGTGAAAGCCCGCTTCTTTCCTCTCCGGCGAGATCCGGCCGCTCCTTCCACGGCCGTCGCAGCTTGCAGCATTGTGCTGCTCTGCTCAGCTCCGGTTTGAACTCCGTCGAGCCAACGACCATCGTCTTCATCTACTCTCCCACGACTCGCCTCCGACCAACCTCCATCGTCTCCAACGCCGTCTTCCCCGACCGACACTCTCGCACTCCGTTCATCTTCTAAAAAAATACGAAGCACCCTCTCCTCCCTTCTCCGATCACCAACCTCCATCGCTCTATCCCTCCGCCATACGTCGCAGTCTCCGACAACCACCATCATCACCATCGAACTCCCCATCTCAGCAAGCTCTACATCGACTTCAACCACCCTCTGCCATTCCGTCACCAGCCACGCTTCGATCGAAGCCACCACCTTTACAAGCTCCAGTGGCCGCATCTTCGCCAAGAAGCTTTGACCTTCATCGGCAACACCACCGAAGCCACCAACGTCAACGTCACCGCTCCGCCTCGCCTTCAACGCTCGCCGGCCATGTGTCAGTCAGAGGACAATCGTACGATCATCGAGCTTCAGTCCATCCCAGCCGTTGGCAAAGCACAACTACCATCCGTTGGATCACATCAGATCAAAGCACCACCAACGGTTCAGATCTATGCCTGAGCCTACTTCCGAATCAGCCATCTGAGCCAGAGCCTCGGGTCTCCTCCAAAGCACGGGAGCATAACACGTGGAGCTCCGAGCCTATCCTCCTACCGAGCATGTCAAGCGCACGTGATCAGCACGTGCCCCGGAGAGAATTACAGAAGAAGCCCCAGAGTTCCTCTGAATTGCGGATCAGTCCCACCAGCCAGAGGTCACGTGCTTCGCACATAACCCTCTGGCAATTTTGCAGAAGTACCCCCCATAGAATTGGTAATCACGAATCAGTCCCCCCTTGCATTTTATTTATTTTATTTATTGTAGTTCTACCACTGTGTTCCGTAGTGATTTTAGACCTCTACATGATATCTATTTATTATTCAAAAAATAGCATGATGTTCGTCTTTTAATTCTGTACATTTTGATATACTATGGATATTTTTGTGATCGATGGTTAATTAATAATTAATTATTTTGTGGAAAATTACAAACTTTGCCCATTTTATGCTCTTAAATTTGCTATTGATTAACTGTTTCTCTAAAAATTCCCGAAAATCACATATTGTAGAATTAATTGTGCTTAACATTGTGCCCCAAAAGATTTGCATTTACATGCATATATTGCCCTGTAAAAATCATTTTGCATATTTCAGTGTTTGATTTTTAATAGGTATTAAATCTCACATTTTCGAGGTTTAGGATTTTTCTGAGATCAATTACCTAGTGATAGATCTTAGATAATTTTGGTCCTTAAAATTAAGCAGTTTTAGTATTTATCATAATTAAATATTGAAATTCATTGTGCTTGCATTTAAAACTTCATAAAAAATTCATATTGCATCCAAAAATTCCAAAAAAATTACAGTAAATTCATTTCATCATATTTTGCATAGTGGCCATTTTATATTTTTCGGACATCGTTTCAACGTTTTTGACATTTTAGTCCCTAAAATAGGTCGAATTTGCATTTTGCATCCTTTATTGCATTAAAAATTACAAAAATGATTGCCTCGAAAACTGTACATGAATTTTGATAGACATAATTCTAAGTTGTTCCTTTACCTCCTTGTTTTCGACCTTGGGACTTGCCCAAGTAAAATAAACATAGAATCACTCGATTAAATTTTGATTAAATTATTTTGTGGTTATTTCTTGACCGATTCCGATTGTTGCCTACAACGAAAATGACAAATCATTTTTTACGCACGATCACAAATACAATAAACAACTTTTTAACGAAGCGAATTTCTGAGTCGTCAGATGGCACCGTTAACGGGAAGGCAAACAACTTAGTTTTGTGTTTTGAGATTTTTTGTTCGATTTTTCATATTCGGGTAGTCTGACCCCCGAACCTTTCATTGTAAATTCCATTTTTTTTCTGCATTTATTTTTCTTATTTATTTTTTTGAGTCATTCTCTTACATTTTCTCTCTTATTTTTCTTGCGAGGTACCCGTCGTACGTGGATCGGTTTTTTCAAGAAATTGAAGCATCTTCATCTACATCCAAAAAAGCCGCAATTAATTTAAGATCGAGTCGAGTCGTGAGAGAGCGTAGAGTCTAGTTTTTTTATTTCTGCAATTTTAGTTATGTAATTATCTGCTCATTTACAGTGGTGTCCGTTTGGACTCTCGCGTGTGTAAAAAGACTGAACTTTTCTGTGGTGTGTCGTGGCCTGTTTCACTCTCCGGTGAGGGTGGGGCCTGACTTGAGTGGCAATTAGGATAGACCTGTACATACGTCTCTCAGAGCATTTATATTTTTGATTGTGCTCGTAGGATCTAAGGCCACACTGCACTTTAATTGAGATGCACATTAGATTGTTCAACTTAGCCAAATTTAACTCATTTCTTCCCCGTTAATAGAACTTTCTGATTAGGTGCGATTTTTCATCGACTTGCATTTCATATAGAGTAATTTTTTAATTCTTGTATTGCATCCCACATGGAGATTGCGAGGATTCACTGTAAGTCTTCTAACTGAGCATACATCATAGTTTTTCGCGTGCATCGGCTTTTCCCGAACTTCTCCCTCTTGTTTTATCACATAACTCTAAAAGGAAATTGGGACTAGACGGTAGACGTGCATTTGTGCTCATTTAAATTCTTCAGTGATCACTTAATTAAAATTGGGACTGCTAACCGATCTTAAGAACCCATAAAATCAAGAATTTTTACGGGATAGCAACCCTGACATTGTTTGTTTTTATTTTGCATCGAGGAGAGAGACGCACACTAGGATAGAGCCAAGCTAGGATTTTCATACTGACTACTGATTCTACCAAAAGCGATTAGCTCTATCTCAGTGAGGATCTAAAGGGTAGCTGGTAAACGGTCCGGATTTCCTTAGCAGAGTGGGTGGTTTAGAGGACACTGCGTAAGGCTCTATCCTCAAGTAAAGGATAGCCGTTCTACGGTCCTTACTTACTCCCATACTGGCTGAAAGTAGGTGCAACTAGTCATAAGAATTCAGGACAGTCGGTCGGGAAATACAGGTGCCTAACAACTCGTTTAAACGGCTTGCAAGACTTGAATTCTCACCAATTAAAACTGACAAGATAATTGGCCAAACTCTCACGGCCTTCACTGAGTGAGTTGGTGAAACAAACCCTTATATTGTGTTTGAATTGTGTGTAGAAACTAGATAATCAACGAATACCGCACACTTGTGCCTAGATCATGAATCGTAAACCTCTTGCTGATCATTTTGAATCGAGAATGGAAAATTGTGGTAATTCTCGTTCGGACTCCATGAACCCTTCTCTGACCGCCACAACTTTTCCAATCTCAAAGGTTCGGAGGCACTCTTACTCAGGACCAACTTGGGTTCATGGACACCCTTCCCGTGAATCCTCCTTTTATGATTCTTTCAGCTTCTGGAAAGGAGGTCAAACCCATACTCTTGCTTTATCTCCTGATCACATCGAGGAAGACTCTCACCTCGATAACTCTGATTCTGAATCTTTCCATTCTATTGACTCTGATTTCTCCCATTCTGAAGGTGAAGAGAAGAAGAAGAAGATGCCGCCCAAGTTGCCTCCCAAGAAGGAACCAGAAGAGGGACATAATGAAGACCCAATATAGATGATTTTTGCAAGACTGGCTGCATCTGAGTAGCAACAACAATTACTGAGGGAACAACTTGAGTAGTTGAATGCTGGAGAAGAACCACCAATGGAAGCAGCATACAATTCTGGGCAGTACATAGTTAGAATTTACTTGCAGCCACCTCAACCAGAGATTAACTATGAACTGAAGCCACACTTCCTGAGTCAACTACCCTAATTCCATGGAAATTCAACTGAAGAGCCATATGAATTCTTGCGAGACTTAGAGCTGATATGTTCTAATCTGAGGCACCCACAAGTCAACCAGGACTACATTCGTCTCACTGCACTACCTTTCGCCTTGAAAGAGAAGGCATATTAATGGGTGAAAAACTTAGGAGTGACTGTAACCACTTATGAGAGGTTCAAAAACCTATTCTTGAAGAAATTTTACCCTTTGAGTCGAACAAACCAAATGAGGACCCACATCACCAGCTTCTCTCAGATGCCTAATGAACCACTCTGTGAGGCTTGGGATAGGTTTAAAGATCTGCTACAGAAGTGTCCCTACCATGATCTGGATAACAACATCTTAGTTCAGTCACTCTACTCTGGCCTCAACTACGAGACTCAAGGGTTAGTCAGTGCTGCCTGTGGAGGAAACGACACATCACGAGGAGCTGAGACCGTCTGGAAAGTACTGGAGCAGATGGTGGAGACAAGCCGTTCACAAATCACCAGTAGAGCATACACTGATTCCCTGCACACTTTTCAAACCAAAGGCGGAAAGCAGGTTGTTGCAAAAATAGCAGAAGATTTGATTCCGAACATGAACATCATAACTGATAAATTGACATTTGTGGATCAAATTCATAAGAGAATGAACGACATCGACAACAGGATTTCCCAATTCCCAAAGCAAATGGAGGAGCTCACTGAGAAGGTGTCCAAGATGGGGATGCCTACTACACCTACGGTCCCGATCTATCATGTGCATCATGTCCAGGAGCAACCAGCATCAGAACAACAGCAACCATGGGCTCAGGACCAATCCTATGCCCAACCTTCCCAGCAGCCACCCCCACCGGTCGAGACAGTCAATGAAGCCCCGCCTCTGACATTCGAGGTAAACAGCATTTGGTACACACAGGACACTACCCGACAGGGTAATATGGGGGACCATCAGCCTTATCAATGTCCACCAACTTTCCATAATGTCGCATTTCCTTCAGCTCCACAACACACTCAGAACACTACATCTTTCCAACATCCGAAGCAGCAGCAGCCCTACAATCGCCAGAACCAACCTCAGCAACACCGTCAGCAATATCAAGCTCCTAGACCATCAGCTCAATCATCCAACCCTCAAGAAGAACCGGTAGATATTCAGAGACAAATGCTTAAAGAAATTTGCAATTTCCAAAATGAGCTGCACGATCTACGAGTTGATGTTAATCGTCTGTCCCGTTGGAAGGATGAACAGACAGCCCCGGCTACAACCATTCCTGCCCAAGTTCAAGCTAACCCTAATAGCTTGAACAAATCTCAATCGTCTCAACATAATAGCCAGGTATACTATTCAGATTTCTCCACATCTGAACATGAGATCCTTTCGTTTGACAATATCAATGCCATGTCACTCAGGAGCGGAAGGACCGTGGTCGTACCTGACCGGACAAGGGAATCAAACCATGAAGACTCGGAAGATCAACCAGATGATACTTCTGAGGATGAAGAAGAAGGACGCCTGAAGATCTCAGCACAAGAGAAAGGAAAAGCTTCTATGGAGTATGCAGAGGACCTTGAACCTCTAGTTGCTGCAAAAATCCCTTTATCGCCTTTTCAGCAACCTGATTTTGATTATTATCAGAAAACTCATGATTGTAATAAGAACTCCATTTCTAATAAAGATGCTCTTATTGATGACTCTGGCTCTCTATCTCCTGTTTCAAATGCTTCCCTTCCTTTCCCCCATGCTCTTAAGAAAAGGAAAACAAAAGAAAAACATTCCAGATGACCCAGAAATGGAACGATTCTGCCAACAAAATATCACAGTCAAAGTAACCTTTGATCAGTATGTGGCCAGTAATCCAACATTTCAGATGTACTTGAAGATGAAATGCACTCCCACCAGAACTCGTACAAAGAAACCAAGCAAATTTGCAGAGACTCATATCTTGACAGTTGTCACAACCAAATGTATCAAAAATCAGCATCTGCTAAGAAAGAAAAGGGATCCGGGTGCTCATTATGTGGAGAGTCGCATTGGCGGCATTGCGTTCGCACGCACACTTCTCGACAATGATTCTTCCATAAATCTTCTACCCTTAGCCATACATTATAGATTGGAGTTAAGGTCCTCTCAAGAAATCATTATCTTTACTCCAATTTGCTGATAAATCCACTAAAAGACCTAAGGGAGAAGTAAAAAATGTCATCATCGTGATTGAGGGTACAGAATACAAAGTAGACTTCACTGTCCTTGATATGGAGATCCCGAACCATTGGAAGGAATCACAAATCATTCTTGGAAGACCATTCTTAAGAACCGCCAAAGATGTATTTGATTACGGTACCGGAATGCCGAAATTCCGTTCTCCAGGCGGAGAAGTAGACTTGGAGATGAAACAAACAAAGTGGCAAAGACCAGACTCCGAATCCACAACTGAATATGCCGAAACATCAGAATGCAATCTCCTCAACACTACTGGGCCGTGGGACCAACTGCCAGACATTCAGAGAGAAAGCACATCAGAAGAAGAAGAAACAGTGCACAGTGCAGTTTGCAGGACATTGACAAACCTATCTAGACACCCAGATGCTTATAACCTTGATGACACAGAAATACTTTCGGATTTGTCAGTCCCATTTTTTTCGGGACAATCAAGAAATATCGATGACGACTCGAACGCGACTTTGGCCGAATTACCACACTACTTTAGCGATTCGACTCACCTGTCTTCGGAATTGGTAGCCAGCACATTACAGAGTGATTCACCACCAACCGACACTGAGCCAGATGCAAAAGTCATTCAGCCAGACTTAATTGATGATTCAGATTTGCCAGAGCTGAAACCACTGCCTCCCACACTAAAGTATGCCTTTCTAAATGGACCCAAAGAAAAATTCCCTGTGATCATTAGCTCATCATTAACCATGGACCAGGAATCTAGATTACTCGAAGTCCTTGAGCGAACTCGAAAAGCCATCGGTTGGACTGTGTCAGATCTCGTAGGAATAAACCCCGCTCTCTGCTCACACTAAATTTATGTTGAGGATAATGCAAGGCCTTCCCGTGAATTTCAGAGAAGATTAAACCCCAATTTTCGGGATGTGGTTAAGAAAGAGATAGAGAAATGGTGCAAAGCAGGATTTATATACCCCATTTCTGACTCCAAGTGGGTGGCCCCCCTTCATGTCGTCCCGAAGAAGTCAGGAATCCAAATGGTCACCAACGAGGAGGGGGTAGAGATCGTGACCCGAGTACCCACGTCGTGACGCGTCTGTGTCGATTACAGGCGCCTGAATGCTGCGATCAAGAAAGATTACTTTCCACTGCCATTTATTGATCAAATCTTTGAGAGACTTGCAGGGAAGGCATTCTTCTATTTTCTTGATGGGTACTCTTGCTATAATCAAGTAGCTATCGCTCCCGAGGATCAGGAAAAGACCAATTTCACATGTCCCTTCGGTACCTATGCATTCAAGCGCATGACATTCGAGCTTTGTAAAGCCCCAGGCACATTTCAGCGGTGCATGATTGCCGTATTTACTAAAATGGTTGGTGATTTCCTGGAGGTCTTCATGGATGACTTCTTGATTTATGGTGATTCATTTGATACATGTTTAGCGCACTTGGACCGAGTCCTCCAGAGATGCAGGGAGGTTAATTTGGTACTCTCTTGGGAGAAAAGTCACTTTATGGTGATTGAGGGTATCGTGTTGGGGCACGTCATCTCCAAGAAGGGAATGGAGGTCGACCATGCCAAGGTGGATGTGATCAAGAAACTTGAGCCGCCAACCAACGTCAAGTCATTGAGGTCATTCTTAGGGCATGTTGGATTTTATCGAAGGTTCATCCCTGATTTTTCAAAGATCGCCCGCTCACTGACTGAGCTCTTAGGAAAAGACACCGAGTTTATTGTAAATCATAGGTATCTAGAGGCCTTCGAGCTCATGAAAAAGAAAATATGTGAATCACCGATATTACAAGATCCCGACTGGTCTCTTCCCTTCGAGATCATGACTGATGCATCGGATTTTGCTGTCAGAGCGATACTTGGACAAAGAAGAGATGGAATTCCTTATGCGATTCACTACGCGAGCAAAGTGTTGGATCATGCATAGAGAAATTATATAGTGACTGAAAAGGAAATGCTTGCGGTTGTTTGGGCCCTTGAAAAATTCAGATCATACATATTGAGCTCCAAAGTGACAATCTTCATAGATCACACGCCAATTAGATATCTTATGGATAAGAAGGATGCCAAGGCACGACTCTTGAGATGGATCTTGTTAATCCAGGAATTTAATTTAGAGATCAAGGATAAACCTGGAATAAAGAATGTTATTGCTGATCACCTTTCCCGAATTGAGAAAAACGATTATCCTGACACTGGACCAATTAAGGAGACTTTTCCAGACGAATCAGTCTGCGTTATTTATTCAACCCCATGGTATTCCAACATCGTAAACTATCTTGTCTCCAAGAAGGTTCCCTTTGATTGGACCAAGAGAATGATTGATAGATTGAAGTCAGATTCGAGAAAATACTATTGGGACGACCCTTTCCTTTTTTATGAAGGTCCGGATTGTGTCTGTCGAAGATGTATTCCTCAGTAGGAATACTAGAGTGTCCTCACACATTGTCATTCTCTCGAGGCTGGAGGACACCATTCGGGAAAGAGAACCGCACACAAGGTACTCCAATGTGGATTTTACTGGCAGACCTTATTTCGAGATGCTAATGAATTTGTACGGTCATGCCCGATTTATCAAAAGATGGGAGGGACTGTTGGTTATAGAGATGAAATGCCCATGCAACCAATGATTTTCTGTGATGTTTTCGATGCATGGGGGATTGATTTTATGGGCCCCTTTCCCAATAGCAATTGATTTAAGTACATCTTGTTAGCGGTGTATTACTTATCAAGATGGGTAGAGGCTATTCCAACCCGAACCGCAGATAGCAAACTCATCTGTAAGTTTATCAAGGATAATATCATTGCAAGGTTCAGGATACCAAAAGTTTTGATTTCTGATGGAGGTAGCCACTTTGTGAACAAGGAGATGGAATCTTTGGCTAAGCAGTATAAATTTGAGCATAGAATAGCCAACCCATATCATCCACAATCTAATGGCATGACAGAGGTTTCTAATAGAGAGGTGAAGGGTATTCTTCAGAAGTTGGTTCGTCCAGATAGGAAGAACTGATCGAAACTGTTGGACCGAGTTCTGTGGGCTTATAGGACAACCTATAAGACTTCACTCGGTACTTCACCTTTTAGGATAATCTATGGCAAGCCATGCCATCTACCTGCAGAATTGATTCGCAAATCAGAATGGGCAATCAAAAAGTTGAATTGGAGTTGTCACCTTGGGAAATTATGCCGAGACTAAATCTGAATGAGCTAATTGAAATCCGTAACCGAGCATATGATAATAGTGTGATTTATAAGGACAATGTCAAGAGATGGCATGATAGACACATTCGAGATAAAACCTTTGTCCCTGGGCAGAAAGTGTGGTTGTTTAATGCTCGGTTGAAGATTTTTCATGGGAAACTGAAATCAAAATGGACGGGTCCCTACATTGTCATCGATGTGCATACCAATGGAAGTATGGATATTGCTGAACTCAAAGATGATGCACAACCTTTCTCAGTAAATGGACAATTGCTGAAGCCATATATTGAATCACCCAAAGAGCAGACAGTTCAAGTTGAGGTCATCTACTTCACGCAGAGCGAGGACATTGAAGATTCATCAGATCAGTCCCACCCTCCCCCCGACCACATCGATCTCCTTGTACAGCTTCTTCCTCTACTTAGGCCAAGGACTAAGTATAGGGGGGACCGATGCCATATGTATATACCATTTTCCCCATCATACTTCTCCCGATCGATCCATTGCCACCCTTCTTCCATACTTAGGCTGACCAGAGCCTAAGTATAGGGGGAACCGACACCCACCTGCATATACTCTCTTCATCCACATATCCCGACCACTTCATTTTTTTCTCTCTTCTTCTATACTTAGACTGTTCACAGTAAGTATGGGGGAGGTTCTGTAAATCTTGTTCTTTTTCTTTTCCCTTTTTTCACTATCTTATGCTTAGCCCGAGCTATGTCTTCTTTACGCTTCTTGTGCTCTGAGGACACAACACTCGCTAAGTATAGGGAGGCCTGTATATACTTCGTATATATTTTACCTATATCTCATACTTTCCATAAGTCTATATGTATTTATGGGGTGGGTATTAACTTAAAAAAAGAAAAGAAAAAAGAAAAAGAGTTTTGCTACTAACATTGACTGTGTCCAAAATTTTTGAAAAAAATGGCTTCTTATTCATTTTTGCAAAAAAAATTCTCATAAAAAATATGTGCCTGCATTTCACACACCTGCATTTCATCCAGCATCGCATTCATTTGCATCTGTGAAAAGTTATTGGGATGAACTGAGCTATGAGCTGAAATCGATAGTGGTCTGGACTTGACCTTAATCCACCTAATTTTCAGAGGAACTTCACCGAGAAATAGGATTTTAGAAACTTTAGGTCTTTGACTTAATTCTTTAAGTTCCACATGACAATGTGTAGCGTTTGACTCTTAGTGTCTAACTTGGTCTCTTCATTCTGGGTACAACTCTTGAATAGGGAATTAATTTGTACTCTCGCACTATGCACTTAGCTCAACTCAGACAGGATGTTGGAAGACTGTGTGAGTTTCTTTTCTGGTAGTGTGGAAATCTAAAGACCAGAGTACGGGTTGAAATAAAGCTTCGAAAAAGGGATGGACGACTGTGCACAATTTTTTCTAAGACCCCAAAAAATGTACGGAATAAAAAGATTCTATATCCGTAGGGGCACAACAAGATCCAAGCAGAACCACCAAAAATTCCAAATACAAAGAAGCATTCTACCAAATAAAAATCTGACCAAAAAGGTCCAAGCTTCAAGAAACATGCAGATCTTGGTGGAGACTCAGCTACACTGGCCATCTTCACAAGGAGAGGTGACTACACTGGCCACCCTCCAGTTCTTTTCCCCTTCTTCTATCTTCTCCCCCAATTCGATTGTGAACACAGCGTGACAGACCTTAGAAGGAAATACCTGACTCCCCGAGGATGAGTTACTGGAGAGGAGAGGAGCATGGTAGTCCGGCATTCTGGATGGGAAGAGTAAAACCTTTCATACACATGAGTCGGTTGTTCAATGTTCATAGGGTATACTTTGGGAAGAAGATTGATCTAAGATGACTTTTGAGCCGAAACTATAGCAATGATGTGTAGAACTTGAAGGTTGTTGATTTTAAAATTCTAAGTCGCACAGAAATTCCGACACACAAATAATCCAAAGGTCGAGTTTAGTGTCACTTTCGCCTTTAGTTCATGGTCTTGGTATGGAACCCAATCTCATTTCACCTCATGTCATTTCTTTTGATGCTCAGGGTTCGAGCATGGTTTAAGTATAGGGGGATGATGAATCTTGGATTCATCACTCTAAATCTCATTTATTAAGCTCAAATCCCTCAAAATCACCAGCATTTCTGCATCTATTCTGTATAATTAGCATTCATGTATGTTTTCATAAGAATTGCATTTTATCCATAATTTCTGCATAAAATAAGAAGCCAAAAATCTCAGCCAAAATTGACCTGTAAATAGCCTAACTTCCCTGATTTTTAACTCATTCATGCTAACTCCGAATGACCCAAAACCACTTCCTTTGTGTACATATAACTAACAAAAATAAATGAAAAACAAAAAATAACTAACCCAAATAAGTGGACCAAAAACCCAAACCCTAGTTGCAAGATATTCGGACTAAAACCCTCATATCTTCCTCATCCAGTGTTAGTTTTAATCCTACTCACTTTTAAACTAATGTACATTCAATAACCTTCAAAACAAGACCAAGTTCTAGTGAATCAGAGCTCATATGTGAAAGTTGGGTTTTAGGCCTCTTTTGTACATTGTGTATTTTAGCGGTTTTTGACCTAATATTTTATGTTCATATTTTCTTAATTCATAAAAATCCAAAAAACTTTAAATTAAGGTGTCTTTTTTATCTTTGTTTTTTCCACATTTTTTCCGGATTTTTATCTGGTTTAAAAAATGAAAAAATAGAAAACCCAAAAATCAAGGTATTCTATGTACATGGGATACCCCAAAAATTCACTTTGTGCATTTGATTGATTTTGGTTTTGATGTTTTCATAAAAGTTGTAGATCTCATCAAGACGAGGAATTTTTGTGAAGAAACATTTTTGATCCAAGGTCGCTTATTATTTATTTTTGATTTTACAAAGTCTTTATTCTCGGAATTTTGTGGTGCTGAAACGTGGCAGCCCCTAGGGCTGCCACATGTCTGCATTTTTTGGCCTTATTTTATATTCGTTTTTATAAAAAAAAATAAAAAAATGAAAAAAAATAAAAATAACCGCATGTACGAGGCACGTGCCCTCCCAGGCACGCGCCGCGCACGTGCAGCGCCCCTCTCACCCCTTGCCACGTGTCACCTCCATGGCCATCCGTTCTCGGCCGATCAGACGTCTATCCACCTTCGTCTTCCTCCCCCCAACTCAGAATCCGCCGTTAGCCTCAACGAAGGGTGGTGGTGACAACCCGCTTCTTCCCTCTCCAGCGAGATCCGACCGCTCCTTCCACGACCGTCGTAGCTCGTAGCCTTGTGCTGCTCTGCTCAGCTCCAGTTTCAAGTCCGTCGAGCCAACGACCATCGTCTTCATCTACTCGCCCATGACACGCCTCCGACCAACCTCCGTCGTCTCCAATGCGTCTTCCTCGACCGACACTCTCGCACTTCGTCCATCTTCTAAAAAAAATACGAAGCACCCTCTCCTCCCTTCTCCGATTACCAACCTCCATCGCTCCATCCCTCAACTATACGTCGCAGTCTCCGACAACCACCATCATCGCCGTCGAACTCCCCATCTCAGCAAGCTCTATCGATTTCAACCACCCTCTGCCATTCCGTCTCCGGCCACGCTTCGACCGAAGCCACCACCTTCACGAGCTCCAGCGGCCGCATCTTCGCCAAGAAGCTTTGACCTTCATCGGCAACAGCACCTAAGCCACCAACGTCAACGTCACCG
Source organism: Ottelia alismoides (assembly GCA_037367405.1). NCBI lineage: Eukaryota > Viridiplantae > Streptophyta > Magnoliopsida > Alismatales > Hydrocharitaceae > Ottelia > Ottelia alismoides. Next base: position 552,649 of record JAZKJV010008085.1, on the reverse strand, counting down.
CTCCGCCTTGCCTTCAACGCCCTCCAGCCGTGTGTCGGCCAGAGGACAACCGTACAATCATCGAGCTTCAGTCCATCCCAGTTGTTGGAAAAGCACAACTCCCATACGTTGGATCACATCAGATCAAAGCACTACCGACGGTTCAGATCTATGCCCGAGCCTACTTCCGAACCAGCCATCTGAGCTAGAGCCTTGGGTCTCCTCTGAAGCATGGGAGCATATCACGTGGAGCTTCGAGCCTATCCTCCTACCGAGCCTGTCAAGTGCACGTGATCACCACGTGCCTCGGAGAGAATTGCAGAAGATGCCCCGGAGTTCCTCTGAATTGTGGATCAGTCCCACCAACCAGAGGTTACGTGCTTTGCACGTGACCCTCTGGCAATTTTGCAGAAGTGCCCCCCATAGAATTGGTAATTACGAATCACCCCCTTGCATTTTATTTATTTTATTTATTGCAGTTCTACCCCTGTGTTCCCTAGTGATTTTAGACCTCTACATGATATCTATTTATTATTCAAAAAATAGCGTGATGTTCACCTTTTAATTCTCTATGTTCGACATACTGTGGATATTTTTGTGATCGATGGTTAATTAATAATTAATTATTTTGTAGAAAATTGCAAACTTTACCCATTTTATGCTCTTAAATTTGATATTGATTAACCGTTGCTCTAAAAATTCCCGAAAAATCACATATTGTAGAATTAATTGTGCTTAACATTGTGCCCCAAAAGATTTGCATTCACATGCATGGATTGCCTTGTAAAAATCATTTTGCATATTTTAGTGTTTGATTTTTAGTATGTATTAAATCTCACATTTTCAAGGTTTAGGATTTTTTTTGAGATCAATCACCTAGTGATAGATCTTAGATAATTTTGATCCTTGAAAATAAGTAGTTTTAGTATTTATCATAATTAAATATTAAAATTCATTGTGCTTGCATTTAAAAATTCATAAAAAAATCATATTGCATCCAAAAATACCAAAAAAATTACAGTGCATTCATTTCATCATATTTTGCATCGTGGCCAAGTTTTATATTTCGGACATCGTTTGAATGTATTTGACATTTTAGTCCCTAAAATAGGTCGAATTTGCATTTTGCATCCTTTATTGCATTAAAAATTACAAAAAGATCGCCTAAAAAACCATGCACGAATTTTGATAGACATAATTCTAGGTTGTTCCTTTACCTCCTTGTGTTCGACCTTGGGACTTGCCCAAGTAAAATAAACATAGAACCACTCGATTAAAATTTGATTAAATTATTTGTGGTTATTTCTTGACCGATTCCGATTGCCTCCTACAACGAAAATGACAAATCATTTTTTACGCACGATCACAAATACAACAAACAACTTTTTAAGAGGCGAATTTCGATCTCGTCAAATTGCTCTTGTGATTTTCGAGTGAAGAATAATATTTTTGTGATATTTTTTTATCTTGATTTCTTTTCTTCTTCAGTAACAAATCTCTTTTTGTATTTTTATTTTTAGTTTTTTATTTTCCAATTTTTATTTAATTTTCAAAGAGGATATTTTAATAGAAAATAATGATGATAATATATAGTATGGGAATAAAGCGATTCGAGTATCGAGCTCGAAAAACAACTCAAAAAGAATTCAAAACGTATTGAGATCGATGATTAAAAACACAAAATAAAATGCAATGACAATCGTCGAAAATCAAAGCAAATAAATTATATAAAAATGCAACGATGATATACTAGTGTCTATGATCCACAATGTCCAACGATGTTCAACAATGTTCAAGATTCAATGTAAAAAAATGTAAAAAAAATTAAAAGTAAAAAGAATGAATGTATCTTGCGATTAGGTCCCTGGTCAGGGACCTAATTGTAGGAAATATCTAGAGTTTTTACAATTAGGTCCCTGCATGGGGACCTAATTGCAAATATAAAGGAATATGGAGGCAGGCGTCAATGCTGGAGTACTGCAGGGGGTCCTTAATAAATTTCCCACCAGTTCGCTAACGTATGGCTCATATTAGATGAAGAGTGGCGGATCTGGACCATTCTATCTGTCACATGTAACAGACTGCAACTTCTGTTCTTCTTGTAGTTCTTCTCCAATCCTGGGACAGTGGCTGGGGTTCTTCGACTACCCAGTGATTTGTGGCGGTGTGATGTTGTGATTCTCCTCCAGCAGGGCCAGGAGGAGGTCGCCTTCCTCCTTCGACTCACCTGCGATAGGCGGATGCCAAGAAGGATGGCGACAACATCTCTAAAGGTCGACTATGATTTGAAACCTTGAAATGAAGATGATGCTCCTCTTTGGTGCAATTGATACAACGTCGGATGATCGATGAGACGGAGGCTACTCTAGATGAAGAAGAGACCTGCAAATGAAGATTTAATGCTCCATTCTAAGAGGAATTGGCCCAAGGATTAGGAAATTGCAAGTTTTATAATGGCTCCTAGGAAGATGAATGTCAAAACAATAATGGAACGGATTTGATTTGAAATTGCGATCTGATTTTGAATGGTGATTAAAGTAGACTGATTAACCTTGCTAAGGATGTAACTAAGATAATAATTGGTACACAAGGATCGAGGAATTGAACGAACTGAATGAAGGAGGGCCTGGGAGTAGGAAGGTGTAAGACCTTCCCGATCTTTGCTCGAAGGGCCCGTATGCCCTGAGCTCGACAACGCGCGAGGTGCCAATGCAAGGTGGTTGGCATCTTGGAATCTCTTCTCCAAAGGTCCAACTTCCATGCAGAGCTACTCGAGGATGTTGTCACCACCGGAGTCGGGAGGAGCGGCATAAGGTAGACGGAGGTCCGGCTAGTTTGGTTCCGGAGAAGAAGAATTAAGTTGCAAATGGGCACCTTCAGATCATTTTATGGGTGAATCGAAAGGTAGTTTGTTTAGATCCAAGGGTCGACGGATGAATAGGTTGTTTGGGTAAGAAGATGGATGGTAGAGATTGAAAATGTATGAAAGGTTTGGCAGGAATAAATTGGAGAAGTGGAGTGGTTGAAACAGAGTATGGCCCAACAGCTTCTTGGAGAAGAAGCTTTAGGTGCTGACATGTGTCAACACTTGGTAGGCTATAATATAAATTATGTTATAAAATACATATTAAATAGCAAACAACCTTATTTTAAAAGGTATACAAATAAAAAGTATAGATAAATAAATGAACTAATTTATTATATAATTTATTTTTATAAATAATAATTATTTTATGAATTACGAATATAATATTAATAAATAATTATATAATATATATGATAAAAAGTTCAATTTTTAATTTAATAAATAATATATTATTTTTTTTATTTTATTAATTAATAGAATAATAATAAGAGAAGTGTGATTTTTTTTGAATTTTAAAAAATTAATTTAAATATATAAAAATATTAATTCCTAAAAAATGTTCTTTTAAAAACACTATTTAGGGATTTGTCTCGAAATCATTTGGATCTTTTAAACATGGATTTAAGCACACATCTAGATTTCATCGGGTCATTCCCCACTTGCGGTACGTTGCATCGACCGAATGCAATGAGAAGTTGGCAAGGGACGCTACATCGCTGCCCGGATGTGTTGGACATGTGAGCCCATGACGAGCCATTTTGCAATAAATGTTATTGCAAATATCATTCCATGATCTGAAATGAAGAATAACTAATTTGCATAATAGGCCCCTTAGTACAATTAGGGCAATGTACCATTGCCATCTTAATGATCATACAATTGTTGATTCAATAATTGAATCATAAAGGTTGTTGCTTGGATGAATATCTAAAGAGTTAGATTGGAGACTCATCAAGTACCGTCAAATGATTATTAAGAGATGATCTCAAACCTGAGAAGGAGATGGCAATCCTTTCTCTAAAGGCTGATATCTAACCGACCTAGGTCCTCTACATAGGAATAGAGATTCAGAGGTGTTAGATAAGTTAGGTTAAAGAGTTGACTTCACAAGATCGAGATAACCAAAGACCTATGTCATATGCTGTCACGATATAGGCACACATCCTCTAAACAAAGACAGATGTGTTACTATATGTCTGAGTATGTACATTTGGCAGACCAATAGGTTGATGACCTCACCAAGGTCTATACACCGACGCGCTGGTGTGTATGCAAGGGCATATGAGTAATACGATCTCTCAAAGGATCACACAGGTTCATTACTTAACCAGAAGACATGAGCTAACTCATGAGATATGGGGAAGAATCAAATTCCGTGCACAGTCGTCTCGCTTTGGAAGCTTGACTGAATTTATAAGGTTTGATATATGCTTTTGGAAAGTATATGATCAATACCTGGGTATGATATATGCTTTTGGAAAGTATATGATCGATACTGACTCTGAATGATCGAATGAGAAACTTACTGATAAAATCCTGAAGTAGACAATGTAAAATTGATCTAATACTTCAGGTTTATTCTGGGTCTTTCAGTATGCAGGATGTACAGGTATTAGGAATACCTTAGGGTGATGTGATAATAAACGATTGTGTAACCATGACGCTTTCATTCTGAGGGAGTGATGAAACATGTCTAGATTTTAGTGACTCCTCTCATAGAGAAGTAATCTGATCTTAGTCCAAATGTTGGACCTTGATCTGAATGCGATTCAGATACAATGAGAAGATTAGTTTTGTGGTATTGATTTAATCAAGCACCTATGAGAGGTCTGCATGATCTGAATTTGAGATGTGATCTCAATATCCAAGTCATTATATGTGGAACAATACAATTGCCCCATCCTTGTCTCCAAGTATCTGCGGAGAAAGCGCATTGTCCTTGAAAGAGTTCATGATAATTTCATTATTGTTATATGTATCCGAGCATTGACAAATTGATAATCAAATGTGATTTAATTATCATGAGTAATATGAATTTGATTCATATTATAAGAAGAATTATCTAAAATAATTAAATGTGATTTAATTATCAATTATGTGAATAATATGAATGTTATTCATATTATTTGGGCACAAGAGAATAGAGATCCAAGATGATTAAATATGATTTAATTATCATGGATATGAATAATGTGAATAGCACTATCCATATTAATCATAAATAAATTGTAAATGTGATTTATAATATATAAGAGAGAGACTATTGTAATTTATATTTGTTGAATAATTATTGATGTGAATTGGATTCACATTGAATAATTAATTGAAAATATAATTTACATTTTATTTTGGGTTGTAAATGAGATTCACATATTTCCAATGTCATTAGTGCAATGGTCACAAGATAATTATGAGTTAATTTTGTGAGATAATTTACAATAAGTGTTGTTGTAATTATTGTGAGATAATGTTGGGATGAGATAATGTAATTTCATCAGAAGGAGATTACCATCCACCAACAAAGGTGGTGGATAGCCACCAACTCCTAATTGGAGTGGGTGGTCGTCCCCCCTTATTATGATAGATAATTATCTCCTTCACAATTTTCTCAAGATAATTGTTTTTAATTTAAACATTAATTTATATATTGATTATTCAATATATATTTAATTTAAATCAAATTAATTGTTGTGTTTTACAACAAAGTCATGGTCATTGAAAGAAACACAAATCAATCTCAACCGTTGATTTTGTGTTGTCCATGGATTGAGATCCATGGATCCCAAAATACTATATAAGAAGAGACAACTCTAGCTCTTCTTAATGACAATGAACATATGCTCTATCTCCCCCTCTCTCTCCACATGTCACACCTCTCTCTCTCTCTCATTGTGGCCGTCCACCATGGAGACCTAGAGAGTGTCGCCATCACCGGAGCATCGTCGTTATGCTGCTGGATTGTTTGCTCATAGATCTCCATCTTCTTCGGAGAGTCTCACTCGTGAAGAAGACGTTGGATCTCGTGTGACGAGATCAAGAGATTCGTTGCTAGGATCATTAACATGAATTACGAGGCCCATACGTCTCATCAACACACTCGTAAGCGTCTTCTCCATTGGATCGAACTTGAGTCAGGAGGTCTCTTCGTTTAGAGACTCGATCACAACCATGATTCAAGAGGTAAACCTAATACTTGTTTGTGGTTTAGATGAAATGATCCGAGAAGTGTTCTTGGATCATGTGGTTTCATCGATTGAAAAAAGTTTAAATTCTGCAGCCTCGAGTGACTAGTGCAATTAGTCGCTCCCGATAGCATACGATGCGATCCTCACGCTTCCGTGATTCTCTTAAGGATCTTCCCATATCCTTCAGGATGAAGATCAAAATTTGCTAGGGTTCTTGCATGAGGAATGCATGCGAGTAAATAAGCTAGTTCCGTTGCATCGCCACCCGGATGCATTATAATTAGTTTTGCATTTTATGCATTTTTCCTATTTATTAAAAATAAAAAAAATGCATAATTATTCCCGGTTAGGCTTAGAAAATAAAAAAATAAAACCATAGTTAAAAATTCCAAAAAATTAGTAATTATCCATTATTATATTCCAGAACAAAAATCCCAAAAATAGAAAAAGAAAATCACAAAAAAATTAAAATCTCGAAATACTTAAAAAAATTATAAAAAATCAACAAAAACTCCAAAAATATTAGTTTCTACTTTATATTTTTATTTATAAGTATTATGACATATTTAATTTAGTTTTAAGAATTTTTTACCTTATTTATTATTTTTAAATATGAAACCAATTCGGACTCTTTAAAAAGTCCCTGATTTTGTATATTTTTGACTTTGAAAATACCTAAAAATTAGCGAAAATTGCCCAAAAACCACAAAAATGTTAGAAAAATATAAAAAAATTATACAAATTTTGACTATTATAGTTATATTTATAATTTTAATACCCTATATTGTAAATATACCTATATACAATTGTATATTTTTAATATTAGTATTAGCTAATATAAATACCTTATAAATATTTTGAAAACCATAAAAAATAAAAGGGATTTTACTTACTAGTATTTCCTGATTTTTATATATTTAATATATATTTTATATTATATACCCCATATATTATACATATTACATATATAGAGTTTTATATGTATAGATATATATGCCTTTGATATATATTAAAAATTAAAGGAAAATTTAAAATTGGAAAATATAAATAAATAAATTAATTAAAAATTTAAAATATAAATTAAAAAATAAAAAAATCAATTAAAAATTAAAACACACAAAAAACATTAATTAATTGAGCAGAAATTGCATATATATGCCTATATCATTATTTATTCATTATTTATTTATAATTAATAATTAGTGCTACCACTTATTGTTCCATGTGTTCAACACCCTAGTCTGCTTGTCACTATACATACTTGTTTGTTTGGTTATAACAAATTTTGATTCACACCTCAGTTTGCATTGATTCATATTATTGTGTGAGTTAATTGTTACTTAGGAGCTTGGGCTTCTTGGGTTGTCATCACAGCAACTCAGTGGTCCCTCCTTGTGTGGACCACAAGACAGTCACAAGGGTTTACGGTGGTTAAACAAATGGCGTCATAGCTGGGGAGCAATAGAGTGTAGCATTCACTATGTACATTATACTGCTCATTTCCCTCTTTTATTTTTGCTATTTATTGTTGATATTTATTTGACTGTCTCTGATCCATATTTCTATGTTGATCTTTCTTGCGAGGGATTGCTTGGTGGTAGCTATCTCTGAGGAGGTGGATGCACTCGAGGCGAGTTGACATTGTCCTTCTCTTGTGAGCCAACAAGGAGAGAGCAGGAGAGAGGAGGAGGGGAAGAAGAAGAAGAAGAGCAACCCTGCCCTAGTTTTATTTTCATTTTTGTGAGAGAGAGTTTTATTTCATTTTATTATATCTTACTTCATAATTAGTTTGGACACGCCACACTTAGCGAGGTCCAGTGCCCAATGTCTGTTTACCTAGCGGCCTCGTCACGATTTTTCGTATTTTTATCACCTTACTTTTATTTTGTTTCACACATTTTGAGATTTCCACCTAGGTTTTATTTGTTTTGTGTGATTAAGCCCTTAGACATTAGGATATGCTTCACTCTGTTAATTAGGTCCAAACACCTAATAGAAGCATGTGCATGAAGTCATATACGTTTGGACATAATCAAAATTAATTGTTGATTATTTATATTTGAGTCCACGTGCTGTGAGAGAATCCACACATACTTGTAGGACCCGTTGTGGCAGGCATTGAGAAGTCTCCAAGATCGGACCCTTAGGTTTCATCTCTAGGTAACTAGCATATGATTCTTCATGATAAAATAATAATTCCTATTTAGGGGGCTTTCACCGTTTTGCATATCGCCATATAGTTTAAATATTTCAATTCTACCTTGCATCCTTTATGGAGAGAGTTGGTAAGAATTGTATCTAATTCTAACTTTACATGCATCATTAGTCACTAAGGTGAGATTTCCAACTTAGTGAAACTTGCATTGCTTTTCTGCATTCTCCCTCTATTTTTGCACATATTATGATTCAAAAAAATGTAAAAAATCACTAGGTGGCTTGCTCTGAAAAATGCTCAAAAAATTGAAAACCCAAAAAAATGAAACAAGGGGACTGCTAAAAAAACTTTTACCTTAATAAAAATTGTAATGGGCATCATTGTTTTGGGTTATAAAGCCTTCATTATTTTCTGGTATCTTCTATATCGAGTGTGGCATGACCCCTGAGGATTAGAGCCCAAACCCCGATCTGTGGCAGCCTTGATTATCACCTGGGTTGGCAAAATATTGGTACTTCTATCGTACGTGACCGAGTAGGGCCCTGTCGGTGATAGTGCTCCCACCTTGTGTGGAGCATTCGACTTGGTCTAAAGTATTGAGCCTAGGCCACAACCTCATAGGTGTCTGTCTCATCAGTTTGCGTCCGAGAACCTCACTTGTGGGGGAAGTATTGGTTTCACCTTTTTCCTTCCTCCTCTATTTCTTGGGATGAGTAGTTGCTCAGGACGAGATCAAGGACCTCGAAGTGCACACATCACATGTTACAAAGGAGTGGAAGAAGTACGGGGAACTTTCTCGGCAATACACATACTCCTTTAGGGATAGAACTCATAAGGACTTGTTATAAGATCTTATCTGTAAAAAAAATAAAATTGAAAAGATAAAATAGCTGAACTCTTACAACTTCACCTATGTTGAGTTGGTGAACCCACAATTATTTGGTGTTTGTTTAATTTAGTTAAGTTCAAAGATCAATCTCGCACACTTTGTGCCATTTTTCTTTCCTCTATTACCTTCCTAATTTGACCCCCCTTGATTCGAGCCTTCTACTATTTTACACTCCATTTATTCCATGTTTGACACCTTATCTTTCATACATTCTCGATCTCTCTCTTCGTCTTCGAGATGGCGATTCATGGATGGCTTAGTCGGGACTCTACCGACAACAACATTGATTCCATGCACTTGCCTTCTCCAATAATTCGGGGCTATTCCCGAGAATCCAGTTCAGACTCTGCAAACCGATCTCCAGACTCCACACCTTCTTCAATAATCTGGGATCACTCTTGTCCCTAACTCTGCCCATTCTAGATGGCAATTCATTTAACTCCTTACATATCATCATCCTTATTGAACTTCAATCGACCTTAATATAGAATGATTCTCTACAAATGGTGCTTCTATTCAAATTGATCGAGGCATTATTGCATGTGCAGATCACGAACCCAATCTGGAGCTAGAAGTTCTCTCAGATTTAGAGAAAGATACATATATGGCTCCCATGGGAAAAGGGAAGGGCCAGCATCCTCCACAGTCAGAGCAGGTCCAGCCAGACTAGAATGTCTTGAATGCCTAGATTCTCGCTTCCATTCAGGTGATACGTCAATAGCTCACCGGCCAGGCATTGTCTCAGGTCACCTTCTATGACATGCTCAATGATCTAATGAGAAGGAAAGACAACCCATGAGGATGAGGAGGAGGAGAAGAAGAAGAAGAAGGAAGAGCATATGGAGGTTGTGCATGCCCAACATATGAACCCTGAGCAGAGAGCCCGAGCATATGCTCAAGGAGATATACAACCTTAGAACGAGCCAGATGACCCAGTGGATTCAAATCCCTATGATCCATGCACATTTCAAGTTGAAGCCTCAACTCTTGGCGCTTCTACCGAGCTTCCACGAAAATGCAAATGAAGAACCCTATATCCATCTACAACAGTTCGCAGGCATCCGCGATACAACTCATTACCCTAACATACCATTAGATGTAGTCAAAATGACGGCATTTCCATTCATCCTTCAAGATAAGGCACTTCATTGGATCAACCACTTGGAGGAATTCATCACCACGTGAGAGGAATTAAAGTCAGCCTTCTTACACAAATTCTACCCACTTGAGAGGTTAAATCAGATGCATGCTCACATAGCCAACTTCACCCAAGCCACCCAAAAGTCCATTCGTGAGGCTTGGGAGAGGTTCACAGATTTACAGGAGAAATGTTCCCATCATGACATTCCTAAGACCACCAGGTCCAACACTTCTTTGGGAGACTAACAATTGAAAATCAGACACTCGTGGATGCCGCTTGTGGTGGCATGTATTTTAACAAGGAAAAGGAGGTTGTCTGGCAGATCTTCGAGGAGATGGTCGGAGGAGAGGCCGCCTTATCTTCGTCCCAAGCATACCAGCACGAGCCCTACAATCTTCAGAAGCCAGTGCATATAGCATCTTTTCACGAGCTGGACAGGGATGAGAGCTCCAACCTGAGTATCATAGGGAGTCACGTATCCAAGGTAGATATCATTAAGAAACAATCACAAGACCTAGAGAAACTTTCTATGATCGAACAAAGGACACAACATCTGGACAAGTTGGACCAGATTACCAAGCAGCTAGACTTGTTGGTTAGTACGATCATCTCCTACAATTCTGTGTCTGCACTGGCCACCACTCCTGCTGAGTCGAAAGAGCTAAGAGCCAACTTCGCCACAACCTCCTTAGAAAAGTCAACCCCAGCCAGTGGTCCAGCACGTTTATTACATGCAGGCCCTCGAGCTGACATCTCCGCAGCAGTCACAACAATAGCTGGTAGTCTACACCCAGAGCCCCAGCCCATGCAAGATCTGTGTTTCCCTCCACCATCTTTCATTCAAGAGGTGAATGGTGTATGGGCCACCAATGCACAACTAGCCCACCCAGACGAACCCCAACATGACCAACAGTCAGAAAATCACCAGTTCCCTCAGTAGCAAGGAGAGAGATTTGTCTAGAAACTGCCTCATCACTATCAGCAGTCTTTGTCATACCATGACAATGAGAGACAGAACTTGTACCAACAAACGCATTATCATCAGCACAAGCACAATCAGCAGGTTCGGTTGTTCCATATCAGAATAAACCTCCTCTACACTAGCAACAGTACCATCCTTCCCCATGTATAATCCTCAGTGTTCCTACTTGCAGCCTTCACACCATTCCTAGTGTCAGTGTGGTCAACACGCTAAACCATCCAAGGCTGCCCTAGTGAACCCCGCTTTGGATTTGTTGGCTCAACTAATGAAAATCCTAGAAGAGATGAGCCAGAAGCTCGATGACCTCACCACTGTCAAAAATCCGGTTCCTACTTATGTGGAGGCCAACCCCAATAGTTTTAGGAAGGAGGTTTCTCCGATCTAACGAACTCGGAGGAGAAGCACCATAAAGAAGACACCAAAAAATTTTCCAAAATAAAAAACAACAAAAAGATAGCACCAACACTAGCAGCTGAATCACCACCATGCAAGCCACTGAGGAAACCGCACATACAACCACCCGAAACCAGTCGATGGAGCCCCGCCTGCAGATTTTGGATGCCCACCTTTCTTGAATGATCCTGCTCATTTTAGTCATCCATTTGTATAACTGATGTGGGCATAGATTTTTGATATAAATAAGAACATTATTTCTACTTCTGCTTTAGGTTTTGTAAATATTCCATTTCTATACGCTTTAATAAAATCCAAAAAAAATAAAATTTTGATAGCTACCTTGTTCATTTCCGATGTGGTCGAAATTATTCAGAATCTTGTTCTTGAAATGCCCCTGTCAAAGCCATCAAATACATTCCTAACAACAAGAAAGGGATGAAAGAAACATGTATTTCGAAGATACAACCGCGTAGAGAACGTGAAAGAAATGTGAAACATATTCTGATTATGGCAATTGTGAATGCAATCGGCAATCTCCCAACAAAAAAGAAGTATATGGGAGATCCGCTAGTCAGATGTCAGATGCTCGATTAGGAGTTCGATCGAACTCTCCTTGATAGTGGATCATCAATTAACATGATGTCTACTTTACTACTCAAAGAATATGGGTTGGGACCGCTTAAGTCCACATGAATGATTCTGCAATTCGCAGAAACTTCCATCAAGCGGCCTCGAGGAATTCTGGAGGGTGTCATCGTCACCATTCAGGGAATGCAGTTCCTTGTGGACTTCATCGTGCTTGACATGGACAACTCAACTCCTCTTCTGCATACCTTTATAATCCTTAGATGGCCATTCCTTCAAACAATCGAAGCAGTAGTGGACTATCACAGAGCATATCACCTTCCGTTCTAGCAGTGACAAGGTGCCTATTGAGATGATCCAAGTACCGAAACCGACTGAGTCTGCATCAGACAAGAGTGAGCAGACAGAACAGTGAACAGAAGAATGTAACTTTCTTGTTGAAATCCACGATACAAATCTTTTTATGGATGATATCGAAACACACAAATTCCTCTCCACAGAGGAAAAAGTGGACAACACAGTCAAATTTTCAAATATCCTCAATGATGATATTTTTGTTGAGTTTCCTGAAGAATACATCTATGGACACCTGTCCTTGGCAGACCATAAGGAAATCATTGAAAATTTTTGTGAACAAGATTCTATGATTGAAGAATTCTATGATGCATTGAATGTAGAGACTATAATACCAATGGTAGGCACATTACAGTAGAAACATCAAACACCATCGCCATGCACAGTAGCTGAAGTCATCACTGAGCGGAACAAGACAATGCTTGAGCTCAAGCCACTTTCAGTAAACATGAAATACGCCTTCCTTGCGGGCGTGATAAAAATGTTTGCGATGATCATCAATTCTCAGTTGACACATCAACAAGAGTCTTGTCTACTTGAGATTCTCAAAAGAAACTGCAAGGTCAGACATTGGAATATTTCAGATCTCCATAAGATCAATTGCATCACATATACCTTGAGGAGGACAACAAGTCTTCCTGGGAATTCCAACATAGATTAAATCCAAATCTCTGAGAAGTTGTGATGAATGAAATCATGAATGGTGTGATGCAGGATTCATATATCCCATCCCCGACTCGAAATTGGTGAGTCACTTGCATGTTGTGCCAAAGAAGTCAGGGATTACCATGGTCAAGAATGACAAAGGAGAGGAGATCACAACCAAAGTACCCACATCTTGGCACATCTTTATTGACTACATATGCTTGAATCTAGCAACTAGGAAAGACCATTTCGTGCTCCCCTTCATCAGCCAGATCATTGAGAGATTGGCCGCGAAGGAATATTTTTGTTACTTGGACGGATACTCTGGTTACAACCAAGTAGTTATAGCTCCCGAAGATCAATAGAAAACAACCTTCACCTGTCCATTTGGGACCTACACCTTCCTCCAAATGTCGTTTGATTTGTGTAATGCTCTAGCGGCATTTCAGCGATGCATGCTGGTCATATTCACATATATGGTTGGAAGTTTTCTTGAGGTGTTCATGGATGATTTATCAGTCTACGAAGACAGCTTCGACTGGTACCTATCTTATTTAGATCAAGTTTTGAAGAGATGTTGTGAAGTGAAAATTATGCTCACGTGGAAGAAGATCCATTTTATGGTGAGTAAGGGTATTGTGCTAGGCCATGTCATATCAAAATGTGGCATGGAGGTAGATCCTGCAAAGGTGGACGTCATTTCAAAACTAGAGACACCAACAAACTTGAAACAGTCAGGTCATTCCTATGGCACATCAGTTTCTACCGGTGATTCATCAAAGACTTCAGCAAAATCGCTCGACCACTGACTAAGCTTCTGGGCAATGAGGCAGATTTTATTGTTGATGAGAGTCCTCCAGGCATTCAATCACCTGAAAGAACTGATCACTCAGGCCACTGTCCTTCAACCTCTAGATTGGTCTCTCTCATTTGAGATCATGACAGATGCATCAGACTACGTTATTGAAGCGGTTCTAGGACATCAATGAGATAATCTACCATTTGCAATTCACTATACTATCATAACTAAGGATAAAAACAAATACAAATATATCCGCATTCGTTCATATTCGCATTTGTAAAATGAGGTATATGGATGTTATTTCTTTATCTCTGGCGAATATGAATGCGAATACAGATATTATAAATCAACATCCAACGAATACGAATACGAACTTAACATCCTAATTTTTTGCAAATACGAATACAAATGTTGTTTTTTTAACGGATACGAATGCGAATATTCATTTTTTATAACTCAATAAATAAAATATATAATACTATTGACTTAGTGGGTATCTTTATAATATACCCCCTTAAACTTAGTATTATTAGCTACCTACTTATTGTAACAAGTAATATAATATAAACATAAGGGGCTTTATATAATTTTACCCACTTAAATTAACCCTACCAAAAGAACCAAATCCCACCCACCCGACATCCCAAAACAAATCCCTAATTTTGACGCCTACCCCCTTCCCCCTACCACCCGCCATTGCCATTGTTCTCCTCCTTTATGTCTCCAATCACACCACCACCGCCAGACCACGGTCGGCGACACTACTCCTGCCTCTCCTCTCCGCATCGTCGCATCCACCATCACCGATAGCAACATACCTAAACCCCCTTTCTCTCCTCTCCGTACTGCCGCCGCCTCCCCCATCTCCGACAACACCACCACCACCCCAACTCCCCGTTGTCACTGACCATGCCTCCTCTCCATCGCCACATCACTGCCTCCTCTGCCTTCGACAACAACACCCTCAATCCTTCCCGTTGGATGTGGTAACGACTAACAAGCCCTACAAGTCCTATTTTTTCACTTATTTCTTAAATTGTCAGATGTTATATTCACTTAATTTTATTTATATCCATTTCATGTTGTTGTAGCCATTAGAATAAATATCATAAAGGTCTATTTGATTTATGCACAATTGGATTGATTTCATTAAATACATGTTTGGATTACTGCCATAGAAAGTGATCAATGAAAAGTAATCAAAGAGAGACTTCTTCTGGATCCATAATCATAACGTGGTGTTCGTATTGAATTTGGTTTAATACATGGCAATTTTTATAATGTTGTGGACCTGTGACCATTCTCTATGCTTTACTTGTTGCATGATTGTTTTTTGAGAGTAGACACATGACAAATGACATTTATGTAATCGCTTTACATTATGGTTATGTGAACGAATCACTCTTTAGTTGGCCATGTCGTACCATTTTGTCATGTTTTGTTCTATTCTCGTTTCAGGTTCTCAAATTGTAAATAGCATGTGATGTGAATAATGGACGAAGATACACTTTATAACAAATAGGCTTGGTATTTGGTAAGCTACTTTTACTACCTACTTTGTTTTGTTAAATTTTCATTATCAAAATAGTCAATACACTCGTTATTGATAGAAATTTACTTTGAACCCAATGTTACTATGGATTTTTAGTAAATTAGGTTATTTATAATATTCGTATAAGAATTCACATTCGTTTGTCAAATATTCACATCCAAATTGCCAGCATTCATTTTGCATTCGTATTTGTATTTTGAGGATATGATTTTGTATTTTACACATTCGTATGACGTTCGTAATCGTATCCGTATTCGAATATTAAAAAGGATAAGAATATGATAACATCTATATTCGTATCTGTATCCGATCGTTTTCATCCCTAATCAGAACTCTAGATGAAGCTCAGAAAAACTACACTGTCACTAAAAAAGAGCTGATGGCAGTCGTCTTCATCCTGTAGAAATTCAGATCCCATTTCCTTGGATCCAAAGTGATCGTGTATGCAGACCACTCTGCCATTAAGTACTTGCAAGCCAAGAAGAATGCCAAACCAAGACTCATCAGATGGATCCTTTTGCTCCAGGGATTCAATCTTGAAATCTGTGACAAACCTGGAGTTAAAATTTTGGTGGAAGATCATTTATCAAGACTACCAAAATTCGACACTCCTAAGAAGATCTTACTGCTAATTACAGAAACCTTCCCATATGAATCTATTTTTCAGTCACCTCACTTCGATATTGTGAACTATCTTGTGTCCAAGAGAACTCTACAAGATTGGACAAAGTTGAAAGTTGACAATTTCTTATCGGATGTCCATTTCTACTAATGGGAGGATCGTTATCTCTTTCATGAGGGATGACGGAGGTGCATTCTTCAGGAGGAAGTTCAAAGTGTCCTTAAACATTGTCATGCCAGAGAATCAGGAGGACACCACTCTAGAAAGCGCACGACAGCTAGAGTGCTCCAATGCTGCCTCTGCTGGCCGACCTTATTCAAAGATGCAGAAGACTTCGTCAAACCTTGTACTGACTGTTAGAAGATGGGCGGAGCCATAAGAATGAGAGACATAATGCCCTAGAAGTACATTCAGATCTTAGACATATTTGAGTGTGGGGCATTTAAATTCATGGGCCTATTTCCCAACACTCAGGTCTATGAGTATATTCTACTAGCCGTCGATTACGTTAATCGTTGGGTGGAGTCTATCCCAACCCCAGCCACTGTCAGTCGCACCGTTTGTCAGTTCCTGAGGGAAAATATCATTGCAAGGTTTGGGATCCCAAAAATTCTGATATTTGATGGGGGTAGCCATTTCATCAATAGAGAGGTGAAGAATATGCCACAAGAATTATGCATTGAACATCGTGTCACCTCTGCGTACCATCCACAATCTAATGGCTTGGTTGAATGTTCTAATAGGGAGATAAAGACAATTCTGCAAAAACTTGTGTGCCCTGATAGGAAGAATTGGTCACAACTCCTTGATTCCATTATTTGGGCCTATCAGACAGCCTACAAGTCACCATCATGATTATCTCCCTACCGCCTGGTGTATGACAAGCCATGTCATTTGCCCGTGGAACTCATTCAAAAAATTTTATGGACAATCAATGTCTATAATTTGGATTCCAAGAAGGTTGGAAAGAATAGAAGGTGGATCTGAATTGACTTCTCAAATTCCATGAGTATGCATTCGATAATAGTAGCCTGATGTACAAGAAGAAGATCAAGAAGTGGCATGTCAAGCACATCCGCTGCAACACTTTCGAACCTGGTCAAAAGGTATGGTTCTTTAATGCAAAGCTCAAATTATTCTAAGGGAAGTTGAAGAGCAAAAGGATAGGGCCTTTCATAGCAAAGCATGTGCGTGACAATGGAAGCATTATTATATCTAGTTTGTCAGCCGATGCACAGTCTTTTGTGATCAACGAACAGCTCCTGAAGCCCTATCTAGAACATGATACATTTATGTCCGTGGTGGATTCTATATAGGTGGTTTACCATGACGAGCATACAAACGCAACATCAGCAGAAGTGAACAAGGCCATCAAAAACATTTTTGATTAGCTAATCTTTTTCTTCTTTTCTTCTTTTTATTTTCATTCTTCAAAATCTTTCTTCTATGTTGCCCTCACCCCATTCATCGGTGTTATACTTAGGATATGCTTCATCCTAAGTATAGGGAGGTAAGCACCCTCGGATTATTCATTATTTGATCCCCCGCTTGTCTCCTCAATTCTTGATCTTCTGTCTACACTTAGCGATATTTTACCTAAAGTATTGGGGGGGGACAAGATGAGCCGATGATTTTAGTCATTCCCACCATCAACCCTCCCTGCATGTCAAATACTGTCTGATATACTTAGGATTAACTTATCCTAACTATAGGGGGGTGGTCGACTTTCTATTATTTATTCAGTCGTGTAGTATAGATTTTCCTATACTTAGTACGAGTTATGCCTTCCTTTTCTCTCTGATCTATGAGGACCTAGCTCAAGCTAAGTATAAGGGGTCATATATACGTTGTATATATTTTAGTCATAACTCATACTTTTGTATCTTCAAATAATATAGCTAATTAATTAAAGTATACGATAAAATTCTTTGTATATATTGATTGATAAATCATTTTAAAAATATTTTGCAAATGTTTGAAAAATTGTTGGAAAATCTCTTTGAAAAATCTTTTGAAAACAGTTTGAAAAATATTTTGTAAAATATTTTCAACCTTTGTAAAAGTGTTTTACTGGTAAAAATTTCTTTTGTTTGTGTGAGTAAAATGTTTTGAAAATTAATGTGTAAATGGTTTGGAAAATGGTTGCAAAAATAGTTTAAAAAATCTTACATATTGTTTGAAAAATCTTTGCAAAATGATTTTTAAATTTTGTAAACATTTGTAAAAATTATTTGTCAAAAAAATTCAAATGATTGTCAAAACCTTTACAAATTACTTTGAGTATTACATAAATTATTTTTTAAACTTGTAAATCAAACCTATAAATACTTTATTCCTGAATTGTAGATCTTGTAAATAACAAGATGCACTCTCGTGTAAATATCTACACATAATTAATGGCCAAAACTCTTTTATTTTTTTAAAAATCCCTAAAAATGTGCAAAATAAAAAATCTATAAAAATTTGCAAAATGTTTTCAGAAATTGCATAAAAAGTTGCAAAGCTTTTTCAAAAACCCATAAAAAGTTCAAAACCAGGAAATTACATCACAAAAAAAAATTATGCATTGTATATAGCATTTGTATTTTTCATATTGATGTTGATATTTGAATAAGTCTAAATAAAATCCGAAGATTAGAGCTTTGTTGGACCTTGATCCACTTAATCATAGGAACCTTAAGGGGACTGGAATTGAGACACTTCAGGTCTACTTGACTTAATTCTTTGAGACCATAAGACTTAGTTCAGTGTTGTCTTGACTGCCAAAGTAGAATATTCCGGAACATACATATGCAGTTATCGCCAGTGACCTAGCTTACACACCTACACCTTGTACTTTGCTCAAGTCAGTTGATGTGGTAAAGGGCTGGATTTGTTGGCATGAGACACGAGCCAATGGAAACATCAGAAGTCATATATATGTGGCCGTTATACCCCAACCCGATCCAGTATCCATGAGGTCTAAGGACGGAATGTTATGGGTTGCAATAATACTTCAAAAGAGGGATAATCTACTGGCTCAAGAGGAAAAAATTCATATGTAATTGATGTTGTATATAATATTAAAAAAATGCAAAACCCAAAACTCCAAAAAAAGATGGGAAAATTCCAAGAAAAATCAATTCTCGTCGGAGTATGTATTCAATAAACAAGCTTGAGCTTCAAAGTCAAAGACATATGTGAGTCTGCAACCGGATGGCGGCTACACTGGTCAAGTATCTTAGGATAGGTAGCTACACTAGTTGCCATCCATTGTCTTCTCCACATCCTCTTATTGATCCGATTGTACTAGAACATAGAAGGGAATACCTCGCTTCTAGAGGAAAGAGTTATTGGATTGGGGAATTAGGGTCATCATGTTGGAGAAGACTGACTTTTACCGCTTCGGCCAAGAGGATCTATATACCACTAATACTGTACAAGAGGGACTCATAGTCATAAGGGATTGCGCATGACATCAGAGTGTTCTGACCTAGCTATCAAGGAGACTTGGGCAGAGTTTTGTGATTCTCAGAGGCTGTCGTGTTGCAAGTTTGGTTCCCAAGAAGGTTCCGACCATACCAAAAATCTAGAGGTCCGTCTATGCTACAAATTTTGATATTATGATGACAAGTTTAAAAGTTACAATCAATCCAAGTTATTTCTTTTTCTTGACTTTATTTTCATTTATGCACTTATATGCATAAGTGTTTGCTAGGGACTAGCAAAGGCAAGTATAGGGGGGTGATGAATCTCCATTTCATCACCTTTATTATTTTATTTTGGCCTTAAATCCATAGCTAAATGCATGTATATATCATTAATTTCTCAAAATAAACACTCTATAAAGTGTATAAAATACTATATAAAATATTGTACTTTTATTGTATTTTATTCAAAAAAAAGAATAAAGGGAAAAAAGAAAATTAAATGAAAACCATAGGTTTTGAGTGACCCTAAACCCCAAGACCCAGTCATCATTATGACTTGGTCGATAAGGAATAAAGTAGGAGATAAGGCATACAAATTATACAGAAAATACACAAAAAACCATACATAAAACTCTGATTTTTAATACTTATATAATTGATTTTTGGGACCTATTTTATTTAATTATTCTCAAACCTCAAATAACAAAATCCTCAACATGAATATTATAGATAAAATACAAAGAAAAATACAAATTTGGTTTCATAAAATAATAATGCATAGTGTGCACGGAACATGCAGAATAAAAAGTAAAAATAAAAATTTCACATACTGTATCTTCTCCATACTATGTCAAAATGGATCAAAATCACCTTTAATTGTACATAACTTCTAACAAGCTATTTAATGAAGGTAGTTTCACTTAATTTGGAGCTAAGGTGCAAAAGTTAAGTTTTGGGGCCATATTGTGCAATATACCTGTATACTTTAATCAATATATATTTTCTTTATATTTTTTATTTCTTTTATGTTTATAAAATTGTAAATATTATTTAAAACACATATACATAGTTAAAATAAATTAAAACCACCTAAATAAAATAAAAAAATTAGTCTATTTCAATACATGGATGAATACCATATACATATACCTATATAATAATTATACATATTTATTTAAATATACATATAACTTCAGAAAAATACAATAAAAATATATTTATGTATATTTGAATAAGTTATAAATATATAAAATATGAGTATAAAATAATGAAATGCAAAATGCAAAATAAAAATAAAATATACAACATATAGGTACATACACCTATGATTATTCATGCAAATATCAACTTGTAAAAAAAATACCTCGAAAAAATAAATAAATATAGGTAATAAATACTACATAAAATTAGGAACATTTTCTATATTTTAATAAAAAATAACTAAATCATCCATTTTTTTATATTAATATTCTAATGTATTTTTCCTTGGAATTTCTTAGTTGGTCCACGTGGACCAACCAGGTGCGTTTGCTTGTTGACCTATGTCAACTATACCCCAACCTTAGCCGCCTTTGTCAAACTCATGAGGCGTCCACCTTCTCTCATTTCTCTATGCCACCATCTAACTACTCTTGCCTCGAGCTCTCCACCACACTACAAACTGTTTGTCCCTCACCTTTGCCCATCATCGGATCCTCTCCTACCTCCTCCTCCGTTCGCGCAATCAACCCTCGAAAATCACCATTTCCTCGCTTATAAATACTTCACTTCCACCCCTTTTATAAGGTTGATCTCTTTTTAGCTGAACTTGTCCCTTTCCGGAAGTCTTGTTGGAGACAGGAGCAAGGCTTCCCGACTTGCAGCGAGGAGGTGCGACATAGGAGGTGTATCCACCATCTCCGATGAAATCTCCGTTGTGAGGTCCAGATTTTTTGCCCCAACCAAGTCGAGCCACTTCCCGATTGTTCCTAAGTAACTTATTAGAGTAGATTCTAATTATTCATTTAAATGGTTAGGTTAACATTAAAATCCATATCTTCATCGACATGGAGCTTGAGCTCCAGGTCGATTTCATCGTAAACCATCTATGTTCTGACCTCATATCCACGCCCATCACCCTACTGACCATGTTCTCCACCTAATATGCCCATTTCCCCCTTGATTCTTGCAAGGAATAAAGGTCTCGAGCTCCCTTCCGACCACCTCATCTGAGCTCTTTGCATCTCCACCTCCCATATTGATGCAGCTTCAAAAGTCGGTCGAGGAAGTATCCCTTGAATCCTCAGTCTTTTTGGTATAGGTCCTAGCACTCGAGGGCCAATCTAGAGTAGAATCAAAGTCCAGGAGATCCTCATGGACACATGGAAGACGCCTTAGACACAAGATCCACAGCATGACTCCGTGACCTCATCGGAGCCTACCAACTCATGCGGAGAAGCCACAACGACTCATAGTCGTTGTCAGCTCGTGGAATCACTACTGGAAACCAGATATCTAGGGGTTCAAAGTCTGAGGTGGTTGTGTTCTTTGTGGTTCTTACAAGCAACCCAGCTGTTGTTAGATCTGGCATGAGTACCAGGTCTTATCACAGCCGCCCATCTCATGTGAAATGGTGTGCGGTGAAGGCCCTCCGATCGTCCACTTGTCTTCCAACGAGTGGCTTTATTAAAGGATGCTTAAGGGTTAATTTACAAATACACCCTCTACATTTTGTAATTATTAAATAGCCCTGTAATATTTTGATTGTGTAAAAGTAGTGGACAAATTGCGTGTATGCCCTTGAATGTTTTAAAAATTGCAGTTTAGTCCCCCACTATGTCACCTTACGTGGTGCCCCATGGGTATTTTGCATGTAAACCCATCTGGGTTTCATATTTATAATTTATTCTGCTAAAATCAAATTTAAATTAACTTCTGGTGTTTTGCATATAACCCCTCGTAGTTTATTTTATTTGCAAAATACCCTTGTGAGCTTAATTTATTTTGTGCTTGATTTTCTATTTTTACAAATATCATCCGTGCTCCAAAAATTATGGGAAAATAGGACAAGGTTCCTTCTTGTATGTCTTTTCACACTATATAATTAGTTTTGCATTTTATACACTTTTCCTATTTATTAAAAACAAAAAATAACACGGTATTCCCTGTTAGCCTTAGAAAATAAAAAATTATAAAATCATATTTAAAATTTCCAAAAAAATAATAACTATCCACAATTGTATTTTGTACCTCCAGAACAAAAATCCGTAAAAATAAAAAAGAAAATCACTAAACATTAAATAGCTCCAAAATCCTTATAAAAATTATAAAAATAAAAAAACTCTAAAAGTATTAGTTTTTGCTTTATATTTTATTTATATGTGTATACCATTACATATTAAAAGCAATTTTAAGAATGTTTACCTACTTTAGTATTTTGTAAATCTCAAAACAATTCAATCTATTTAAAAAGTCTCCATTTTTTATATATTGGACTTTAAAAATATCTAAAAAAATATCACAAGTTCCCAAAAAAGCATAAAAACATTTGAAAAATATCAAAAAGATAAAATATTTTATTATGCAAATTTTGACTATTTATAGCTGTATTTATAATTATAATACCCAATATTGTATAATATACCTTTATAGTTATATGGGTTAGATGAAGCTACACCTTAGGTGTAGCCAATTGGCTACTCCCACCCACATTTTTCCCCTATTTTTTTATTTCTTTGGAAAATGAAAAAATATATATATATATATATTCATCACTATATCCCCTATCATGTCACTCCAATTTCGTCAGAAACAGAGACTCCTATGCCCTCCATCTGAAGGGAGTCATTTTCAGCAATTCTGAGACCGTTAAAATTTGACAAACTTGACAAAGGGGATAGAAGTCTCGAATTAATTCAAATTATTAATAACACCATGGTGACATATTTTGATATAAATTCCAATAGGTTTCATTTCAGAAAAATAAAAAATATAGAGGAAAAGAGGTGGGAGCATGTAAGTTAGCTATACCTAGGGAGCATACTACTTTTTCCCTAGTTATATTATTTTAATATTACTATTAATTAATATAATACCTTATCAATATTTTAAAACCTTAAAAAAAGATTGTAGTTACTACTATTTCCTTATTTTTTGTATTTAGTATATATTTTATTTTATATATCCCATGTATTATACATATTACATATATAGAGTTATATATATACATTTATTATATATTAAAAAGAAAAATAAATTAAAAATTAGAAACATATATAACATAAATATGAAAAAATATAAATTAATAAATATATATAATTTAAAATCAAAAACCCATAAAAAACATTAATTAATTGATTAATTGAGTAGAAATTGTACAAATACGTCTATATTATTATTTATTCATTATTTATTTATAATTAATAATTAATGCTACCACGTATTATTCTATGTGTTCGACAACATACTCTACTTGTCAATGTACATACTTGTTTGTAGGGTTATAAAAAATTTTAATTCACACCTCAATTGCATTGATTCATATTATTGTGTGGGTTAATTGTTGCTTAGTCACCTGGGCTTCTTGGGTTGTCATCACAACGACTAAGTGGTCCCACATTGTGTGGACCACAAGACAGTCCCTAGGGTTCTGGGTGGTTAAACATGAATCCACGATGTATTTCATGTAACGAACCTGCACAAGTACGTTAGGGACCCCAAATATGTGATATCATATGAGGACTTGGTCGTCGAGTCGAATCATTCCTTTCCCAATCCTCCACTATATATGTTATACTAAACAGTCAAGCAACTATGAAAGAAGGAGATTCCTTTGGTCAAGTACCTATGGAGAAACCAAGATGTAGAGGAGAAAACATGGGAGCCTGAGGAAGACATGAGAGAGAAGTACCTTCACCTATTTGCATGCATTAAATCGTAACCCTAGTCTGTTACTCCTTGAGATTATTATGGGTTTCACAATCTTCGAGATTTTGTGTGTTTCACTTTCTTTGAGACTTTTATGGGTTCATATGATTAAAACATACAATTTACGAGGAACGGGGCCAGGATATATCTTACATTTAAATCTCAAGGATTGGACTTTCTTTGAGATTTTTATAATGTGAAGTTGCGAAGTATTAAAAATACTAAATCTCAATTTCCAACCTAATCCATTATCCAAAATGGATAAATAAGAACTCTATCTTTTAGTACTCTTCTAGACCTTTCCAATGAGCCTAAGAACATCAACAACAGACACAGTATGTGAAAACTACACATGAAGTGTTTTCATTTACGACCTTTTGAACATCAACTCAAACCCTATATAAGACAAGTGGATATACAACTTAGCTCACTCACCAGATGGGTTCATCGATGCACTGCTAGAGACCTTATTGGAGCTCAACCACCTATAGCTTTTTTGACCTCCAATCAGCTAGATCTGAAAGCACCATTTCAATAAGGATGATGAGGTCCAAGTCGTGCTAATGTGCTCTTCATGCTAAGTACCTTGAAATTAGGGATTTTAGGTGTATGAGATGTCTGGAGAATGGCCCTCGTTGGTACGATTTTTATTTGGTATGTCATTTCTATGTCGATCCACTATTCGGATCGCCCGAATTTCTGCCTATAAAGTTGAATTTCAAACCGTATCACTGCCTTCTATTACGACTTCCAAGAGATCCGACAGTCGAAAAATATGAAACTTAGGTCACATTTATCCTTGTTCCATTATCTATACACACTTGTAATTATTTGGGTAAATTACAAAAAAGGGACTCAAATATACCTCAATCCCCAATTAAGGGACTCATTTTTCAATTGTAACAAAGAGAGGCACTTATGCTTTTGTCTCAAATAGAGGCCTCTATAGGCTTCAACGACGCTTATATGCTGACGTTAAACCCTTAAGTTGACGATTTAGGCCCTTCTTTGTTACAATTGAAAAATGAGTCCCTTAACTGGGAATGGAGGCATAGTTGAGGCCCTTTTTTGTAATTTACCCTAGTTACTTCAAAATCAGAGATGAAAAATCAGACACAAAATCAGACCACCCATAACATTCAACTGCATAATTTTGAGAGTTTTCATGATTGGAAAAATATGAAATATATGTCATATCTCTCCTTGTCGAATAATCTATCCATGCATATAATTTATTTCCATTTGGAGTACAATTTTTGGACACCAAATCAGAGTACCATCATATTCAACTGCATTTTTTTAGAGTTTTCATGATAGGAAAAAGTATGAAATATATGTAAGATTTCTCCTTGTTGAATGCTTTGTCCACACATTTACTTTGTTTTCAAATTTGAAATAAAAAGTTGGACAGCAAATCAGAGTACCTACTCATGATCTATGGCTATGATAGACCATACAAGTGGTTCCTTCAATGTAATGAGTCATTGCCTTAGCAAATATTAGTCATCTAGAAAAGTTAATTGCCTGACTATAGTGAGACCTTTTACAACTAAATCTTAAGTGGTTAAACAATGAATCATGGTAGATGATCTGAATGCTAATTGGATAATGAATGAAATTGATTAACATAAGAGAAAGCCTTGATCAATGTTAAATCTATCCAATCTGACTACTTTGAATCTGCATGACATCTAGTTGTGCCACGGTTGGAACCCTTGCCCTGCATGCCTTGTGCTTTGTTGATCTCCATGGTCGAGGTATTCTCCCATGTTGAGGGTTATTGTGTGCACGGTGTAGTTTCCCATGTCACACAAGGTAGAGGATTAGACGCCGCCAAGGGATGGTATAGCACCCTCGGGGCCTCGGGTATAAGACCAGATGCTCACGACCCCAGTTGCGTTGACTAGGTGACACATAGTTCTCGATAGAGCCCTGTGGTTCTTGCCAGGTTGTCGTGAGATGTCACCTTTCGAGATGTGTACTTGATAGTCTAGTCTTTACATCACATGATTAACATGAGTGTCTACTAAGCCAATAACTTGAGTTGGCTACTCATCTTGGTACATTGACGAGAGTTCCGAGACATGGTTAGCGAAGGAGGCATTCTTACAAGTCTAACATGTATTCGGAGAAAAACGGAATGCGATCAGAGGTCCAACTATAATTTGAATTGAAAATCATATCTTAGATCTTAGATCTTACTTGAGTTGTGCCTACCGTCGAAGACTCTTACCGACATGTAGTGGTTGATGAGTGAGTTGTCTCGATTGGTACTATCTTACTTGTGTTGGGATAATTGAGAAAGAGTTAAGAGTAAAAATCAAATCGACTTCATTAAATGGGTAATTAGTTATGGAATCAAGAGGACTTGTAAATAATTGAGAATAATGAATTGGGAAGTGAATAAGAAGATTACTAAAGGAAAGCATTGGGAACTTAGTTAGGATGCATCTATTTTACATAAGCCTACAGAGGTACCCTAACCCTAAGATACTATGTATCTTGGAGTCATCGTGTTGAGAGGCCCTCGTGGTCAAGATCACAGACTATTTCCTTCACTAACAGAAATATTGGAAAGTACTAATGGGGAAAAATCAACTTAAAGAATGGTAATGATCTAAGAATAAGTATTCACTTGAAGTTTTTATTACTGGGAGAGTGTTCACATTATCGTGTACTTGTTTTCATTGCTTCTTTCTGTTTCTGTTTCAGTATAGTTGTTATCACTACTTACTCTCTTACCCAGTTACATGTTGATGGATCTGTCATTTAAATATATCTATATTGGACAACTTTTCTCATATCATACCCTTTTACGTGTGATCCAACAGGTTCACAGGACCCGTTGTGGCGGTAGGGCATGGCTCTGTTGTTGTGGAGCAGTACAGGTTCAGTTGCACTTTCAAGGTGTGTACTTGGTGGTTTGTTTTGTGGTAGTTTTAGACTTATTCTTTTATACTTGAGAGATATTTTTTACTTATGCTATAGATGGGCACTTACATGTTTTGTACATTTTTTGGATATGGTGCTTTTGATATCTTAGTGGTCTATATCATATTACAATGTAAATGAATTATGCATATGTATTTCATTATTAACTTGCTTATTTTACTATAATAGATACATTTGTATAAAATGTGCATGTGTTGCATATGAATGTGGTGTTTTCGGGACGGTTGCTAAGTATCATGATCCGTGGGGATGTGATAGTTAGCCAGCATGTATCGTGCTCCATAAGATCATACACAGACTATCCCGTTAGAAGATTTGCCTATTTATCTTCTCATAACTCATTTCTCATTGAATCAAACTCAAAGAATGCACAATGGAGATGTTCTTGTTCTAATTTTACTTTCTCATAAATATTATTTTTCATACCATCATTCTTTTATGAGTATGAGCTAATGTAACCTATCTATAAGGGCTCATTATTTTATGCTTTACATAGTTCAATACATTGTTTTATAAGTGTTTGATCATCACTAATCATCATATCAATAGTTGATCATGCTTGTCCATGTATTGCCTTGGGATTTAATCCTATAACATGCACATATGTCTATGGAAAAGTACAATTCAAAGCATCTGCCAACCTGATTTGTTGAGTTCCAAATACACATTCAAAATCCCTCAATAGTCATATATAGTGCGCTGGAGAACCGATTCAAGCAATCAAAATCCCAATTTCCAACTTCAACCCATCAACCATTTCTTACCCGTCATAAGGGAGTACTGGGAATGAGCACACAATGGATCAGACAGGACCACACCGGGTACATCCTTATAACAAAGTATGAATCTTCGACTGAGTGAACCGCCTACTATAGAACTGTAGATCAGAAACACCATAGATACATATTTGGTCGGATAGGCCATCTCATCGTTCGAGCAATAGGAAAAAAACACAAGACACATCGAACTGAGACAACACTCATCTAGGATACACCGGGACCATGAGAGTTGTGTCCCACTCTCGGGCATGCTACTCCTCTAAGCATAACACAAGAAACCAAACACTCATAATTCATTTAATGGTTATTCTTGTCTCACTCGAGTTTACTCTATAGCTGGAATGTTTCTATGACTTGTATATTATATGACATTCTTACAACCTCTCACCAGGCTAACATCCACTGACGAGGCAAAGCAACAACACACACGAACGCTATCACGAAACCACCTAAAATCGATAACCCATCTGTAAAACACATAATGGAGTAGGGTACTAGTCAAACAGAAGATCATGAACATTACTCATATCCATCAATCAATCCCAAGTGGTCCAAAGAACATATGATTACCACTATTTTCTTGGAATAATGGAACTTGTACCAATCATTATATAATCAGCATACATCTCATATTATATCATCATACTCTTATATTATATCATCATACATCTCATACCACTATACCATTGTATTCTTATTATCCATACTTAGCTCTTAAGTCAAATCATACATTATCAAAGTTCCGTACAATTCAATCATTTGGTCTTCTAGGATACTAATATGTATACTCTCATGGTAGGTTCATTTACTTATCACACTTTAATCTCGTGGATAGTTTGTGATCTTGCCCTATGTTTGGGTCTCATGCTATGAATCCAAGGTACTTGGTCTAGGCATGCATTGACGTATGTGCATCCTAATTAAGTTCCCAACACTCCATGAGTTTCATTAGTCCATTCAATATGGTAAGTCTATGGTCTTGACCCAGTATGGTCTCATGTTGTAACTCTTAAGTAATTGGTACTTTAGGCAGGGTTGAGCATTGGGCCAGGCTAGCCCGACCCGGTCCGCAACCCGACCTGTTAAGCCCGACCCGAATCCGAACCGTTTAAATTTGGGCTGCGCTCGGGCCCAAAAAAAGAGCCTGTTTCTAAAACAGGCTGGGTTCGGGCTGAGTAGAGCCCGACCCAAAGCCCAGCCCGAAAACCCAGCCCGAAACCCGGCCCAAAGCCCGATCCCACACCTATAATATATATATATATATATATATAATATTACTTTAACCCTAATCCCTCATGGCCCATCCCAACCCAATCCCCCTCAAACCCTATCTCCACACTCCAACGATACTACCATGCACCGACATTTCAAAGTGTTGAAAAAATAAAATGTTAATGAAATATCAAAAGTTTTTTTTAGGAGAAAAAATCAAATATTTCAAAGTTTTTTTATCAAAATACCTTAGGGATGTCAAAATTCTTAGATTTATCATAAGTTTTTTTAAAAATAAAAAGTTTTTTGAAAAGACATTTCCATATCACCCGTTGAATTAAGCATTTTCAAAAAATCAAAAGTTTTTAAAGGAAAAAAAGTTACTGGGTCGGCCCGGCCCAAACCCGGCCTGTTTAACTTCGGGCCGGGTTCAGGTTCGGGCTAGCCCATCTAAATTGTTTTGAGCCGCAGCCCGACCCAAAACCCGAAAAAAATAAACAGGCTCGGGTTCGGGCCGATGCCCAACCCGACCCGCCCGACCCGCCCGAGTCGATGCTCATCCCTAACTTTAGGGTTGGGGTGCCTTCGTAGGCATGCGTTGGAGTACGTGAATCCAAACTAAGTTCCCAACACTTAGACTTGCATCCACAAATGGTATGCATATTTATACATACATACATATATACATATCTTAGTATATATTTTTCTTGGTTCCTTAAGTACATAATGTGGATACCAAAATTTCCATTCAGTGTCTCCCAGACTCATGAAATATTCACACTTAATTAGGTTGTACTCCTATTAGCTATATCATGAAGCCATCATGATGTACATTGTCAAGTTAATATCTCAATGTACAAGTGTCTCCCAACTATTCATATAGTATCTAAGGAAGTTCTTCCGCTAATATGATCAAATGTGGAATTTCTCATCCACTAATTCTATGAAGTTATGATAACGAGCAATCTGAGGTGAATCTGCTCTACCTGTCCACACAACGCGGAAACACTATATCCATGAATAAGGAGAAAACTCTATGGAAAGATATGTCTATGTAGACGCAATTTTTTTTTTTGCAGAATCTACATCCACAACTTAACATCAAGATATGGTTCAGATTCATCTATGTACTCAAATCTAGATATCGATAAATCATAAGGGATGTTTGTTCTTCTTGACACAATTGCATTAATTCCCACATGACATTCCTCAATGTGGATTTGAGTTGTACTTTTTGAAAGTATTTCACTGTTCATGGTAGCTTATCTTTGTTGTTTTTTTGTATAATTTACAACCTTTACTTCACACTATTTACTTGATTTGTTATGTACTAGGAAACTTTGCTCATAGCGTACCTATTTTGCGTGGATCCAACAGGTATTGTTGGTTTTGATGCGTTAGGGAGCGACTTTGGGGTTAGATTTGACCTTGTGGTTATTGCATTATTCAGGTTGAGTGATTACTATGAGAGATGTATAGTTTGTACTTGTATATCACCTTTTAAAGCTTTCTCATTTATATAATTTTCAGTCATGTAAATTTCATGAAGTTAAAGACTTTGTTATAAATTGTTTATATGATGGGACCCATGAATAAAATTGTTGGTGCATTTTATTTTAATTGTTTTCTTCCTACTTCATATTTTGAATGTTACATGATTTCATTAATGTGGCTATTGCTGAGTATATGGGTCCTTAAGGTAGGGTCACGACAGGTTTGGTATCAGAGTAAGGATACTGCATTAACCATCATTCTTACATTATGATTATATATGGTATTACAAATGTGTGGAACATATGAGAGTTTTCTAACTCTGATATGTAGTTCAACAGAAACGGTTTCATAAAAAGATTTGCAGCTAGTGACTGGAAATTGCAATTAATTCATGTAGAATCGTGTCACATCATGATGCTGAGTTTGCTCGACATTTCACAATAATCATGCATATGCTTCATAGTATTGAGCAGAGACAAATGGCCATGGATCAGAGATGGAAAATTATTGAACATCAAAATGATGGATGGGAAGAAACCACTGTGCCCTCTAGGCCAAGGGTAGAGGTAGAATTCCACTTCTCCTCCATCTGCTGAGTATGTTTTCTAGAAGCATCAGAAGATGTTTGCGCTACTATGAAGGACAAATAACAGATTTTATCTGGGAACACCACTCCTGAAGATGTTCATGCATGGTTGGAAAAGACCAAGGAGGTTTTAAAGATCGTTCAAGCACCAGAAGATTGTTGGGTGCCATTTGCTATGTATTCATTGATCGGGTATGCTAAGCGATGGTGGACATTATTGTTACGACACTCACCTCATCCCTTGACTTGGGATGGCTTCATGGGCTCATTTAGAAATTAGTTTCTTCATGATTATTGGGTGACGAGAAAAAAGGATTGAATGAGCTGAAGCAATGATCAATGACAGTTAGAAAATATCAAAATAAATTTGAGGAGTTAGCATGGCATTCTCCTATGCTTGAAATGTGTGAGGATGAACGTATCTTTATATTTCGGTGCACAGTTCACCTTGAATTCAAGATGAGATATGTATGAACTTGTACATTACCATTCATGAGATGGTAGAAGTTATCTCGTGCCTTGAGAGTTAACATAGTTGTAGGAGAACAAGGGAAGATACACCTTTAGTAGGTCAAGGTTGTTATGACGACAACTAGAATATGCTAGCGTGAAATGCCCATATGGAATCCGAGGATCACATTAGAAGCCACGAGTGAAGTAATTTTGGTTAAAGGGGGCATAGTTGAGTTGAATGCCCGCAGTGAGTCCGAAGTGCCGAAATATGAACACATGTTGAATACCCACTTGATGATGGACATGAAAAAGATCATTCTTATGATCTGCTAGTACTAATGTAATGAATTTTGGTGGTAATCGAAGCTTCCTCTTTTGTAATTGCAAAACATTATCACCAATGCGATTATATGGATGTGATTATTTGCCATATAAGTGTAATTAGAGAAATAATGAAAGGACAAGGAAAATTTGATTTCTCCTTAGTGAGTTTTATTATAGCCTATAATGGATTCTTGTGTACAGTTCGAAGGCAATAATTAAAAGGGTTACAAAGATTATATTGTGAAAAGATTTTGGTAACGTGTGATTAAAAGATTGATAGTTCAACATGACGAGGTGGATACATATGAAATGAATAGTAAATAGATATAACAAGTGTTGCGAAATAAATAGAGACCACTAGAGACGTAAAGGCAACAAGGCAGAAGTCGGGGACAACTTAGAGTTGGTAGAAGAATTATGTACACCGTTAATGACGAGGCCTTAGACTTCAGATTTCTTATCATGCATGCGTACTTTTAAGTATAATTCATTATTGACTCTGCATATCTAAGTATCTCTTATCATTTAGAGTTCCGGACTTCATATTTCTGAGTATCTCTGATTATGGGTTTATAGAGATTCAACACTGATGGCAAGTTGGCACCTCCGCTAGTTGAACCACTTGTAATTCCGGTTCATGTTGGGAAAGTTGCTTACAGAGTTACACTTCCCCCGCACCTTGAGAGTGTTCACAATGTGTTTCACATGTCGAACCTGTGTAGTATATCAAAGACCCCGACACGTGATATCATATGGGGACTTGGTCGTATAGTCGAAGCCCTCCTTCCCTGAGATCCTCATACAATCAAAAGGCTATGATGGAAGGAATTCGACTTGCCAGGGTCCTCTAGCAAAGCCAAAATGTTGTGGAGGCCTATGTGGGTGACTGAAGCGAACATGAATGAAAAATACCCTCTTCTTCATATGAATTCAAAACCATACTTCGTTTCTCTTTGTGATTTTTATGGGTTTCACTTCTTTTGAGATTTTTATGGGTTTGTTCGATCGAGATACATAGTTTACGAGGATCAGGTGTGGGGTTGTACCTTATGACTAAGCCTCGAGGACAAGACTTTCTTTGAAAATTTTATAATGTGAAACCCAAAACTATTAAAAATATTAAAACTTAATTTCTAGCCTAATCAGAAACCAAATTGTATGAATTAGCACTCTATCTTGTAGAACAATTTGACTCCTTTTCAAGGAACCCAAGAACGTCGAAAATGGACATTGTATGCGAAAGTTTACGTGCGAAACAAGATTATTTATGGCTTTAAGCCATAAAGCCAAACCTATAAATAGCCAAGTGGTTGAGATAGTTAGGCTCGTTCCAGTTTTGCTCATCACCAGAGCTCCACCGAAGAGATCAATGGAGGTCCATCATCACCAACTTTTTCGATGTCCGGTCAGTGATTCGAAGGCATCATTTTGAAGAGATCGTCTAGGTCCACGACGTACTCGCGTGCATTTCTCGTGAAGCACCCTGAAGTTGTGGAGGAGAAATATGGGGAATGGCCTCCAAAGGTATAGATTTTAGTTTTCTCCTTGTTATTGGATCACATGCCTTTTATACATCGCGTACACGTTGTTTTCATGTCAACCTGTTATCCGAATTGCCCAGATTTCTGCATGCAATGTCAGATTTCAGATCGTATCACTGCCTTCCATCGTGATTTTCGAGAGATTCGATGATCTGAAAAATATGCAACTTAGGTCAAATTTATCCTTGTATTGTTCTCTATTCATACATGTAAATTATTTTGAAATCAGAGACGAAAAATTGGACACGAAATCAAAGCACACGTCATATTCAACATATTTTCTGAGTGTTTCTATAATCTAAAAATAATGAAACTTAGGTTAGATTTATCCTTGTTCCATGCTCTATTCACTCATGTAATTTGTTTTGAAATCGGAGATGAAAAGTTGAACATGAAATTGGATCACTCATGGAATCCAATAGTATTTTCTAAGAGTTTATATGATCCAAAAAAATGAAACTTATGTTGAACTTTTCCTTGTTCCATAGTCTATCGACGTATGTAATTTTTTTTTGAAATAGGAGATGAAAAATTGGACACAAAATCGGAGCACCTGTCACATTCAACCGCATTTTTGAGAGTTTTTATGTTCCAAAGAATACAAAATTTATATCAGATTTATCCTTTATGAATTCTTTGTCTACATATAATCTATTTTCAAATCTGAGATAAAAATTTTGACGTCAAATTGAAGTACCAATTCACTTAGCCTAATGGCACTGATCGATCAGTACTGATCTTATTAAACCCAATATTGTTTTAAATATAGAAAATGAAATGAATTATGATATACATGTGCAGGATATCATGATACAACATTAGTTGATGAAAATATGTTAGCAAGTGATTATATAATTAAATTGGGTCCTAAATAAAATCACATGAGGATTTATCACAGGAGTTATAATGCAAGTATTTGAAAGGTATACACTTCTCAATGATTCATCAATATCTTGATGTGTGTAACAGATCTAGCTCAAGCAATATCAATGTGTTATTAGGGATGTAGATTCTCCACGTTGTGTGAGTGGTTAATGTAGATCTCATCTTAGATCGATCATCATAACCTCTTAGGATTAAGGAATAAGAAATCCTACGATTAGTTAGATCAACTTAAGTAATTTTCCTTCGATACCATACGAGTAGTTGAGAGATACTTGGTACACCGAGATATTAATTTGATAATGTACAGTATGATCCCTTCAATAGTTAGTTTATGAGTTAGGATTGACAGTGAAAAGCAATCTGACTAATAGGAGTATACTTAGTTGCATGTGATGGATTCATGAGTTAGGAAACATTGAGTGAAATGTAAGTAAACGTATTATGTACTTAAAGAGTCTAGAAGTATAAGTACTAAGATAGGTATATATATGTATGTATAGGTATGTATCAGGATTGTAGATACAAATGGGAGTGTTGGGAACTTAGTTAGGATAAACGTATTCCAAATGCATGCCTACGGAGGCACCCAAGCTAATGTAGCAAGTACTTTATAGTCATATCATGAGACCATAATGGATCAAGATCATCGACTTACCACGATATAGAATGACTAATGTAACCCATGGAGTGTTGTGAACTTAGTTAGGATGTATGTACTTCAACGCATGCCTATGGAGCCCCCCCACCAAACAACAAGGAAACACGTACCTTAGAGTCATAGCGTGAGATCCAGACACAAGTCAAGAACACATACTATCCATGAGATTAAAGTGCGATAGCTAAATGAACCTACATGAGAGGATAAATATTAGTGCACTAGAGGACCAACTGTTTGGATTGTGCATAACCCTGATGAGGAATTATTTGACCTAAAGAGCCTGATATGAATCTTATGGATTAAAAGGTATGGTGATATGAGATGTGTGATGATATAGTATGAGATGTATGAGAGATATTTTATATGATAATATAATATGAGATGTATGGTGATCATACAAGATTGGTCCTAGTTCCCATTATTCCGATAAAATAATGGTAATTGTAATATCTCTAGACCACTTGGAATTGATTGAGGGATATAAGCTATGTGTATGATCTTATGTCTTGACTGATGCCCTATGCCATCATGAGTTTTTATCGATGAGTAGTGGATTTTGGATGATTCTGTGATGGCTTCCACATGTGTCGTTACTTTGCCTCACTTGTTGATGTCGGTCTGGTTATAGGTTGTGAAATTGTTAGATAATACAATAATCATAGAAGCATTTCACCTTTAGTGTTAATCCGAGTGAGATAAGAATACCCATTAAATGTATTATGAATGTTTATTTACTTGTGTTATGCTGATAGGAGTAGCATACCCGAGAATGGGGTGCAACTCTAGTGGTCCTGGTGTATCCTCGATCCGACGAATCCTGTGGTTTTTTCCGTTTCTCGAATGGTAAGATGGACTACCCAACCCAGTCTGTATCTATGATTTTTCCGATCTACAGTTCGACGGTAGGTGGAACACTTAGTTGAAGATATATATTGTCACAAGGATCTACCCAATGCGGTCCCATCTGAGACGGTGTACCCGATCCTAGGTATTTCCTTGTGGCAGGTAAGCTGGGGCTGATGGGTTGAAGTTGAAAACTGGGGTTTTGGTTGCTTGAATCAGTTCTCGAGTGTACTATATGTGATTGTTGAGGGATTTTGTATGTGCAGTTTAAACTCAACAAAATAGGTTGGCAGGTTTTTTATTATACACTTCCATAGACATATATGTATATCATAGGATTAAATATCAAGGTAATAAATGGACATGCATGATGAACTATTGATATGATGATTAGTGATGATTATACACTTATACAGTATAAGTAATGTACTTTGTAAAGCATAGAATAATGAAATCTTGTAGGTATAAATAGGATATACTTGTTGATACTCGTAAAAGAATGATGGTTTGGTTAATTATATTTATAAAAAAGTAAATGAAAGCAAGAACATCTCCTTTGTGTGTTCCTTGAGTTTGAATCTATGATAAATGAGTTATGAAAAGATAGATAACCAGATCTTGTAGGACTCTTTACCATTGTGAGCTATTACCATTTTGAGCTAAGGTTGTCTTCGTAGTGACTCTTGTGCACTTGCTGCTTTTGTTCTCCACGTCTATAGCTCTAAAGCTCCGTGTTTAATCTTACGAGCATGTTCCTCGCTCTGTAAGATCATTTTAGTTTTACCTCATATTATTCCTTTCACATTTAGTTTGATATTGATGTTGTGAGATTTTTTATTACATGTATACATTTAAATTGGTCGCATAATCAACTCAGGTTGTAACAAGATCTAGTTGCCCATATAAACAACTTGGGTTTAATGGAGGACCAGTGTGTATTGTTAAAAGCTCGAGTAGGGAGACTCTGGTAATAGTATTTACCCATGAGGGTTCCTACATCAAATGCATGTGCAATTGTGGTTAATTGCTTATATTGTGATTGGAAGTGATGCATAACACTGTGTTTGTTTGACTTTATTATTTACAATAATCAAGTCCATACTCTCTGATCCACCTGCACCCATCAACCGATTGTCACGGGGTAAAACCAATGGCCTCCTCAATTGTTGTTTTCCACACACTTGATCAGAACTGTGCCCTCCATCCAAAGGGTTGCAGCATACAGGATTCTTTGCCTCAAACACCAAAACCATGCGGATCACTTCAAGGACAACACAAAATTACGATGGATCTTCATCATCCCACCATGAAGTGGAACCTCTAAGGGTTTTTTTGCTTCAGGTGCTTGATGCTCCATCGATTTCTATCTCATGAACATTTAATGATTCTTGGTAATGGATATCTAGTCTCTCTCATTAATGAAGAACATAACAAGATGAGACACTTGGTGTGAATTACATAATCACGTGAACCATCAAGTATCTGAACGCAAGTTGCGCACGGAGCTGAGAGGCTGAGGGAACGCCTGCTTGGTCTTAGTTTCAAGAATCACTCCCTCCCCTCCTTCAGTACCTTATGTATTGGGGGGATCTTGATGAGGGAAGCAGATATTGGTCATTTGTGTTCAGTTTCACATGGTGGGCATAAAGATCACTATCGGTGCCTTCGATCTAATAGTTTGTGGTGAGTAAGCACACGCTTCTTATTAACTCGTGTATCATGAGAAGAGGGTACTGCATCTCCTCACCTTTCAGGAGTGTTACATGTCCGATCCTTGGACGATCGGTGGCATGCTCCTCTCATGATCTGACCAGGTCGGGTGTGACCAACTGTGTTGTTTCCCAAATATGCAATGCTCATAGAACTCTAGCTTGTATCCTTTGAGATTTTTGATAAAAATATTCTGATTAAGGAAATTCATCCCCATCTGTCTCATATTCCCCTGTCGATATACTACAACTCTAGTTCTGACTTTACAGCTTGGGATACCACTGAAACTGAATTGATAGATGTAGACCCATGCATATTATATAGGGTGTCTACTTGTTACCCTTGATAACAACTACCCCATCTTTGACAACTTTCAGAACTCCATCATCAATGTTTTACTTATATCCGCTAAAGTCTAGAACTCCATAGGATATCATGTTATTTCTCATATAAGGAACGTTTTAGTTGTATCCGCTTTAGTCTAGAACTCCACAGGATATCATGTTATTTCTCAGATCAGGAACTTGACAAACTTCTATCACTATCCTTTAGACTCCATAATGGATCTTGATTTTCACATGGCCAATTCTCATATTTTATATGGTGCATCATTCCCCATGATGATGTTTTCACCATCTATTAACTCATAGATGGATAACCAATATTTATGGTTGTCCATATGGTAAGAACAAGAATCAAGTATCCATGTTTTATTCATCAACCTTTGATCCGTAACGTTGAGGACCAAAGCCATTGCATCAATTGTATTCATCGTAAATTCATCTTCAGAATCTGCACATCCCTAAGCCATTGCATCAATTGTGGCCTTCGCTTTCTTCTTTAGGAATTCTTTCTTCCAATGTCTCATCCGTCACAATAATTGTAGATGACCTTACGCATGTGAAGATTCTTCAACATCAAATTTTGCTTTCCTTTCTTCTCATTCATAAAACCACCATGACTCTTTTCATGAGTCATAACCAAT
Source organism: Ottelia alismoides (assembly GCA_037367405.1). Lineage (NCBI taxonomy): Eukaryota > Viridiplantae > Streptophyta > Magnoliopsida > Alismatales > Hydrocharitaceae > Ottelia > Ottelia alismoides. Next base: position 513,759 of record JAZKJV010008085.1, on the reverse strand, counting down.
CATGCATCCCGAGATTCCTACTTACTAGTATCCATGTGCCAAAATTCACACGAATCTAAATTCGTGCTAACTTTTTATAGGATTATCTTTTATCTTCCACCAATAAATGGTGGAACAAAATTCTCATATGATAGTGGAAATAAAACTAACACAATCAGGGATGTATCCTCGTATTTATGTTTCATAAATCCATTAAAAATGAATGTAAGTTATATAAATGTTCCTAAAGAGAATTATTTTCTTATGTGTGGAGAGAAAAAAGTCTTTGCTTCAGCAACAATGCATTTACTAGAAACTTAATCATATGCATGATTTTGACTTTCATCCATAGACATGTTACACTTTCCTCATCAGTAACCTCAGCAATGATTTCATCTGCCATACACATAAAGATGGCTGAATGTGATTTTCTTTCTACACACTTAACTTAGGGGACTCGAGTGCCTTCACCCTCTCCTTGTCCAATGATGTCCATATGCACTACTTCTTGAGAGGATCATACAAATAGACATGTGAGCCTTGAGAGAATCATTTCTACAATAAATGTTATTGTAATCAAATATGAATAAAAGTTATTGTTTATTGAATTTTCACTCCCTTTCTGATATTATAATTTATCTATTTGTATGCACTTATTAATAGATCGCTTAGTACAAATAGGTTATGTTGATATCATATAGTTGTTGATCAAAAGGTTGGATCACAGAGGTTGGTGTTGGGTTGAATATTTAGAGAGATAGATTGAGGACTCAACTGTACCGTCAAGTGATTATCAAGATATGATCTCTAGTCTGAGAAGCAGATAGAAATCATTACTTCGAAGGCTGATATCTGACCAACCTCTTGATGCTGGTTTTTTGCATAGGAATAGAGATTTAGAGGTGTCGATTGAGTTAAGTCAAAGAGTTGACTTAGAGAGATTGAGATAACCAAGACCTATGTCATCTACTGTAACAATATATGCATGCATCCTCTAATCTTTGGAATAAATGTTTCACTATATATTTAAGTATGTGCATTTGACAGACCATTAGGTTGATGACCTAGTCAAGGTCCATATACATGTGCGGTAGTGTATATATAAAAGCTTATGAGTAATATGATCTCTCAAATGAATCATACATGTTCACTATTAAATCAGAAGGTACAAGCTCACTTATGATATATTGGGACAAACCAAATTCCATCGATGGCATCCTGCTTAGAAAGCTTGACATGATTTGAATGTATGATATATGTTTTTAGAAAGCATATGATAAATAAGAAATCCTAATTATTGAATGAGAAACTTAAGGATAAACCTTGAAGGAGGTAGTTCATATCAGATCCAAACTCCGAGTATAATCACAGTCTTTCATTATGTTGGATGTATGGGTATAGGGAATACTCGGGGGTGATGTGATCTTAATCGATTGTATACCATGATGCTTCTATTCCGAGGAAGTGATAAAACATGTTTGAATATTAGTGACTTCATTAAGTACATTAGTTAAACAATCTTAGTCCAAATGCTGAATATTAATATGAATTAGATTCAAATATAATGAGAAGATCGGGTACATTGTTTTATATGATCAGACATCTTTGAGTGGAATTCTGTATATGGATATGAGATTAGATCTCATTATCTAAGTCACTATACGTGGCATACACAGTCAACATGAGCTTATATCCAAGTTCTCTCAAATTGAACAAGTTCTTCTTGCATTGTCATTAACCAAGTTTTATATTGCAAGCCTCGTTAACAGAATTCAGCTCTATAAAGAATACAAACACATTTAGCATAAATGAATTTAAGTGTGATCTTGTTTAGATTCATTGAGATATGCCCCAATCACCGACTCCATTGGGTGATCTCTGACAAAGTTAAAATTCTTGGGTAACCTGTGAGAATCACAATTCTCAAGGAGCTAGAAGGATCCACTTGAGCATCTTCCTCAAATTCTAATTCATGTAGCTAAGGAGTCTTGCTAAAGTTCTCATTAAATGAAACATTAACAGCTTCGACAACAATCATTGTTTTCTTAACGAATAGCCTGTAAGTTTTGCTTCATGAAGAGTGACCTAAGAAGATTTATTCTTCACCTTTTGGATCAAGTTGTCAAGGTTAACCTTAGTGTTAAGAATGAAACATTTACTTCGGAAATGCGGAAACAATCTATTATCTTTGGTGAGCATCCAAATAAAGTTCAAAAGGTATATTCTTTAATCATAGTCTGATCAAAGTCTTGTTTAAGACATAGTAGGTTGTGTTAACAACCTCTATCCAAAAATATCTAGGCATATCAAATTCCCATAACATTGTATGGGAGCAGTTCTAAGAGTGCGAATTCTATGTTCTATTATGTCATTTTGAGCTGTTGTTCTGGGTGCAAAAAATCATACTTGATCCCAACCTTAGTACAAACAGTCAGAAAAATTCTCACTCTCGAATTCCCCATCATGATCATTTCTTAACTTTGTGATGGTAGATCATTATTCATTCTATATCTCTTTGGCTAACTTCTCAAACTCAGAGAAAGCGAAGTCCTTGAAAGATATGAACAAAATCCAAGTATAATGTGAGTTATCACCTAATATAACAAAACAACAGTGACAACCATTCAAACATTCAGATTTTGTAGGTTCAAGTAAATCTAAGTGTAAAAGTTGTAACGGTCGGGCCAAGCTAATTGTGATTTTTGGACTCATGGGTTCTCTATGGAATTTTCCTAGTTCACATACTGAACACATGCTTACCTTCTTATTAGATAGTTTAGGAACATCTTTAGCTGAGTCAAGGTTGGTAATCCTATGGATTAAGTTCATGTGAATGTGACCTAATCTTTTATCCCAGAGTAAGGGTTCTTCTTGTGCTGTGAGAAGGCAATTTAGCGATGGACACTCATCAAATCTAAGTATGTATACATTTTTGTGCATATCTACCTTAAGAAACAAGTCTAATGTATCTTCCTTAAGAACTTTAAAATCAGAAGAAGAAAACACTACTTTAGAATCCTTATCGCAGATCCGAGATGAACTCAAACGATTGTTTTTTATATTGTCAATAAGGCTATCACAATTAATAGAAGTTAAAGGATTTCTGATCATACCTTTGTCAATTATCATACATTTGTAGTTGTAGCCCAAAGTGGCAGTCCCACCATGTTGCGTCCCGGGATCCGGGTTATCCATTTACATAACATTCCTATTAATTAATTCACGATTGATCACGTCAAGTTACTAAAAAGAAAAGATTTTTTTTGCTAGTTTGAATGACATTCACAATGACAGAACAAGCCACATCAAGACATGTATAACCAAAGAAACACTGAATTAACTCCCATATCGTATAACATGTATCACAAGAAAATTTAACAATTTATACATGAATCCAAAAAATATGATAGAAAAGAAACAAGTATCTACACAAGGCTATCATGTGTACCGTCAAAAGTAAATCGTCATCAGAACACAAAAAACTAAGAGTCCTACTATCAAGTTACTCTGTTGCAGGCACCTTCCCTGCCATCCATGTTAGGAACAAAGAGACATCAACAAATGTTTGGTACAAACATTAATTATTAAAACAAAATAGGAGTTTAAGTGGTTACAAAAGGAAGCAAGTAGATAGATAATTACTTCATATGATATGTTAACTATTTGCATGCAAAGAAGGCTATCTAACTACTCATTATATAAATCCCTTTTTCACTTACCATACCCCAAGCTCAATGCTTAGCAATTCATTTACTGATTATTAGATGATGTCGGAGTAAGAGACATGGATTTATGTCATGTATTTTCATTGATGTCAATTGTAGGATGTAGTGATAGATCTCATTGAGATATAGATGATTGTTGATCATTTCCATGTCACGATCTTTTCCTCGTCAAAACCTACAGGTGGAACAGTAACCGAACTCAAACAGTGAAGAAGCCTCCTAAGGGACTCATCCGTCTCACTTCCCCAGTGGAAGAGCGGTCCAAGTGAAAGGTAGGCAAAACTCCAACTACTCCCCTAAGACGGGTGGGAGAAATCTCCAGTCTGAGTCACTCCACTGCTACCTGAACTGGTGTAGGAACATGCTAAAGAAGATCCAAGAAAAATCAAGAGTCCTTGATGAATCTGTGATTCATCACTCTCAAATTTGAAAATAGAGCCTTGTTCCCGAGTAATTAGAAGCATATTTCCACCAATATTGCATAATTAGCATTCATACATGCAGTGATAACATTTGCATTTTAGCATTCACATCTGCATTAAATAAGAAGCCAAAATCATCTGTAAAAATCACCTATCTATATATATTTTAGACTAACCCTAAATCCCATTAATTCACTCTATAATGTAAATATTACTAACAATAATATAAAAAAATACAAAAAAATGCTAACTTATAAAATTGACAAATAAAACCCCAAACACAGTTGGAGACCATGAACCTTAGAATGCACATATCTCTCTCATACAACCTCCGATCGAGGTCTACTCACTTTTAAATTAATATACATTCAAAGACCTTCAAAATGAGACCATTTCTTTTAAATCGGAGCTCGTATGCAAAACTTGGGTTTTGGCCCCCATTGTATATTGTTTGTATATTTCTACCCTTGTATTTTATCACTTTATTCGACCTTGTTTCCGTTTTTGGTCACATAAAACTTGTAGATCTCTTCGAGATTTACAACTTTCATGTTTTGAGTTTTTCCAAATTCGACCATTTTCTTCCTTTTATCTCACATTCTTTTTCAACTAATCAGATTGAGCCATGTGGTGCCCTTTGGTTGCTCCACGCGACCCTACTCATCACGCGTCATGTGCCCTCTATCTCCACCGTCAGATCGCCCCCTCCTCTTTAGATCTCGACCATTCATTGCCACTCCAAATCTTGATCGTCAGATTTGGGCCAAGATCGCATCTGGGCCGCTCAATAGAGCCTCCATCTCAGTGCACCCAGTAGCGCACTCAAACACCATCCGATCACCTCCATGTGCTTAAAATCTCAACTGCTCATCCCGCCTAAACCCCGACCATCTAATCCTATGCTAGATCTCATCTCCACTGTTTGCCAGCGCCCACACCTACGCTCGCCATGCATCATGCCCAGCGCCCTTCGATCTCGACCCTCGGATCTGATCCAAGCCCTTCCTTAGCACCTCGCCAGTCGCCGTTGGATCACTAGATCAAACGGTCAAGGAGTTGTCTTCCACCTCTGAAAGAGCCTCGCCCACGTCGCCCCACTTCGCCTACTCGCCAGCCCCTTCCTATTTTCTCTGCCACTACAGCCAACATCTCCACCCATTGACCGCTCCACGATGTATCTCCATCGACCCTCATCCTCGCCAGCACCCACGACCACCATGATCCCTTCTCTTTCGATCCATAATCGCCACGAACATCACCCATTCCATCGCCTTTACGACCACCTTATCCCTATAAATACTCCATCTCCGTTGAACTTTGACCCCATCCGCCCTATCAAGAGGTACCCTAGAGCTCCTATCTACCCATTGGTTACAACAATTGAGTGTGAAAGAGAGCGATGACGGTTGTCAACCTTCGGCGAGATCCGTGACATTTCTTCACTGCGTAGCAGCTCCTCCGTCGAGCTGCAGGAGCTCGGGCCTGCTACTGACCCTCAAGAGATGATCGGAGCCTCTTCAGCGAGCCTCCATCCCCAGGTAGCTTCATCCATTCTCCTCCGATGTTATTTCTCTTTTCATCTCGATCTTCTCGCAAATTGTCTGCCATTTTCGCTCGATACCACTGTCCGATGATCATCCATAGAGCTTCGCCTTGAAGCTCTGATCTTCGCGCACCTATTTAGTCACCCCGATGATGCATCAAACTCCCCTCCGACCACAGCTCTGCCTCCTGATGGAGAAGTATGCCGAACCACTCTCACCTTCACGCTACAGGCCTCCCACACTCACTGCACTTCCACGAACACGGGAACCATTGTTTTCTAGTATCAGCTAACTCTGCAGGTCCCCCCCTTCTTCACTGAACGGAACTTTGCTGGAGCTGCATTTGAGCTTCGACATCTCCGGCCTTAGGACCTCTCCAGCTCCTTCCAAGACCTCCGACGACTCCGCCACGCCTCCACGAGCGTTTCGAGCTCTCAAGGAACCTCCAGCGAGCTTCATCGATCATGGGGGAGGGTGGCAGAGCCAGGACCTCTTCATCGGAGCCCCGCCAAGTCCGCCGCAGGAGGAGCCGACCTGGACGAGACGACACACAGTTACCATTGGATCATCTTGATCTAACGGTCCTCGTCGCGACACGTCTTCCTCACCTTCGAGCTTCAGCCGCCGTTGTATCAGGAGGATCTAACGACACATACACAGCCACGTCACCCCTCGCCGGCAGCTCCAGCCTCCGTTTGATTCATCTTGATCCAATGGCCAGAGTGACACCACGTCGCCTCACTCTAGAAGCCATCTCCACCGTTAGATCTATCTTGATCTGACGGTTCCTAGGCGTTCCATGCTATCAACTCCAGTAGTCGTTGGATCTCTCCAGATCTAACGGTCCGGCACCCGAAGCACGCTCGAGCCTCCGAGCCTCCGTCCGAGCCTCCGAAGCCTCCTGAGCCTAGTCCCTCACATGTCCCTCACGTGCGGGGTGTGTAAATTTCACAGAGGCCCCTACAAGTTTCCAGAATTACAAATCTATCCTTGCCAAGCGCGTCACGTGAGGAGCACGTGTTCTCGTGGACAAATTGCATCCATACCACAGTATTATAGGTATTTGCACTTTAGTCCTTGTACGCATGTTTTAATTTAAGCCAACTGAATTTCTCTTTTGCATTTTAGTCCTTGTGTTTGCACGCATATCTAGGCATTTATTTTTCATTAATTTTGAATCCCAAAAATTGCATGTTGTAGTTTAACTCGCTCTTTATCTTTGTGACACATGTCATATTTTTGTGAGTTCATAGAATTTAATATTGTTATTCTTGTGGAAATTGACCTAATTTGCCCACTATGTGCTTGAAATTCATTATTAAATTATTTGTTGCTCAAAAACTCACCATAAAATCACACTAGGTTTAGTTTAACTTGAATTGCATTGTGCCCAAAAATCAACCATTTGCACGTATCTTGAGGCCTAAATAAATTAATTAGTCTTTTGCTAAATTGATTTTTAATAGGTTCAATTTACATCATTTTTTAGGTTTATCAATTTTCCTGGATTTCTCTCACATAGATATATCTAGGATAACTTTTACATCTAAAAATATTGTACGTTGGTATTTATTAAAACTAACTTTGCAAAAACTACCCTACATTCATATTAAATTCATATTTAATTCATTCAAAGTCTAAAAATTTTTAAAAAAATTGCAGTAGCTTAGTCTCATCGCATATCATCTTCTAGCCAAGTTTCATTAATTTTGGACCTCATTTGACTATCATTTGTGAATTGAATTAAAATTTGGCTTGAAATTTTATTTTATTTTCCTTAATTGCATAAAAAAGACCAAAAATATTATCCTGAAAATCTGACATCAAAATTAACTGAAAATTTACCTAAGGAGAAAGCTGCCTCCCTGAGTTCAACCTTAGGCTTGCCAAAGTAAACTAAATCTATCGCTCGCAAATAATTGATCATTAATCTGAGTGGTTTTGATAAGTCTTCGATTACCCGACTACACCGAACGACAAACTTAATCCGATCATTAATCCGGTTGAATTAGCAAGGGTAGTCTGAGGTTTTTCAAATGGCGCCATTGCTGGGGAGGCAATCGTCTTAGGATCACTTTAGAAAATCAGATTTACATTTTCCATTCATTCAGGTAGTCTGATCCCCGAACCACTTTGTAATTATTCCATTTTTTCAATTATTTTTCTATTTATTTATTTTTTTATTTTATCTATCTCTTCTAACATAATTTTTATCTTTTTGTGCGAGGGCCCAGTGGACATGATGCGGCTTCCTTGAAGTCAACACATCTCGAAGTGCATCGGAGGCTGACGATTCATGGATCATGTCGGCTATTGAGACGCCAAAAAGATTTTCATTTTTTGTTAACTTGTAAAAAAAGTGTTTGCATTTCCAGCGGTTCCCGTTCGGGTTCTCGCGCGTGTAGGTCATAATAAAACGAGTTCTCGCGTGTTGTGTGGTTGCTTAACGTAGGATAGGACCTGCACTTGCGACTCTTAGATCTCTCTTAGGACTATTTGTGCTCGTATTATCTACAACCACACTTAACACTTAAAAGACGCACTTAGACCGCATGACTTTAGCCAAATTTGAATTCGTTTTCACATGCTAATAGAACTGCCTGTCTAGGAGCGGCTTTTCTTGATTGCATCCATTTAGTGTAAAAATTCAACTCAGTATTGCATACCACATTGTAGAGAGCTGGAGGCACTGCAAGTCTTCTTACTCAAGCATTCATCATCTTTTTCTCAATTGCATCGGCTTTTTCCAATTCTCTCTCTCTCGGTTTTTCTTACCTAGGATAAAGGAATTGGGACTGGACGGTAGACATGATTGCTTGTGTGGATTAATTACAGTGACAACTAATCTCTAAAATTGGGACTGATAATTGAACTGGACCAAAAAAATTAACTAAAATTAATCCTTGTTTGCGGGAGAGTAACCCCGACATTGATTTCAGGCTGAGTGAGGGTACATAGCATGTGTGCACACCCTAAGGCAGAGCGAAAATCCCCGCCTTCCATATCACGTACCCCGATCCAAGCAAATATCACAGGCTGGACTATGGGTTCAATTGACCAGCGCCAAGTAGCCTCTTCCTGCTCCGGCAGGTAGATAGGGGTGAAATTGTGGTTCACCATGACAAGTTGCTAGTAGCCTCCGCTTGTTCTGGAAGGTAGATAGGGGCGAAGTTAAAGCCTTATCAGCCTCTACCTACTTCGGTAGGTAGATAGGGGCAGGTCCTTGAACTCTCAGCTAGGGACATGAGCAAAGAAAGGAAGGGCGTTGATATCTTAGGCAACCGGTTAAATAGGGGAGACACATCCGGCTTTGAGCTGACTTCCCTATAGGTCATGTAACCCTTGCTATTTGTCTGAAAAATCACACATAAAATCAACCGGATTAATTGGACTCAGTTTCGGGTCCTTCACCGTGTTGAGTATGAACTCAGGGTTTGCTCTTGCGTTTGTCTTTGTGTCTGTCTGTGTGTGTTATCCTGTGTAATTGCACGTTTTCTACCTCAATCTTCTTACATTCATCCTTTCCTCTTCAAGATGTCAGGATATTGGTCCCCATACCCCAAGATCTCTAGTTATTCCTCCTTGACCATATACCATTCATCTTCGCCTTCTCCTTCATCCATATATCCTCCGCCATCCACGAGAGACCCTTACCCGTGGTCGGTTCCACCACAACCAGATTATGAAGTCAGAACTTCGACTAACTTCTCCACTTCTTTGCATTTCTCACATACTCCATATTCCTGACTGTGATCCAGATTATGAAGTCAGAACACTCCGGATCCACGTCCATCTTGGGCTGGCTGTCCTTTTTCTCGAGAGCTTTCTGGAACCAAAGAATCCAACAAAGAGCAAGCCACTGCTGACATAGATGACTAGCAAAATTACTTGGTTGATAGAACATACCGAATGGAGAGGCATGCACGTAATGATCTTCCTGACTTGATTGACCCTAATAATCAAGCTTACATTGACCAGCCTGCATATCACACATTCGGAGAGCCTACTCATTCAAGGGCTTGGACTCATGAGCTAGACTTACCAATCCCCCGTTCATTGACTCCATCATATGAGTCTCCGACCAATAATTGCCATTCAGATGGTCCATACTCGACCCAGCATTACATGCTAGAGTCTAGGTATGTTGAGTATGAGACCCCAACATCTCAGCAGTATCCTCCAATTGAGCAGAACTCTCCCATGATTTGTCATGAGAATTTTTTGGAGGATGACATTTCTAGACTTATTGAGAAGAATGAATCATTTGGTGCCAAGTTAAGAGATGTCATCGACATATTGCTCTCAATTCTGCTAGCTTGGGAATGAAAATAGAAAACGACATGAGTAGTTTTGAAGTTGAAAACAGAGCGAACATTAGGGAACCTACACACTATGTACAACTTGAGTCAATTCTACCTCCCTCATCTACTAACCACTTACCTTCCAATCCAGAGTCTGATCATGCATCCACCAAAACACCAAAAAAATTGAAAATCTCAAAAAGATCAAAAAATCAAAAAATCTGAAAAACTCGTAAAAATAAAAAATGAAAAAGACCCCAAAAAATTAGATCCTGCCCTAAGGGAAGCACTCGATGAAGAATTGATTTTTAATCTTCCCTTAATAAAGGACATAGATCACTTCCCCGACCTTAAACGATTTGTAAGAACTAGATTGATGCCCAAGAGGTCGGGCAATAAGAGGACAAGGACTAATAGACATATAGTGTTTATGGCCACCTCCTTGGTGATGGGGAGAAAGACCAAGGGCCGCCGAGTGAAGCGGTTGCCCCGAGTTGAATGTGAAATCAAAGGCACCATCTTTACCCATGTGAGAATTGATGATGACTCACCGATAAATATCCTCCTGACCTCTGTGTTTGACAAGCTCAAACTCAGGCTAATCAGAAAGTCGAGAGAGATCGTCCAGCTGGCTGATCGATCTATCAAACGGTCGAGAGGAACCATTTCAGTCATCATAACTTTACAAGGTGCTCTACTCCAGGTAGTATTCACGGTCATTGACATTGAGCATCGAGGAGAGTTCACCTAGTCTCCTATTATTCTCAGGAAGCCATTCTTAGCCTTGGCTAAAGCGACTATAGATTGCGAGAATCGGGAAATCGATTTTACATCATTGGGAACGCTTCGACCTCACCCATTCTTTGATACACTTTACTCTACGGTGACTCGCACATCCGCTGACAGTCGTGACCATCGAGAGGTAGATGAGTCCCACCTCTATACTACACCTGAGAGACCGACTATCCGGAAGACCGTTGGTTCTGAGACTCCCCTCACCTCCACTTCATCAACTGCTTGCACCACCACCGTGACAGCTTCTAAAGAGGACTCACGACCAGAAGCTATCATTGAGTCAGACACGACCTTTGTTGATTGCCTTGACCATTTTGATGATCCGACACAAGAGCCCAATAATGCCAAGCGAACTGAGATCACTAGCAGCTTTCCGAGACGTGTATGGACCTTCAGGAATATTACAATCTATATGGTGACTCGTCTGATAAGGAACCCATGGTCAGCATTGCACCACATCTCGGACCTTCAAAGGAAACAACCAAGATTAAATTGACCTCACATAAAAACACGGTTGCTCCCTCCTCTAGTCAGTTATTTAGCGAGAGGAAGTCGAGAATTGATTCCTCGAGGTGTTCCCACGAACCCCTCAAGGCGCGTCGCTCTCCTTTCCCTCTCAATGATTCAGGTTCTAGAAAAACTGGCTAAGAAAGTCTCCTTCAGCATTCCAGAGAAGGAATTTTCGGAGGAATCCTCATCGGGTCAGGATAAGGTGGTTTATATGAGTGAACTCAGCTCGGATGTTCTCTAGCCTTATATAAGCAAGCAGCCGTGTGTCGACCTACATTGGACGATTCCTTCACCTCACTACTATTCATCTGAGGACGATTCTGACAACGACACACTTGTATATTACCCACCTCCTCGCTCCCGCAAGAAGGTTTGTCACAAACCTCCTTGATCCCTGTATATTCTCACTCCTCCTTGTATATATTTCTTTCCCTCCCTCCATTGTGATTCGAATCACTCACCCCGGCTCCATATCATTTCATTTTATGGCTATACTTAGGATGACCAGATCCTAAGTATAGGGGGGAGAGTGACCCGAGTCTCTACATCATTCTCCGTACATTCTCCACATCTCATTGGTCCTCTTACCCAATCATGTCCCATACTTAGGTAATCAAAGCCTAAGTATAGGGGGGGACCGATGCCCGCCATGTATATACTCCTCCATTTCCCATCTTAAACTCGCCTGCCTCATTTTTTGATCTTCTTCTAAACTTAGGCTGCCAGAGCCTAAGTATAGGGGGGCGGAGCGACTTCTATACATATTGTTGTTTTAGCTCTTCTACGCTTAGCACGAGCTATGTCTTTTTCCTTGCTTTTCGTGCTCTGAGGACATAGCACATGCTAAGTATAGGGGGCATGTATATATTACATATGTACTTTACCCATAGCTCGTGCTTTCACGTATTTTCACGTATTTTTGTATATATTATGCAATAATTACGGGTGGGTAAAAAATGAAAAAAATGGTATACTTGTATAGTATATTGTATAATACTTGAAAAACTTTTGTAAATAAAAAAATTGTAAAATACATGTATACTTATATATTGTATAACACTTGTATAATTTTTGTATAATACTTATTGTTGTAACATAGGAGGTATACCGAATTTTGAAAAACACACACACACACAAATCAAAACAAATTCAAAAATCAAAATCAAAGGCTTCTTATTTACTATTGCATATCATCTCTTCATTTAAAAAGAAAAAAAAGTCTTGCATTCATCTACATAGCATGCCATCTACATCCCATCTGGATATTTTGCATATGCAAAGTGAAAAGTTAGTGGGTTCTAAACCAAGTTATGAATAGATGATGAGGAGGGATTGATTTGACCTTAATCCACCTAATTTCATAGGAACCTTATAGGAACTGGAGTTAAGATTTCTAAGGTCACGCGACTTAATTCTTTGAGTCCGCAAGTCTATGTTCACATGTCATCTTGATTAGTCTAAGTAGAATATTTCATGCACACACACGATTCTTATAGACAGTGACCTAACTTGGACAAGCACAGTGCACGTAGCTCTTCATTGATGAGATGGTGAGGAGGTAGAATCCTTTAGCTTGGAGTAGCACTTGGGTGGAAACATCCGTCCTCCTCTAGGGAGGGTAGTGCATCTCAACCTAGTCTGGTGGTGTTGACATCTAAGACGGGATGTTGTGGGTTGCAATAATGCTTCAAAGGAGGGATAGTCTACTGGCTCAAGAGGAAAAACTCCTGATGTACATGCTACAACTTGTATATAGTTTGAAAAAATTACAGAAACTAAAAAAAGACAGACCCGAGTAAAAATAAAATACCTATCGGAGTATGTATATTAGCAAGAAATCTGTAGCTGGATGACTTGACTACACTGGTCAAGCATCATGGGATAGGTAGCTACACTGGCTACCATCCATTCTTTTCTCCACCCCCTCCTCTTGAGTTGGTCGCACTTGAACTTAGAAGGGAATACCCCACTCCTCGATGAAAGAATTACTGGACCGAATAATTAGAGTTACCTTGTTAGAGGAGGCTGGTTCTTGGCCATTTCTAATGTGGAGAGCTATTTTACACTTACACAGTACAAGTAAGAATCATAGTCATCAGGAATTTACGTTTGAGGATTTGTTCTGACCTGACTATTAAGACGTCTTGAATAGAATACTTGTGGAACTTGAAGTCTGTTAGGTCTTAAGTTCAGATCCCAATAAGGTTCCGCCACACAATTAATCCAAAGGTCGAGTCAAGCTCTATTTTCAACTTTTGTTCATGACCTTGGTATGGAACCCAAAATCATTTCACCTTTGCATTTCATTTTAGTTGCTCAGGGACGAGCAAGGTTTAAGTATAGGGGGTTGATGAATCTATGATTCATCACTCTCAAAGTTGAAAATAAAGCCTTGTTCCCGAGTAATTAGAAGCATATTTCCACCAATATTGCATAATTAGCATTCATGCATGCAGTGATAACATTCGCATTTTAGCATTCGCATCCGCATTAAATAAGAAGACAAAATCATCAGTAAAAATCACCTATATATATATATATTACACTAACCCTAAATCCCATAAATTCACTCTATACTGTACATATTACTAACAATAATACAAGAAAAATATCAAAAAATGCTAACTTGTAAAATTGACAAATAAAACCCCAAACCCAGTTGGAGACCATGAACCTTAGAATGCACATATCTCTCTCATACAACCTCCAATCTAGGTCTATTTATTTTTAAAATATATACATTCAGAGACCTTTAGAATGAGACCAATTTCATTTAAATCGGAGCTCGTATGCAAAACTTAGGTTTTGGGCCCCCATTGTATACTGTTTGTATATTTGTACCCTTGCATTTTATCACTTTATTCGACCTCATTTCCGTTTTTGGTCAACATGAAACTTGTAGATCTCATCGAGATCTACAATTTCATGTTTTGAGTTTTTTTTCCAAATTCGGCCATTTTCTCCCTTTTATCTCATATTCTTTTTCGACTAATCAGATTAGGCCACGCGACACCCTCTAGTTGCGCCACATGGCCCTACTCATCACGCGCCATGCGCCCTCTATCTCCACCATCAGATCACCCCCTCCTCTTCAAATCTCGGTCATTCATTGCCGCTCCAAATCTTGACCATCGGATCTCTGCCAAGATCGCATCTGGGCCGCTCAATACGCCTCCATCTCAGTGCGCCACGTGGCCACTCAATCACCTTCCAATCACCTCCATGTGCTTAAAATCTCAACTGCTCATCCCGCCTAATCCCCAACCATCCGATCCTACGTGATAACCACCCCGCACCCTATGTTAACTCGGTCAAGTTAATGTCCAAATTAATGTTTAAGTTTTCATTGCAGTCGGATACGAGAGGGAATATCGAAAACCACTTTAATTAGATTTGAGTTAATTTCAAGCGGAAATTTTTTTTACTTGATGGAAGTCCAAGGTCGAACTCAGGGAGGCATCTGTCTCCTTAGGTGAATTATGAGCAAATATCCAAGTGTTAGATTTTCGAGGAGTATATTTTTTTTCTTTTTTTATTTTCTATGCAGACACATGCAATATCAGGACGATTGAAAGTAAATCAATTTAAGATATCAAATGAAGTCCAAAAATTATGAAAATTGGCCAGATGATGAATTATGATGAAAATGAACTACCCTAATTTTTTTGGAATTTTTAGACAATAAAAGAAATTACTGTGAATTAAACATGCAGGTAGGGTGATTTTCACTAATTTATTTTAATAAATAACAAATCACATCTTTTTAAGGAACAAAAATTATCTTAGATAGTTCTAATGATAAGGAATCTAGGAAAATTGACAAACCTTACTTTCAATGTGAAATGAATTTATTAAAATTAAAATAAGAAAATCACTAAGGAATTTATTCAGGCCTCGATATGCGTGCAAATGACATGAAATTTTTATGCAATGTTGAGTTCACTATCCTAGAGCTACTTTGAATTTTTGAGAATTTTTGGAGTCACAGAAAATTAATTAGAATTTAAAAGGTCTCACTGGGCAAAATATTACACAATTCAACCAATTAATTCATTTAAAAATATACTGCAATTACAAAAATTTGACAAGTGGCATAATAGATAGAGGACAAGTTACTCAACAAAATACAACTTTTAGAATTCAAAAATGATGTAAAATGCGACCTAGGGATGCGTGCAAAGACAGGGGTGTATTTGCAATACAAGAAAATAAAATTACATAAAAAGAAATATGCTGACAGGGACTTAAATGCAATTACTTATAATGCAGGGGACTGATATGCAATTTTTCCACTGGCATGTGCTCCTCACGTGGGGTCTGCTTCACAGGGACCTTTTTGTAATTTCAAAAAGTCCCGAGGGCCTCTGTAAAAAATACCCAGGCCGCACGTGCTCCTCACGTGGTCGGCCTAGGCTCGGGCGGCTTAGGAGGCTCGGGGCTTGGCTTGGAATCTCCTGGAGGTCTGGAGTGAGGCTCGGTGTAGCCTCGGGTGGTCCGAGCCTAGGATCGGAGAAGAGGCTCGGACTCCTCCACGTGGTGTGCTGACGACCGTTGGATCAAGAGTGATCCAACGGCTGCTGGAAGGAGACGCGTGGCACGCTGGGAGGTCGTCAGATCTGGATAGATCCAACGGCGCCTGAGAACCGCGGATGATGGTGACGTGGCTGACTGTCGGCCGCTGGATCAGAGGATCGATCCAACGGATGGCTGATGCTGAAGATGTGGCGGACTCCTGAGCGTAGGATCAATGATGATCCTACGGCTGACGTGATGCTCCAGATGTCGATGACGTGGCGAGCTAGGGACCGTTCGATCAGATGATCGAACGGTAGCTGGGCCTTCTTCTTCAACGAACCTCCGCCGCATGCGGAGGAGATGGCGGGGCTCCGGCGATGATTCCTTGGCTCCGCCCGGCCCTCCAGGTGTTGGTGACACTCTCCGAGGTCTCGGAGGTATCCTAGAGGAAGCGCGGCGATGCGACGAAGGTGCTGGTGGTCTCAGGAGCTGGAGAGGGCCGTCGGAGCTCGCTGGCGATGAAGCTCGAGGATGACTCCGGTGAAGTTCCGGCCAATGCACAAGATAGGTACCTGCAGGTGTTAGAAGAATAGCTGAGGCTCGTGGTGCACCTGTGGAGACGTGGGGGTGGACAGCGAGGCCTAAGGCAGATCGGAAATGGTCGGGCGGTGGTGCTCCGGCCAAGTGGCGGAGATGGAGATTGTAGGGAGTGACGTGCAGTGTCCAAGGGCGTGAAGGGGTCCGCGAGGATGAGAGCTCCGTCGCGGAGCTCGGCGAAGTGGAAGCGAGGCGGGAAGATGAAGAGGGAGATCGAATAAAATCGGAGAAATAAAGGAAAAATCAAAACAAAAATCAAATGGAGATGGAGGAGTTTACCTGGGGTGTGGAGCTCGAGATCGAGGTCCAAATCGTCGCTCGAAGGGGCGGTAAGTCCCTGAGCTCAAGCAGCGGCTCGACGGAGGAGGGCTGCGACATGACGGTGGCCGAGGATCTCGCCGGAGAAGATGATCGTCTTCGCTCAAGGAATCGTACAATTACTGTCACTAATTGGATACTCCGAGCTCGGGGTATCTCTCAGGGGTGGAGGATGGGTCTGAAATTGGCCGGAGGGCCAGTATTTATAGGTGGGAGATTTCGGCCGGGCTGGTGATGGAGCGAGGTTTAAGGGGTTCGTGGGACGTCGCTGGAGATCGACGTGGGTAGTGGAGTAGCTGGCGAGGATGAGGGACAAGTGGGGAATGATGTGGAGGTGGTGGTGGTCGTCGACGGTGGAAGGAGCGCGGCTGAGAATAGGAAGGGGTTGCCCCTCCCGCAAGGCAGAGAACGTGGGAGAGAGGGGTGCTGGAGGTGGAAGACGAAGTCTCCACCGTTGGATCGTGTGATCCAACGTTGGTGATCGAGGTGGAATGGAGCAGTTGGATAAAGATCTGGGCGCGGTGATTTGAGCGTCGTGAAGCGGCCACGTGGCGCAACGGGGGCGAGGCGCGAGCGGAGGATGCGATCAACGTGGGGTGTTTTGATCGGGCGGTTGAAATGTTTGTGGGTCTAACTGCTCAGATGGAAAGACTGAGGCGTGATCTGATGGCGCAGAATGCGCCACGTGGCATAATGTGGAAGAGGCGCTAATGAGCGGGTCAGATGAAGCGAGGGACTTGATCAGACGGTGGTCATTTAGGGCGCACGTGGAGAGCATCTGGCCATTGGATCAACAAGACCATCCAACGGCTGAGAGGTGCGGCGGCCTGAGCAAGGGGAGCGGGCCGCGTGGCGCAACCAGATGGCGCCACGTGGCCTGTTGTGATTGGCTGGACAAAGAGATAAGGGTAGAGAGAAGAGGGGGCCGAATTTGGAAAAACTCAAAAAATGAAAGTTGTAGATCTCGATGAGATCTACAAGTTTCATGTTGACCAAAGACGGAAATGAGGTCAAATATGATACATAAATACGAAGATACAAATATACATACATGTAGTATACATAGAGGCCCAAAAACCCAACTTTTTCATACAAGCTCCAAATTGGATGAAATTAGTCTCATTTTAAAGGTCTTTTAATGTGTATTATTCTTAAAGTGAGTAGACCTATTTTGGAGTTTGTATGAGGGAGCTATGGGTATTTTATGGTCCAGGGGTTCTAGGGCTTTATTGGCTATTTTACAAGGGGGGTTTCTGGCTTTCTTCCCTATATTATTAACTAAGGAGTACATATTATAAGAAAGAGGTTATTTTGATAAGGGAACATTTTACAAGGGATTTTGACTTCTTATTTAAATGCTAATGGAGTGCTAAAATGCATGTATTATGTATGCATGCATGAATGCTATTTATGCATTATAAAGGGAAATATGCCTCTATTTACTCGGGAACAAGGCTCTATTTTTAACTTTTAGAGTGATGAATCACAAATTCATCACTACGCCAGATCTCATCTCCATCGTTCGCCAGCGCTCGCGCCTACGCTCGCCACGAATCACGCCCAACGCCCTTCGATCTCGACCTGAGATCTGATCCATGCCCTTCCTTAGCACCTCGCCAGCCGTCGTTGGATAACTAGATCCAACGGTCAAGGTGTCATCATCCACCTCCGAAAGAGCCTCTCCCATGTCACTCCACTTTGCCTACTCGCTGCCCCTTCCTATTTTCTCTGCCACTACAACCACCATCTCCACCCATTGACCGCTCCACGACGTAGCCCCATCGACCCTCATCCTCGCCAGCACCCACGACCACCATGATCCCTTCTCCTTCGCTCCATAATCGCCACGAACATCACCCCTTCCATTGCCTGTACCTCCACCTTATCCCTATAAATACTCCATCTCCGTCGAACTTCGACCCCATCCGCCCTAGCAAGAGGTACCCTAGAGCTCCTATCTACCCATTGGTGACATCAATTGAGTGTGAAATCGAGCGACGACGGCGGTCAACCTCCGATGAGATTCACAACGTTTCTTCACCGCGTAGCAGCTCCTCCGCTGAGCTGCACGAGCTCGGGCCCGCTACTGACCCTTGAGCGACGACTGGAGCTTCTTCAGCGAGCCTCCATCCCCAGGTTGCTTCATCCATTCTCCTATGATCTTCTTTCTCTTTTCATCTCGATCTTCTCGTAATTTTTCTACAATTTTCGCTCGATACCACTGTCCGCTGATCATCCATAGAGCTTCACCTTGAAGCTCTGATCTTCGTGCACCTATTCAATCGCCCCGTCGACGCATCGAACTCCCTCTGACCACAGCTCCGCCTTCCCGATGGAGAAGTACACCGGACCACTCTCACCTTCACGCTACAGGCCTCCTGCACTCATTGCACTTCCACGAACACGAGCACCATTGCTTTCTGGCATCAACTAACCCTGCAGGTCCCCTTTTCTTCACTGAACGGAACTTCGCCAGAACTGCATTCGAGCTTCGACGTCTCCAGCCTTTGGACCTCCCCAGCTCCTTCTAGGACCTCCGGCGACTCTGCCACGCCTCCACGAACGTTCCGATCTCTCCAGTACCTCCAACGAGCTTCATCGATCACGGGGGAGGGTGGCGGAGCCAGGACCTCTTCACTGGAGCCCCGTGAAGTCCACCACAGGAGGAAGCGACCTGGAGGAGACGACACATAGTCACCATTGGATCATCTTGATCTAACGGTCCTCGTTGCGACATATCTCCCTCACCTTTGAGCTTCAGCAGCCATTGGACCAGGAGGATCTAACGACCCGTACACAGCCACGTCACCCCTCGCTAGCAGTTCCAGCCTCCATTGGATTCATCTTGATCCAACGACCAGAGTCACACCACGTCGCCTCGCTCTAGAATCCATCGCCACCGTGAGATCTATCTTGATCTGACGGTTCCTAGGCGCACCACGCTATCAACTCCAGCAACCGTTGGATCTCTCCAGATCTAACGGTCTAGCACTCGAAGCACGTCCGGGCCTCTGAGCCTCCGTCCGAGCCTCCGAAGCCTCTCGAGCATAGTCCCTTACGTGTCCCTTACGTGGGGCTGGGTAAATTTCATAGAGGCCCCTACAAGTTTTCAGAATTGCAAATCAGTACTTGCCAGACGCGCTACGTGAGGAGCGCATGTTCTCGTGGACATATTGCATTCATACCCCAGCATTGTAGGTATTTGCTTTTTAGTCCATGTATGCATGTTTTAATTTAAGCCATTTTAATTTCTGTTTTGCATTTTAGTCCCTGTGTTTACACACATATCTAGGCATTCATTTTTCATTATTTTTAAATTCCAAAAATTGCATGTTGTAGTTTAACTCGTGCTTTATCTTTATGGCATGTGTCATATTTTGGTGAGCTTCATAGAATTTAATATTATTATTCTTGTGGAAATTGACCTAATTTGCCCACCGTGTGCTTGAAATTCATTATTAAATTATTTGTTGCTCCAAAAATCATCATAAAATCACATTAGGTTTAATTTAAGTTGAACTATATTGTTCCCAAAAATCAAACCATTTGCAAGCATATCAAGACCTGAATAAATTAATTAGTCTTTTGCTAGGTTGATTTTAATAGGTCCAATTTACATCATCTTTTAGGTTTATCAATTTTCCTGGATTCCTCTCACATAGATATATCTAGGATAATTTTTATATCTAAAAATAATATGCGTTGGTATTTATTAAAATTTACTTTACAAAAACTACCATGCATTCCTATTAAATTCATATTTAATTCATTCAGAGTCTAAGTATTCCAAAAAATGCAGTAGCTTAGTCTCATCGCATATCATCTTTTGGCCAAATTTCATTAATTTTGGACCTCATTTGACCATAATTTGTGAATTAACTTAAAATTTTGCTTGAAATTGCATTTTATTTTCCTTAATTGCAAAAAAAAGACAAAATATTGTCCTGAAAATCTGACATCGAAATTAACTGAAAATTTACCTAAGGAGAAAGCTGCCTCCCTGAGTTCGACCTTAGGCTTGCACTGATTATTTAATGTCTGTGATTTACACACCTAATAAAGGATTAGTGGTGCAGCTTGTTGCCTGCTTGTTGCCCGCTTGTCTCCTATTTTGATGTAATCCCTCTATTTATATAAAAATATTATATATGATTGTTTGCTGATCGAATAAACGATACAATAAACAAACTTAAGTTTGCTACATAACTCACACTATTGGACTTAATAACATGAACCATAAGAAGGAAAATGATGGTACAAGCCAAGAGCCTTCGAGCTTCTTGGTCTTTGTCATTGGCTCTAGAACTTGATCTTTCTAATCGCTTACTTCAAAACTGTCAATATACAGATGTTTTTTCCTTAAAAACAAAAATCACAAGGAGTGCCCAAACTCTTCTTCCAAAATTTTAGAGGACCATAAAGTTGATTTGGATAGATATAGTTCATACTAGAGAATATATCAGGTACTTCTTTTAGACTTTGGTTCTTTCAGATTTTGATTGTTGCAAAATTTATTTTGAACATCATCATCTCCTTCGAAATATGTTGCTTACAGCCATACGTGAATTACCACTGTTGAACTTAGGCCATTTAGCGATGCTAATAATTCAGCCATGACCAAATGCATACAAGGGGCAATCCCCCGTTTAAGCCGCAATATACAACTTATCCTTCTAATCTTTTAAACTAGAAGAAGGTACAAGTAATAACCCTTTTCAACTCAAATGGCTGTGATGTTGAGCTTCAAGAACATCTGTCCACCAAGCATAAGCAGCCCTACCTAGTTCAGGATTCAAATTTACTCGTAACTTCATGTCGATCATTTCAAGTAGCCATACAGATTTATAATTTGGAAAACTTATGACAAAAGAATACATCAATATAATACAGTTCATCTAAGTTAACAATCATATTAGAACAGATTATTTAACATCTGTGATTTATCCACATAGTGAAGGATACAATAAACAGACTTACGTTTGTTCTAGGTTACACTGTTAATTTTAACAACAAGAATCACAAGAATTAGCTATACCACAAACTCTTCTTCCAACATTTTATAGAAAGATAAGATTGATTTTAATGGGTATAGTGCGGACTAGAGAATATATATGTCACCTATTTTAGATTTGGACTGTTTCTAAATTTATTTCAGCCACCATTATCTCCTCCAAAATATGTTGCTTGCATATGTTGACCACCTTCAGTACACGAATCGGTATAAATCATATTTACTTGAACTCATCAAAAGAATCACTCGATACCCAAGAGTCGACCGAAAGCCCTATTGCAAAACTTACTGCAATATAAAAAGGATAACCATTATCTGGCACGTGAGATGAACTCAGGAGAGACAAAACATGATAGTCCCACAATTTTCAACTCGGGGTCCAGAAGACTACAATAACCCATCATAGGCAATCCTTCTCAAAGAGCTTCATCTTAAAAATGGCAATCGCTCATCTATGCTAACAGCTTGGAACAACAGACATAAAATGTGTCTACAAATTCAATAGAAAAGAACAATGCAACGAGTCTATATTTCTAGTTCTAAAATACACAAGCACATCACCAGCATTGAACCACAATATTGCCAATGCAATTTCTCAATTTTTTCTATCAAGTAATCTCTGAAAATCAATATCCAGAATATGGGACCACTTCTTTCTCTAAAAAAAATATATACAAAAGAAACAATCTTTTTATTACAAGAAAAGAAATGTGAAAAGATACAACTATTAAAAGCAATAGCTATTTGTGTGAAATACTGTATGGAGGGCAACAAGAGGGAGGTTTTCGATTGTACCTTTAAATCATGAAATGTAGGTAGAAAAAATTGGGTAAAAGAAGACACGAGTTGTAAAAAAATTATTTTCTTATTTATTTATATTTTTAAACTCGCATTCCCATTCAAATAAATACTCAAGCCATTGTAACTATCATCTTTGATATCTGATTCAGATGTATAAAGACTCGTATCGACCGTCTTGGAGTGACAATCGAAATGAGTCCAATATCCATATTTTTTTGACATATGATGAATTCAGAAACAGAAAAAATGTGTTTTCGATTCATGATTAAATTTTACGATTATAACCCGTCAAACGACCTCCGATCAACGAACAGTTGATTCCGTTGATTCAGATTCGTCGAGACGCACTTAATGATGGTCTCTGTTCATTTTATCATTCTGATAGCTATAAAACAAGCCCGTGTTTTATCTTTGTTACATTTTCTTAATAATGAGAAATAATTTGAGAGAGTAGAGTCGATTCCTAGAAATACGGGTCTTCGAACCAGAAATAAATAGCCATCCTACTTTCTTACGATTACGAGGTTTATTCGAATATGAAATCCAATCCTGGAAATACAACATCCCGCTTTTTTTACTACCCCAGGCTTTGAGACATTTCGTATCACAAACTTTTTTGGTGACACGGGGTCAATGCGATCGGTTTTTAGTTAATCACATCCTGATGGGATCTGATTCGTGATCTGCGGATTGACATGGGTTTATTTGGTATTAATTGGATTTTTATTGGGTCGCGTGAAGCCAAGGCAGGTCAGATTCGATTACGGATTTGGGTATTTTGGACCCGAGCATTCCCAACTTTGGCTTTGAGGTTGAGGAAGAGACCCTTGCCTCAAGTCATGTGTCATGAGCATCCTCTATCCATGATACACTTTCCAAGATGGTCTTACTTGATGGCCTGCAAAATACGGTATGGTCGTGAATCAACGATCACTTGGTCTGATGTAATTAACCCTAGATTCTGCAAAATATTTAATAGGTTTCTTTAGTACCCATTTCTTGCCTTGGAGGGTTAGGATGGTTCCTCGGATTTCTTCTTGGTTTCGTGACCTTCTTGACTTTAGCTTGACTTGCACTTTCTTAACAAGTAACACATGCTTTTCAATCGTAACAGACTTAGAAGTACTTCGCTTTTTTGGGTTGTACCCTAGTCCACATTTAGTTCTACTTTAGTAGTTACCACATAATAATTTATCTAGGTTTTCCTTTCCCTTAGTGAATTTTGCTAGATCATTAGCTAGCATGTGTTGGATTTTCTATGTTCGTCTTAAGCAATTATTCAGTTTCGTACTTTATATCAGAAAGAGATAAACTAAATGTGATTCTCCAATATTCTCTTTACGAGAGCTAGTCTCTTTTGAATGATCTTCTGGGGTGGTGCGTGCAATTGTTTTTAGCAGCTTTTTTTTTCATTTTTCAACTTAAAAACTAAATTATACAACTCAGTAGTAGCTTCTTGTAATTCATCTAAAGAGAGTTCTTTCAAAGTTGCCTCTTTGTTGTCTAGTGCCATGAGCCCGAGAAAAGTTTCTTCTTTGTTTGATTCGTCTAACTCGCTGTTAGAAGATGTTGGTGTGTAGGAGTGATGAATCTTAGATTTGTCAACTTTATTCTTATTAATTAACCCTTTATCTTAAATTAATAAATTTATGAATTAATTAGTTAATTGAAATTAACTTCTAACATGTTGTAAGTAGTAAAGGCTAAATATTGTATATAAATAAAGTACCTAATATATGTGTTCAAAGTCGCTTTTTCTGTGTTTCTCAATATAAAAAATTCCTTAAAATTAGTTTAATATTGTACATAATACATTATATATTATTTATTAATTAAAAATACAAAAAAATAACAAAATAAATAAAAGAGATATTTTTTACTCTTTTAAAAATATTTACGAAAATAATAAGTAGATGTATCTTAGATTTGGTTATACATGAATGTTGTAGATCTTAAAACAATACACAACGTTCATGAAGAACACCTTTTCATTTAACTTCATTTAAAAATTTATTTTTCATTGTAGATTGATTCTTTCATTTATCTTCTCTGATTGGGACATATGCCCGATCCCTGGCTGTCACCTACCCGACCTTTCTTTACAAGCCTACCTTTATCTGGGTTGTCTAATCTCTTGATCAGACGGTCTAGGTCCCTTCATCTTTTCACGTGCTTGGGCCACTTGATAATTTGATCAAGCTATCCACTCATACCAAATCAGCAACTATTGGATCAAGCGAATCATCGCCAACCTCCGGTGGTTGCCCTCCAGGTCATGCATCTTTTCATCGACGACTTTTCTCTCTCATTTCTCCGGTCGTTCCACGTGTCATCTTGGCATGATTCTGGTGCCAAACAAAAGCTCCATTGTTCCTTATCTTTACCAAACCTCCATCTCCGTCGTCCCTCTCACGTGAGCCAATTTCTTGATGATTTAAACTTCCCAATTCAATCGCATGATCCTCGAACAAAATCAACATCTTTGCCATCATGCATCTGAATTCGCCTTTATGCGAGTTACCCCCTAGATTTCTCATTCCTTACACTAATGAGTGGATGAGAGATCAAGTCATCATCGATCCCTAACTTCGATGAGATCCACGACCTATAGGCCATGTGAAATACCACCATACAGTGTTGCTCGAGATCATCCACTTGCCACGGTGTTAAGCAAAGACCATATGCATCTGAAGCTCTGTCCCCAGGCCAGTGTCACACCTCAGACTACTTTCTTCTTCCTAGGTAACCTATATTCTTCTTTTCTTCTGGGTTTCTCATATTTTTACTAGCACATACTCATCTTCACATCCATAGGGATAGCTCATCATCTTCATTGTTACACCCACATCTTCGTGCATCCCTCCGATAGGACACTGCCCTTGTCTACAACTCCTCCGACTTGATCCTTTTCACGTTACTGCAAATAAGGTGAACCCACTTAAGGCTTCATCTCCTCCATCTCTGATAACCCTCCATTTTGCCCCATTACACCCCAAAACGACTCTCTAGTGCTTCAGATACCTTCCAACAATTATAGGTGGCATAAGCCCTTGACTGACCCGAATTTCAACGAAGGTCCATTCAACCTATCCACCTCTGATGAGCGTACATCGAATAGCCTCTTCATACAACACCAACCCCCTCTCCAACTTGCTGTCATCTTCTCCAGTCAACGAAGAGGAGGGGTAGCTTCCTCGTCAGTGCTTCGCCCAGGAGCCAACTTCGTGAAGGTGGAGGAGAGTACATGTAATGTCAGATAAGGCTGATCTTATGATCCATAGCCAGATGTGCATCGCTCTCTGAGCCTTCAACCTCGGGTGGACCCACACCTGCCTCAAAGCATCATAAACACCTACGTGACTCGAACCTCCAGCGTGCCTCGAGCTTGCCTGCACACCTACTTTAGTGTGCTCATGGAGGTTTTGCAGAGATGCTCTCGTCATTTTCCTTCTTTGCATTTCAGTCCATCAGTCATGCATCATCTACACGTACGCCTAGGAATTTTCTGCCCATGCCTTGCCGACTTCTTTACTTTATAAATAAGTCCCTAAGAAACTGTAATTTTGTATAAAACCTTAACTGACTTTTGTTTAATGTAATTTAATCCTTTTTGGATCTTTATGTCATGTTTCAATATATTTTTAGTTATTTTTTCTTCTAAATAAGCCCATTGATTGAAACTTGAATAACTTTTATATACAAAAAATTTTATGATTTCATTCTTGTTGGAATCCTATATTGATGCTCTGCATGGTTGTGCCCTTATGTTGAGATTTAAATTCAAATTGGTTAATTTATTTACTGAACAATTTTCATGAATGTTTAATTATACCTATGTCATATTAAATTCCATCCAAGTCCAAAATTTGCACAAACAAGCAATCAAATCAATGTTGAAATTTCTTCATGTTTAAGTGATTTGTGGAATGCCCTTAATTGATTTAATGCTTACATTCAATAGTATTATAAGTCCATTTCATTAGGGACTTAGATTCTTTAATAACATAATGTTTAATTGATACAATAAACATCTAAATAGTAGAACTTTCTTTTTGCTTGACCTTGTTGTTAAATTTGAGTTATTTAATCAAGTAATTCATGAGCTTAATATGTGTTAGTATACTTCCATTGTAATTTCAGTATGTATCCGACATTTTGTAGCATTTTGTTTAATATGAATTTCATTTCTTATCCATGCATACATATTGTCTTATAACCTAACATAGATAAACTACTATTCACTTGATCTAGATATTTGAACTCTAACTAAATAGATTAATTTCTTGTGTCCTTGTGTTCGATCTTGGACTTATCCACGTATTAAGTTAAGCCAACCCTCTTCACAGAGGTTATTTAGCTTGGTTTTCTTTATCTTCTAATTGGCTCATACTATATGGAAGCAATTAACTTAGTCGATTACTGGTTCACTAGATGTCACTGTTGTCGATAACATACCATCATAGGCCATTTACTTATGTTTAAGTATTTAGTTTAAGTAATTAAAATGATATTTAGATCAACTGTTTGTTTTTTGGCTTTCTTTATTGTGTTGACTTTGTTTATGTGTTGTTGATGAATCTCCATTTCATCACTTATATTTTTTTATTTTGACCTTAAATCACAACTAAATGCATGTAAATAGTTTTAATTTGTAGAAAATAACATTCATTTATTGATCAATAAATATTTTATAAACAAAAGTATTTAATCCCAAAATAAAATAATAAAGGAAAAGAAAATTAAATGAAGTGTCAAAGATACTAAATAACCCTAGACCCCGAGACCATGTCAATATCGCCTTGGTCGAGTAGGAATAAAGTATGATGAGATAAGGCACTTAATTGTACATAAATACATATAAAAACCTAATTTTATCCTTCAATAAATAACATTTGACACCAATTTTATTTTCCTTTTTGGACTTCTCAAATAAAGAAACCCTCAACATGGAACTTGTACATAAAAATACAAATAAAAATACAAAATTAATTTTACATAAAAATAAGGCATGGTGTGCTTGGGAGACACAAAAGAAGAAGAAACCGTAAAGAAAACTTCACATACCAGTATCTCCTCCATACAAAATCAAAATTGAGTAAACTCATCATTATTGTTCATAAATTTAAATTATCTATTTAATAAGAGTAGTTTCAGTTTCATTAAAAATAGAGTTATGATGCAAAAGTTGACTTTTGGGTCCCTATTGTATTATGTAGATGTATATTATATTCAATTTATTCATTTCTTATATTTCTACATTTCTTATTTTTTTTATATACTTGTAAATGTTATTTAAAATACATTTAAAACATAAACAACAAATAAAGCATTAGAAATTTATTAAAATTATTCAAGTGTTAAAATAGGTGTACTATACATATTATATATATACCTATTTATTTAAGTAAATAGATAAAATTAGAAAAATAAATTAAAAATATGTAAATGTGTATTTAAATATATTATAAATATATAAAATATGTAAATAACAATAACAAAATGCAAAATACAAAATACAAAATAAAAATACATAAAATGCCTAAAATACTGGTAAATATACCTATGTATATTCATGTAAATATTAGCGCTTAATTATGGCATTATAAAAATAAATAAAAATACGTATAAAATAGTACAAAAAGTAAGAAACATTTTTTATGTTTTGACTAAAAATTATAAAAATCATCTATTAGTTCTTATCCATTTAATAAAGTATTTTAACCATCCTTTTTCCAACTGGTCCACGTGGACTAACCAGAGCGCCCCGAATGTTGACCTCCACTCAGCAATCCTTTCCTCCTCTCTGACCCTTGTCAGAGCTCATGGGATCCCATCTATATCCCATTTTTTTGCCATGAACCAAGCCTCAAAATGCCTCGATTCCTTCATCAACATTGCTCCTCATACTCCCCTCAATCTCGCCATCACCTTAGATCTCACCAATCATTCCTCCATCGCATGCAATCTCTCTTCCCCTTCTTCCCTTCAGCTTGTGCATGAATAAGACCTCCTCACCGACCTTTTGATTTTTGATCCTCTTGAAGCCTTCATAACCCCTATCCATGTGACACTTGAAGATCCCAGTGACAATAAGAACACAGTGAATGTGGTCGCATGGAGAAGAACGACCTGAATCAGGTGATCCAGGTGTTGCCAGTGTAGCTCTAATGATGCTTCCTCTACTCCTTGCGTTACATGTATGAGATGCTAGGAGGAGTTAAGAGCTTGCATTTTCTATTATTAAAATATATTTAACTTTAGTTGCATTTATTTCTATTGGGTTAGGTTTAATTTCAATTTTTTGTTTGTTGGAGTCTTAAGCTCCATATCGAATTCACCGTGTTTTCGACGACATATTGACCCGTAATCACCTCATTATCGTTCCCTAATGCAATCTCTACAAACCCCCATCTTTTTTCCCTTGGATTTTGCAAGGATCAAAGCCACGAGCTCCTACCTTCGCCCCTTCACCGAAGCTATTCGCCCCCTTCACCCCTAATGTGCACACAGCTTCGTCTTTTGGTCTAGGACCTTCGCCTCGAGCCGGAGAGCAATTTTGTGCAGGTCTTGGACATCAATGAACCTCATGGAGAAGAAGCAAAGCTCACATCAGATCTCTAGGTTCCCTTGTGCTGGAAGCCCCTATTGATGGGGCTTGGACTTATTTGATGCTATATGCATGTACGACATGAGCCCAGGAAGGATTTGGGCTTGAAGGAACTCAAAAAGGAAACCTGAGCACAGAGATAAAGCTAATCGAACCTCGCCCTGGCCAAAGTTCTTCCATGTTTGTGGTAGCTTCCTAGAGACTATCGGATCGTGTCAAACTCTAGATCTAATCCTGACCATTGATTGAAGGATGAAGCATTGCGTGCCTCGGCCATCAGATCAGAGTCAAGTGAGCTATGTGGTGTTCCCAGGATCGCTCATCTCTGCCACTTATTATGTAAATAACATTATAGCCTCGTCACCTTTTGTATTTCAACGTTAGCCCTATAAATATGAAGTCTAGTTTAAATATTTGTGTAATATTTACATAATACCTCACATATTGCTTAGATATTACAAATAGGTCCTCGTGCCTCACGTGTTGCACCACGTGAGGCACTGTGATATTTTCAACCAAGTCATCACGACATCTAGTTATTTTTGTTCAATATTAAAAGTTATAAAAATAATGCAATACTTTCTAGGTAATTTACACATGGGTACTATATTTTATTTTTATTGCAAATATACCCCTGCTAAGTTGTGTATTATTTCTTTACTTTTCTATTTTTATTAAATAGCTCCAATGCTAATTGAATATTTGAAAAAAAACAATGGATATTTTAAATCATGTTAATGCATGTCATATTTTAATTTGAGTTTTTATTGTATTTTCCAATTATTAGAAATCAATTAGGAGCTTTTTATTCCCTATTTACTTATAAAAATACAAAAAATAGAAAACCTACTTTAAAATTTTTGAAAAATACAATATATATTACTAAATATTATACCATCAAATAAAACCGAAAAAATTACAAAACCTGAAAAGACTATAAAAATCAGTAAAAATTTCATAAAAATACAAAAAAATAGATTTCTATTTCTTAATTTTATTTAAATTATATAGTATAATTAAAAATAGTTTTGGGAAATTTTAAAATTAATATCTATTTTTAATTCCCAAATAATCCAACCTATATATTATTATCCCTATTTATAAATTTTAATACATTAAAAATTTAAAAAAAGAGCAAAAATATAAAAAAATCCCAAAATAGAGGAAATTATAAAAAATCGAAAATAATTTATTTTCTTAATTTTGATTATATTTATATAAATTTAAAAATATAACCCTATATATACGAAATACTTATGTACTAGTTATTATTATTACTTAAAAATATTTATATTATATTTAAAACATTTAAAAAAGGATTAGTCCATTATATATTCATATATAGTGTACATTCTATATATTTTTTATAATACCTGTATTATTATTAATATATGAATATATATTATAAAATTCAATAATAAATTTAAAATTGGTAAAACTAAAAAGGAAATAAAAGGTAAAAAATTAAAAACAAAAATATAAAAAAATAAAAATTCATAAAAAACTAAATATAATAAAACTAGTAAAAAATAAAAAATGGCATAAAAATTACAAAAATATTATTAGTTTATAATTAATAATAATAATATCTATCCACAATTTGTTTCCAGTGATTCAACCACTACTACTTTGTCACTGTACATATTGTTGTAAGTATAATAAATTTCACCCTTCATTCCTTTATCGTTTTATTACATATCGTGGGTTGATTGTGTGTCTTAGTTGGTTGATTGGGTTTCGAGTATCGTGATAGAGGCCGCTACAGCGATTGTCAGATCTGACTTGTCAAATACCACATGCCCTCCAAGATCGGGTGTTAGGAATTCCTCGATCGATCTTAACTCAACAAAATGGCACCGTTGCCGGAGATCAATGTGTAGGATAGGATATTACGGATGTTAGCTTTTACATTATATACCTTTATTTCTTCTTTATAAATAGGTATTTATCTATGCTAATCATCTCTTTTTGTTGACTTCTTTGTGAGGGTCTGCTATGCGAGGACGGTCTTCTAGGAGGCCAAAGCAACCACGCAAGGCGGAGACTGGCTTTCTTGTTGAGCTGGTAGGAGTAAGGAGAAGACAAGGAGCCGAGCAGTACAGTAGCTTTAGTGTAGTTTTTTTTATTTTGTGAGAGAGAGGCTCTTTATAGTTGTAATGATATAGGTACACATATATATTTAGACTTTTGCAGGCCTATTTTACCAGGTATTTGTTCACTTGGGGGCTCGCTTGGTTTTTATCACATATTCATCGCTTTCTCACATTTTCTTCTCCATATTTTTCCCACTTATTTTCTTTGTTTCCAATGTTTTGAGCTTTCTGTCTTTATTTTTCTTTGTTTTACGTGAATGAGCCCTTATATTTTTAGGATTGCTCGATTAAGTAACTTAGGCCCACAACCCTAATATCTACATGAACCTATAATCTCTACGTTTGGACCTTAGTCGAGATTAAATTGGTTCTTCACTCTAATAGAAATTCTTGTTTAGGGTGATTTCATCAGCTTGCATTCTCATGTAGTGTAGATTTAAATTTCTACCTTGCATCCCGTTTGGAGAGAGCTAGAATCATTATAAGTCTTCTAACCGAGCATGCATCATTCGACATAATAGTGAGTTCTCCATCATAGTGTCACTTGCACAGCTTTTCCATCTTCTTTTCAAGTTTTGGATCAATTAGTTTAAAAAATAAAAAAAATGTTAGGCAAATTATTTTGAAAAATACTCAAAAAAGTGAAAATCAAACATTAAAACAAGGGGACAACTAATAACACTTCGGCCAAAATTAAAATTGTAATGGACATCACTATGTTGGGTTCATAAAGCCCACATTGTTTTCAGGTACGCTCCAGACAGAGTGAGGCATGACCCTAAGAAATAGAGCTAAAATCCCAGCCTGGGTACTTCTATGTTGTTGATTGGTCATGAAGTATTGGCGCTTCTATTGGTATGTGGGCGAGTAGGGCTAAGTCTGCTTGCAGCTTTGGTTTGAAGTACTGAGCATATGGTAACTGCGATGTCGGGTCCTTATCTCATCGTACCACTACCGAGTACTGACAAGGGGGAAGTAACAGTTTCTTATATCGGCTTCCACCTCTATTCTTTGGTAGAGTAGTGGATCTACACCCACTAGGAAGGATTCTCTTAAAAAGTACATGATACATGTTACAAAGAAAGTGATAAGTACACGATACTTTTCTGGCCATACTCACTCTCTTATAGGTCTAGCCTCTAAGGACTTGTTAAAAGATTGCTTGAATAATAATTAAAATTGAAAATATAAAAATAGCCGAACTCTTACAGCTTCACATGTATGAGTCGATTAATCCATTACTTGGTGTTTGTTTGGATTTAGTTTTAGGACAAAAATCACTCCCATGCACTTGCACCAATTTTGACTTCATATCTATTTTTATTTCCTTTTGCCTTGCTCACTTTTATCCTTTTCCTATTTAGTTCAATCTCTTTGTTTATCTCCACATTATATTCCTCATCTATTCCCCTTCTCTCTCGAGATGTCGACTCATGGATGGTTTAGTTGGGATCCCGCCGATACCCACATCGATTCCATGAAATCAATATCTTCAATAATTCAAGGTGATTCTCGAGGGACCGGTTCAAACATTCTAAACCACTCTTCAGATTCCTCGTCTTCTCATTCCTCAATAAACCTAGATCACTCTTGTCCCGACATTTGCCCCTTGTGGATGAAGATCAATTTCACATCATATCAAGTACTCCATTCCCATCTATCTAAAATTGACTCTAATTCCATATTCATCTCTTCATCTAGTGCACAACATTGAGCTGGTCGGGGTACATTTCAATGTGCAGAACATGATCTGAATCTAGACCCTGTGCAGATCAATTCCTCTGAGTCTTATTTAGAGATGGCTCCTTAGTGAAAAGGATAGGGACCACAACATCCAAATCAGGGCCCCCAACCAGATCAGAATGCAGTGAACGCCCAATAGTTAGCTTCCATTCAATCAATACACCAACATCTCAATGATCAGGCTCTCGCCTAGGCCGCCTTCACTGATAGCTCAATGATCTAATGAGAGATAAACGAAACCAGGGAGGAGGAGGAGGAGGAAGAGAGAATGAAGAATCGAGAGATGGATCCCATGGAGGGGATGGTGAGCTAAGAAGAGAGGCTTCAAAGGTTACATTGAAGGATACATATAACCTTGGTGACAGAGTGGATCTAGATTCCTCAGATCCATGCACATTTCGAGCTGAAACCTAGTTGTTGGCTCTTCTTCCCTCGTTCCATGGGAATATGAAGGAGGAACATTATATCCATCTCCAGTGATTTTCCTGCATATATGGAACAACACACTACCCTAACATCCGGTTAGGTGTACTTAAAATGACTGTCTTCTCATTCAGCCTTCAGGACAAGGCTTTATATTGGGTAAATCACTTGGGGAAGGTAGTGACGACATGGGAATAACTTAAGTCTACATTCCTCCACAAATTCTACCCTCTTGGTCATCTCAACCAGATTTGCACTGGGATTAGCAACTTCTCCCAGGGACCACATGAGTCCATTCATAAGTCATGGGAGAGGTTTAAAGGTTTACAAGAGAAGTTCCCCCACTGTGTCATTCCTCAGACCAACTTGATCCAATACTTCTTTGGGGGCATGACACAAGAAAGTCAAAGGTTTTTTGATGCCACGTGTGGTGGATCTCACTTCAACAAAGATGAGTACGTCATTTGACAAAAAATTGAAGAAATGGCCGAAGGAGAGGCCGCATTATCCTCGTCATGAGCCTATCATCGTCAGTCGTAGATCCATCACAAGCCCGTTAATATGGCATCATCACATTAAGGGACAGAGATGAGAGCTCCAATCTGAGCATTGTTGGGAGTTACCTATCCAAGATTTATATTATTGAGAAGAGATCCTATGACTTAGAGAAGTTGTCTGTGATTGAATAGAGAACTCAACATCTGGACAAGTTGGATAAGATCACTAAGCAGTTGGATCCGCTAGTCAGCATGATTGACTCCATTTAGTTTGCAAGAAAATATGTTGTAACTCCCACTGATTAGAAGGAGCCTTCTTTGCCACAACCTTCTCAGTCAAGCGTTGATCCAACACATATACTACATGCAGGCTCTAGACCAGGGACCTCCACAGTTGCAACAACAATAGTTGGTTGTCTACCATCCTGAGCCCCAACTACCCTATGATATGTATTTCCCACCTCCACCCCAAATCCAAGAGGTGAACGGTATCTGGAATAGTGATGTACAACTGGCCTGTCTAGGCGGACATCAACAGAGCTAGTCTTCTGCAATTCGGTCATACCACCAACCTTTTGGTGGGAAGTTTATCCAGCAGCCTCTGCAGTCTCTGCCATATCCGAATACTTGGAGATAAAATCTTTAATACCAGCAGCCCACTATCACCGACATCATTTGTATCACAATTATGCGGCTGCTCTATAGAACCGGTATCCTCCACCTCCTCAACATTATCATCATTCTCCTCATGAGTACAATTTACAATTTTTCCATTCACAACATCCACATCATTCTCACTCTCAGTATGGGCATCATGTTGAACCCAAGGTTAGTCACGTGAACCCCTCTCTTAGTTGTCGGTCCCAGCTAATGAAAAGACTAGAAGAGATGATCTAGAAGCTCGATGACCTCACTACAACCAAAACTTCAATTCCAAAGTAGGTAGATGCCAACCTCAACAATTTCAAATGAAAGGAGCAAGTAGTTTGTGATGTGCCATATAATCTTGTAGAGTCAGGTATTTCATATTTTGTTTTGTCTAATGTTGTGACACTCGGAAGCGGTAGGACGTTGCATCCATTCGTCTCACAGAAGGAGGAAATAAAGAATCTTCTAGTGAGTCGTCATATTCTGCATCAACTGGACATCAACAGAGTCGGATGAGGAAGAAGATGATGGAGGAGTAGCACCGGATGACCACTACCATCAGCAAAAATTACAAAAAACCAACAAAAAGGAAATCTCCAAAAAAAGAATAAGAGGTGAATCCAAGACGATCTAGCCTTGGCGAAGTTAGCGCTAGGTGCAGCTCTCGAGCTGACCAATGAAGCCAAAGCTCCTGTAGATACATTTTTACCTATTTTTAAGGACTACACTTCTTCTATCTGGTCATTTGTAAATGACAAAGTAATTAACGATAATGCATTTCCTTATGTGAATATTCTCTTTTCAAATGCAATCAAAAATTCCAAAAAAATCAAAAAAATTAAAAATGCATTGTCTCGCTCAGGTGTTGTAGAAATAATTCAAAAACTTGTGTTAGAAATGCCATTAATGAAAGCCATGGAATACATGCCAGTAGTAAAGAAAGGTTTAAAAGAGACATGTACATTGGAGAATTAGAGTCACAAAAACAAATGAAGCAGAGCAGAAAAGCATACCATAACCATGGCCACTATGAATTTTATCAGTGATCTCACTCGGAAGAAGAAAGACAATGGAGCACCCTTATTTAGATGTGATATTTTTTATCAAGTATTTGAGTCAACCTTGCTTGATAGTGAGTCTTCAATAAACTGCATGCCCTCCTCATTGCTTCAAGAATTTAGACCGGGTCCGCTTAAACCCACGTATATGCTTTTTCAATTTGTTGATCGATCCATTAAGCAAACTAGAGGATTGTTGGAGGAAGTTATCATAACTGTGCATGATATGTGCTTCGTAGTGGACTTCATTGTTGAAGACATGGATTTACTTGCACAGTTACTCTCGACCCCTATTATCTTGGCCGATCGTTCCTTTGAACTGCTGAAGCAGTAGTTGATTACGAGTTTGGATAGATCAAATTTCGCTCCTGTAGTGACTGAGTTGCTCTAGACATGATCAATGAGTCGAAAGTCACAAAGAGGACATTTGATGAAGGCAGATAAGAATCGACAGCTGAGGACTAGGATATTGTTGATATCATTGATCAACAATTTTCTTTGAATTCTTATATAGGGAATGCTATATTTAGAGGACTTGGAAAGTACAGTTGAAACAGAGGGTTTCCGTGAGGGTCTAGAATTCTCACAAGACGAGATATCCAATCGATGCGTTGACCGCTCATGAAACCTGATCTAGTTCAACAATCAACCCACAAATAAATATTAGGCAATAAAGACAGTGTAGATCAAAATTTATTATAAACCCTACAATAAAAATGTGTATTGAGACAAGTAGAGTAGGACGTTGAATACGAGGTATACACAGTGTAGCACTTTTGTATTATTTACAAATAAATAAATAATATAGGCGTATATGTATATATAACTATGCACAATGTTTATCAAATAATGTGGATTTTTAAACAATTATTTTTTTTTGTTTTGTTTTTTTTTTGATTTTATTATTTCATTTTGTTATTTTATAAAATTATAACTTATTTTTATATACTTAAATATATTTTTGTTATAATTTTCTGATATATTATATACAATTAAATAAATAAGTCTATTAAATGTATAAGTATAAGTATATGTATTTTACCTATGTATTTTATATACATATTTTATTTTAATGTTTTCTTTATTTTTTTCTGATTTAATATGTGCATATATTATAAATACTATTTACAAAATGTTAAAAGCATAAAATTATAAAAATAATAAAGAATGAATAAAATAATTATTTTAATCAGGTATCTTATATAATAGGGGTCCAAACCTAATTTTCACATCTTAACTCCAAAAAATATGAAACCACCTTTATTAAATAGCTATTAAAAGTTATATACAATTAAAGGTGATTCTGATACATTTTGAGTTTTTATTTGGGAGATATGGGTCTGTGAAGTTTGTTTTTTTTTTAATTTTATTTTGTATATAAAATGTATACTGTATATTATTTTTTTGTGAAATAAATTTTTTATTTTTTTATATATTATTATCTACAACTTTCATATACAAAGTTTCATTATTTGAGGTGTAAATAATAAAGAATAAAATATGTCCCAAAAAGTAATTATTGGCCCATTTTGTAGAGTGATCTGTTTTGTATTTTCTCTACAATTAGCTGCCCTATCTTCCCTTACTTTATTCCTTGTCGACTAATTCATCATGATGACTAAGTCTCGAGGGCTAGGGTCACTTCTGTGTCCTTGACACTTCGCTCTTTTTTCTTTTCTTTCCTTTATTCTTTTATTTTGGCAATAAATATAGTAAACGTACAGTATTTCATACAATATTTTGTACAATTTATTGAGTGTTTATTTTGACAAATTAATGATATATACATGCATTCTCTAGGGTTAAAAGGCCAAAATGAAATAATAAAGGTGATGAAATGGAGATTCATCACCCCCTATACTTGCCTTTACTAGTCCCTAACAAACACTTATGCCTATAAGTGCGGAGAAGAAAATAAAAAAAGAAAAAGAAAGAACTTGAAATAGTTTTCGACTTTTAAACTTGTCTTAATAATGTCAAAGTTTGGAGCTCAGAGAAGGCATTTGGATTAATGATGTGTTTAGAACCACTTAGAGGTTAGGATTTGTGACACAACAATCTTTAGGTTCTACACTCCTATTATTCAGTCCAATTCACAACCAGGTCAAAAAACATCCTCTCAGCCGCATACTCTTGATACCTTGAAATGATAGAACCATGTGTGTAAAATTGTTCAGCTCTCCCCAGACAAAACCATTGAACCACCAAGGTGTCTGCTCTTATGTTAACTCGTCCTCGTGGAGGTAGATATTTCCTTCTAAGGTCAGGTGCTTTCGATCTTTACAATCGAATGAGATAAGAAGACAGAAGAATGGGAAGAGAAGTAGGAATGGACCAGTGTAGTCTTCATTCCCCTGTGAAGTCGATCAGTGTAGTCGGATCTTCACTAAGAAGCATGCTTTTTCTGAAGCTCATATTTGTGGAATTTTTTGTTCAAGGCTTCTTTGGATATTTTCTTTGACTTTGCATAGCATCTACATTCTTGTTTGTTCCCCGATGGATATAGCATCTTTTGTTCCACCCACTATTATGGGGTCTTAGACAAAGTTACGATGGTAGACCATCCCTCATCCGAAGTATTGGTTCAATCCATCTCCAGTCCTAAGATATCATTGTTATTAGAAGAAGTGGATTAGAGTACTAGTGTCGGCAATTCCCAAGAATGGTTCCTAAGAAACCCTTGATGAAGCGGCCTTGCATCGTTCCGACTTAGACCCCAAGATTTTTCAACAGTCCATCTAGGTTGAGCTAAGTTTCAAGTGCGAGGTTTCTAGTTAAGTCATTGTCTCAAGAGTTGTAAAAACGATATGAAGGGTTCTATTTAGGCACATTGAATTGGCTATGAACATAATCTTATGGAATCTAAAGAATTAAGTCAAGGTGACCTGAAGTATCTCTAATTCACTTCCTCAACGGGTTCCTCTAAAATTAAGTGTATTAAAGTCTACAATAAGCTCCAATCTTCAGACTTTACTTGGACTTGTTTAATCACCTAGATTATTCCGAAAAATGCTCATGCTATGAACAATGCAAGAAATTATTTTTGTGATGCAATTTTCAGACTTTTGAACTTTTTATGGGTTTTTGAAAAGTTGATACATTACATGGAAATTTTGCAAATGTTTTTGGTATTTTGGTTTTGCAAATGTTTTGTGGTTTTTGCAAACAAAAGATTCTGGCTAAGAAGTCAGGTACAATTATTTACATGGATTGCATCTTATATTTACAAGAGTCAGGGTTTTAAGAATCTACAAGGGATAAGTGATCATTTTTGTCGAAATACATATACATTTAATAAAGAATTTTAGAATAATGTATATATTCCTCGAGTTTATTTGAAAATTATTTTACAAAAATTTTGGAAAACTATAGTACAAAATAATCTTTACAAACCATTTTTACAAATACTTACACACATTTGAAAATTGTTTTGCAAATGTTTTTCAAACAGTATATGTAGATTTTTCAAAATATTTTTGCAAAAAATTTCCAAACATTTGCAAATCATTTTTTAAACATCTTTATTTCACGCAAAGAAAAGAAATTTTACAAACAAAATATTTACAAATGCTGAAAACATTTTACAAAATATTTTTCAAACAGTTTTCAATTGAATTTTCTAACTATTTCCCAAACATTTTGTGAGTCATTTTCACCTGATTTATTAATCAATATGTGAAATTTTGAAAAATTATAAACATCATTTTTATTAAATAATTAGATGGATTTGTGTATATACACACACAATGTTTTAGCCATATTTATTGAAAATATGAATGTATGAGTTATTGCTAAAATATATACAAAGTATATATTGACCCCCCTATACTTAGCTTAAGTTATTTCCTCATAGATCGAAGAGAAAGGAAGTCATAACTCGTACTAAGTATAGAGAAGTCTATACTACAACGACTAAAGAATCAGAAGTCAATTGTCCCCCTATACGTAGGATCAAATAATCCTACGTATAGCAGTCTGTATACAAATGCAGGGAGGGTCGAGGGTGGGAAACAAACAAATGAATAGCTCGACATCTCACCCTGTCTCCCCCTAAGGGTAAAATATCCCTAAGTATCGAAAACATATCAAAGGTTGAGGAGACATGCGAGGGATCAAGAAATGAGCACCCTGATGTATTCATGCCCCCTATACTTAGGATGAAGCATATCCTAAGTATAGCAATGATGTATGTGACAAATACGTCTTTTCGAAAGAATCAAATAATAGAAAATGAAAACAAGAAAAGAAAATGATTAACTATTTGAAAATGTTTTTGTTGGCCTCATCTACATGAGTGGATGTTGGGGATGGGTGTTGTTCATTGTGGACCACCTGAATTGAATCGACCATGGACAGAAATGTGTCATGTTTGATATACGGCTTCACTAGTTGTCCGTTGATCACGAATGCTTGTGCGTCAGCTGATAGACTGGATATGATGATACTTTTACTATCACGTACCCGTTTCACTGTAAACGACCCTGTCCACTTGCTCTTCAATTTCCCTGGGAATAGTTTGAGCTTTGCATCAAACAACCAAACTTTCTGTCCTGGCTCGAAGGTCTTGCGGCAGATGTGCTTGTCATGCCACTTTTTGACCTTTTCTTTGTACATTATGTTGTTGTCATATGCATACTCCTTGAATTCAAGGAGCTGATTCAGATCCATCTTTCTGTTCTGTCCTCCCTTCTTGGAATCCAAATTACAGATGTTGATTGCCCATAATGATTTGTGAATAAGTTCCACAGGCAGATGTCATGGCTTGCCATATACTAGGCGGTAGGGAGACATTCCTAATGGTGACTTGTATGCAGTTCGATAGGCCCAAAGTACTGAGTCCAGCAACTGCGACCAATTCTTCTTGTTGGGGCATACGAGTTTCTGCGATATTGTCTTTATCTCCCTATTTGAACATTCGGCCAAGTCATTGGACTGTGGGTGGTACAGAGAGGTGACACGATGTTCTACGTAGAATTCGTGTGTCAGCTTCTTCACCTCCTTGTTTACGAACTGGCTATCCCCATCGGATTAATATTTCGGGGATCTTGAACCTTGCGATAATGTGATCTTTTAAAAACCAGCAGACAGTATTAATATCAGTTGTTCGAGTTGGGATAGCCTCCACCCAATGACTTACGTAATTTACAATTAGCATAATGTACTCAAATCCTTGGCTGTTAGGTAACGGGCCCATGAAGTCAATGCCCCATACATCAAACATGTCTGGAATCTGAATGTACTTTTGAGGCATTGTGTCTCTCATTCCAATGGTACCACTTAGTCTCTGACATTAGTGTAATGTTTGGCAAAGTTTGCTGCTTCTTTGAATAGAGTCGATCAGCAAAGGACGTATTGTAGTACTTTCATTGCCGTCCTTCTTATAGAGTGGTGTCCTCCCGATTCTCTAGAGTGATAGTGCTCGAGGACACCGTGGAGTTTCTCCTGAGGAATGCATCTTCTCCATATGCAGTCAACACCCTCACAAAAGAGATATGGATCCTCCCACTGGTAGAAGTGGATATCTGACAAAAACTTGTCTCTTTTCATATTTTGCCAATCTTTTGGAGTTTACTTAGATACAAGATAGTTCACAATATCAACGAACCAGGTGAGCAAGGTGACTAACAAGATGGCCTCATACGAAAAGTCTCTGTAATCGACAATACGCTCTGCTTAGGAGTGTCTAGCTCTGGCAATCTTGACAAGTGATCGACCACGACAGTTTTAACTCCAGGTTTATCACGAATTTCCAAATCAAATTTCTGGAGTGGAAGGATCCATCTGATTAACCATGGTTTGGAATCCTTCTTGGCTTGTAGATATTTGATGGTCGACTGATCTGTATATACTATAACCTTGGATCCAAGCAAATGGGATCTAAATTTCTCCAGGACAAATACTACTGCTAGCAGCTCTTTTTCAGTGACAGTGTAGTTTCTTTGTGCTTCATCAAGAGTTCTGCTGGCATAGTGAATATCAAATGGAATGTGGTCTCTCCTCTGTCCTAGAACTGCCCCAATAGCGTAATCAGAGACACCAATCAAGATCTTAAATGGTAGAGACCAATCCAACAATTGAAGGATATGGTCCTGAGTGATTATTTCTTTCAACTGTGTAAGGGCCTAGACGACTCTATCGTCAATAATAAATTCTATCTCCTTGCCTAGAAGCTTGATCAGGGGTCGGGCGATTTTGCTGAAGTCTTTGACAAATCGTCGGTAGAAACTGACGTTCCCTAAGAATGATCTGACCTGCTTCAAATTTGTAGGTGGCTCTAACTTTGAAATTACTTTCACCTTCGCAGGATCAACCTCCATGCCATGCTTTGAGATGACATGGCTAAGCACAATACCTTCAATCACCATAAAATGGCTCTTCTTCCATGAGAGCACAAGGTTACTTCA
The DNA here is from genome assembly GCA_037367405.1 of Ottelia alismoides. NCBI lineage: Eukaryota > Viridiplantae > Streptophyta > Magnoliopsida > Alismatales > Hydrocharitaceae > Ottelia > Ottelia alismoides. The sequence goes on along the minus strand of JAZKJV010008085.1, from coordinate 471,768 downwards.
CAACATCTTTTCAGAACTCGGTCCAGATAAGATAAGCATTGTTCAAAGCTATCTCTGTAGACCGAGAAATCATCCATGAAGACTTCGAGAAAACTTCCCACCATATCTGAAAACACTGCCAACATGCATCGCTGAAATGTCGTTGGAGTGTTGCACAACCCAAACGACATTTTGCAGAAGGCATATGTCCCAAACGGACAGGTGAAGATAGTCTTCTCTTGGTCTTCAGGAGCAATGGCGACTTGATTGTAACCAGAGTATCCATCCAAGAAATAGAAGTATTCCTTTGCGGCCACTCTTTCGACTATCTGGTCGATAAAGTGGAGTGGGAAGTGATCTTTCTTGGTTGCTAAATTCATACACCAGTAATCTACACAGACGCGCCATGATGTCAGAACTCTGGTTGCAATCTCCTCTCCTTTGTCATTCTTGATCATGGTAATCCCTGACTTCTTGGGCACAACATGTAGGGACTCACCCATTTTGAGTTGGAGATGGGAGAGATGAATCCCGCATCACACCATTTCGTTATCTCATTCATCACTACCTCCCACAGGTTTGGATTTAATCTACGCTGAAACTCGTGAGAGGGTTTGTTGTCTTCTTCCAAGTATATGTGATGCGAGCATATGGAAGGGTTTATCCCATGGAGATCAGAAATTTTACAACCTATGTCCTTGCGGTTTCTTTCTAGAAACTCAAGCAGATGAGATTCTTGTTCCTCGGTTAGCAGTGAATTGATGAATATAGGGAACATGTTCGGTGCACCCGCAAGGAAGGCATACTTCATGTTTGCTGGAAGTGGTTTGAGCTCAGGTGGGGTTGATTCTTCTTAGTGGTGACTTCTGCTACTGTGCAGGGTGATGGTGTTGGATCTTTCATCTGTATTGTATCCACCATGGTCGGTGTAGGCTCTGAGTGTAGTGTTGCACATAATTTTTCAATGATTGAAGCTTGTTCATGGAAATTTTCAATGATGTCCTCTTGCTCTACCAAGGACACATGGCCATGAATGTATTCATCAAGCAATTCAGCAAGAATATCACCTTCAATGACATTTAGAAACTCGACTGTGCTGTCCAAGACTGCCCTTGTAGTGAGGAATGCCTGGGTCTCGGTATCATCCATGAACAGATTTGTATCGTGAATCTCAACCAAAAAATCACAGTCTTCTGTTCACTTTTCTGCTGGCTCACTCTCGTCTAATGCAGACGCTGAAGGTTTAGGTACTTGGACCATCTCAATTGGCACTTGTCACTATTTGAACAAAATGCCATCTGACCGGTGCCATATTTTACCACTGCCTCGGCTATTCAAAGGAACAAGCATCCAAAGATTATTGGGGTATGCAGAAGAGGAGTTGAAGTGTCCATGTCTAGAACTATGAAGTCTACAGGGAACTGCATTCACTGAATAGTGACAACAACATCTTCCAAAATTCCTCGGGGCTGCTTAATGGATGTGTATGCAAACTGCAGAATTATTATTGTGGATTTAAGCGGTCCTAACCCAACTTCCTTGAGCAGTGACATGGGCATCAAGTTGATTGAGGATCCACTGTCAAGTAGAATTCGGTCGAACTCTTGGTTAAATATCTGACATCTGACAAGAGGAGCTTCCATGTCCTTATTCTTTGTTGGGAGATTGGTGATTGCATTCACGTAATAATGTGCTTTATATTTCTTTCACGAGCTTTTTGCGGCTGTCTCTTTGAGGTACATGCTTCCTTCAGACTTTCTTGATATTCAGCATGTAGTTGTTGGCTTTGAGAAGAGGCATTTCAAGAAGAAGATTCTGAATCATTTCCCCAACATCAGAATCAAACAAGGCAGTTTTCAAATTTTTTTTGGATTTTCTCATTGCATCAGGAAATAGAATATCTACAGAATCAAAAGAAGTAGTGGATATAGTGTTCTTATTTACAACAAAATATGTGCCCACATCAGACTGTACATGTGGATGACTAAAATGAGCAGGGTCATCCAGGAAAGGTGGGAATCCAAAATCTTCAAGCGAGGCTCCATCGGCTGGCATCGGATCGACTGCAGATGTGGTCTCCTCCAAGGCTGGCTGGTTGGTGCTTCGGCTGCAAATGCTGGTGCTTTCTTTTTGGTGTTTTTGATTTTACTGATTTTTTTGGATTTTTGGTGGTGCTTCTCCTTCTTCATCCTCAACTGGTCTGGCAACTGGTCCAATTGATGCAGAAGAAGATGACGACTCCCCTATGGTTGCTTTATTCTTCCCCTTGCAAGTGGCTGATGGTTGCAAGGTCCTACCACTCCTGAGAGTGTCAGCATTAGATAAAAACAAATTATGCATATTTGACTCTATAAGGCTAGTGGGACATTCACATTCTACCCGCTCTTTCTTGTTAAAATTGTTGGGGTCTGCCTCCACTTGTGCAAGAATGGAGGTCTTGTTAGCGATGAAATTGTCCAACTTCTGGTTGAGATCTGCAAGGCCCTTGACAAGCTGGGCCAGCCAGTACAAGGCTAGGTTTACAGGAGATGTAGCCTCAGATACCTCAGTGTGCTGGCTACGTTGGTATTGTTGATGGAACTGAGACTGCTGGTTGGGATACTAGAAATGGTATTGAGGAGAAGGATGATGCTGTTGATACTGCTGAGGACGGTGCTGCTAATAGGGCACAACCACATGCTGATGGTTTTGCTGGTATTGCCGATAATGTGGTGGTTGGTACTGGTTCTGTCTCCAATTGCCATGGAATTGTGGAGACTGCTGGTGTTGCTGGTGGTTGTTCTGGACAAACCTCCCTTCTTGTTGTTGAGGGAACTGGCGGGAGTTAGCAACTTAACCTTGCTGAGGTCTTCCTGGACAGGTGGGTTGCGCATCATTTGACCATACACCATTCACCTCCTGAATAAGAGGTGGTGGAGGGGAGAACTGTTCTGGAATGTACTGATGCTCCGACTGGTAGACGACCAGCTGCTGCTGTGACTGCTAAGGAGTTGTTGGCTCTGGGGCTTGTACATAATAGATTTGCTGCACCGCTGGCTGGTGCTGACTCGGCTTAGGAGGTTGTGGCTGTGTATATTCCTTCGTCTCAGCTGGAGTGGAGGTCGATGCAGACACAGAGTTGCAGGAGCTAATTGTACTCACTAGCAGCTCCACCTGCTTGGTGATTTGATCTAATTTGTCCAGGTTCTTTATCCGATCACAACAAGTTTTTCCAAGTCTTGTGATCACTTCTCAATGATGTCTGCTTTGGACATGTGGCTCCCAATAATGCTCAGATTAGATCTCTCATCCCTATCCGGCTCGTGGGATGCTGCCATTTGCACATGCCTTTGAACAGTTTGTTGCTGGCGCAGATAGGCACGAGACGACGATAAAGCAGCCTCTCCTTTGGCCATTTCTTCAAATATCTGCCATATGACGTCCTCATCTTTGTTGAAATGGGAGCTGCCACATGTTGCATCCACAAGCTTCTGACTTTCTATTCTAAGTCACCCGGAGAAATGTTGGACCAGGCTGGTCCTAGGAATCTCATGATGGGGATACTTTTCTTGTAGCTCAGTAAACCTCTCCCAGGACTCATGAATGGATTCGTGTGCAGCTTGGGTGAATTTTGCTATGCAAGCACACATCTGATTGAGTCGCCTAAGAGGATAATATTTGTGCAAGAAGGCCGACTTCAGTTCTTCCCAAGTGGTAATGACCATCCCCAAGCGGTTGATCCAATGGAGGGCCTTATCCTGAAGGCTGAAGGGAAATGTCGTCATCTTGACTACCCCAAGAGGTATACCAGGATAATGAGTGGTGCCACAGATGTGCCTGAACTGTTGTAGATGAATATATGGTTCTTCATTGGCATTTAATCAAAATATGGGTAGGAGCACCAATAGCTGAGGCTTTAATTCAAAATGGGCATGGATTGTAGGAATCTAGATCCATTCAGTGACTTGTCCTGCCCTAGGATTGTATGTCTCTTTGAGAGTCAGCTCAGGCCATTCTGCTCTAGGCTCATCTCCTAGGCCTCTATCGCCTCCACCTTCGAGATCTTCTTCGAATCCCCCTCCCTCGTTGTCTCTCCTTCTCTCATGTCCTGGAAGGAGGCCTATACTAAGGCCTGATCCGTGAGTTGCTGTTGGATTGCTTGAATAGAAGCAAGGATCTGGTCGTTCACTACATTCTGATCCGGCTGCGGATCTGGCTGAGATGGTGGTTGTGGTCCCTTATCTTTTCATCCAGGATCCATTTCTCTTTCTGACCCTGAGTCTGATTCTATTATGATTTCTTGATCCAGATTGGGCTCTTGATCTGCAATTGAATTAGTGCCTTGATCAGTCTGTATGGAGGCACCATAAGTAGCAAATCGATCTGTGTTAAGTGATGAATCTGTGATTTATCACTCTAAAAGTTGAAAATAGAGCTTTGTTCCCGAGTAATTAGCTGCATATTTCCACTTATATTACATAATTAGCATTTATGCATGTGTAAATAATATCTACATTTTAGCATTCATATTTGCATTAAATAAGGTGCCCAATTCACTTTGTAAATATCACCTGTAAATACCCTATTTGTATATATTTTATACTAACTCCACATATAATAAAATCAACTCTATAGTGTATATCTTACTAACACTAATAAAGAAAAAATATCAAAAAAATACTAACTTATAAAATTGTCCAATAAAACACAAATCCAAGTTTGAGACCAAGAACCTTAAAATGTGCATATCTCTCTCATACAGTGTCCGATTTAGGTCTACTCACTTTTAAAGTAATATACATTCAAAGACCTTCAAAACAAGACCAATTTCATTAAAATCGAAGATCGTATGTGAAACTTGGGTTTTGGGCCCTTATTGTATATTGTACACATTGACCAAAATACCCTTTAATTTATCTTTTTATTTTCTTAATTATTAAAAATAAAAAAATAGATTAAATTGTAAATATTCCTTTCATATCTTATTTATTTTTATTTTTATTATTCTCTTATTTAAAAATAACAAAAAAATCTGCAAAAGATAAAAATACAGTATTTTATATCTATAAGGTACCACCCAGAAATATACTTTGTATATATAACTTCATTAGATTTTTAGTCCTTCGTGAAAGTAGTAGAGCTCGTTGAGACGAGAAATTTTTATGTTGACTACTTTTTGATTTGAACCCTTTTGTTATTTCTTTTTTATTTTCTTTACATTTAATTTTTGATTTTTCCAAGTGGACACGTGGCCGCTCCTGGAGCCTCCATTTGTCATCCTATTTATTATGATTATTTATTAATTTCTTATTTTATTTTATTATTTATTTATTTATTTTATTTATTTTATTTTTGTTTATTTATTTATTTATTTTCTTTTAATTATTTACTTTCTTTTCTTTATTTTTAGTAGCCTACTTATATTACTTTATTTGTTTTTTATTTTATTTCCCTTTTACTTCTTCTCCCTTTACTTATTCCCTACTCCAAGTCAAAGTCACCAACTTCCCATCGTCCCCTCATCTCCCACCACTCCTCCAACTTCCACCCCACTTCATTCCCAACTTCCTCCTTTTATTTACTCCACTCGCCCTCTACATTCATCTTCATTTGCCATTTCCTAAACAAGAGAGAAGAGAACTCCAGCCCCGTTGAAGCTCTGAGGTGACATCTCTACCTTCGACGTTGAGTGACGACAAGTCTCCTGTCTTCTTCAACCATTAGTGAGATCCACGAAGCTCATATTCGCGTTGTAGTTCATCCAGGTTGCTGCCCAGCCTCGCATGATCTGCCACATGCTTAAGGCCACGACAGAGGCTGCACATCGCAACCCCACCCTTCGGTGACATCACATGTAAGTATCCCTCTACTTTTCTTCATTTTTTATCTATCATTTTTTTCCCTTGTTGATTCCTATAACAATCGTCACATCACCAAAATATTTTCATAATCATTCACCACTATTACTACATCAATCAACTATCAATATCACCACCAATTATCCAAATCATAATCAAATCATTTTTTATTACATCACCACACCACCTCTTCCTCTTCATTTAATTCCAATATTTTTCTCTTTCTGTTTACAAAAAAATTACAAAAAATAAAAAAAGGAACAAGGAGCAAGCATCAACCGTCGTCGCCCCCTTCCCCTCACGGTCATGCGAACGCCGCCAAGCCACCGACGGCTCAGCCATCCGCGAACCGCCCATGCACACGCCGACCCTGGTTGCCTACCTCCGTTCTGCTACACCGCCAGCCCCACAGCCCAGCGGCGGCTGCCAACCTCCCCACGACTTAGTGGTCGCTGCCCACCGATCGCGCCACACCTCCGCCTGCCTGCAGCAGGCGGCTGCCCTCGCCCTTCCATCGTCGGCCTCCCGCGAGCGGCCCCACCCTCATACACCGCGTGGCCCTCCCAGCGGTCTCTGACTCCTTGTCGCCAAGCCGCACCCTCGGGCCACGCCCTCCGCCCACACCTCCAAGCCGCCCACGTGCGCTGACCACCGGACCTCTGTGCTCAGCCGCGCTTCTCCGCCGCCCCGGCCCCTTGCGGCCTAGCCGCCCCCACTCCTTGCGCGCCCTAGCTTACAGGAGAAGAAAAGCCAAAGGTCCAATATTTTTCTTTTTTTATTTTGTGAAAATTGTAATTTCGTCTGTTAAGTTTGTTTATTTGCAAAACAACCCCTGTGCAAAGTTTTTGTTTATTTTTTTATTTTCTGTATTGCAAGGACAACCCTGACATTGAATGCGAATTTGGATATCATTTTTGCATCGTTTTAATTAATCAAAAATAGCACATTGTTGAGCAACTAATTTGTTGTCATTTGTCTATTTATTTGGATTTTTATGAGCATTGGTTAATTTATTAAAAATCGGAGTTCAAAATTTAGTGATATTTTACTCATTTATACTCTAAAATTTGCACATAATTAAATATTTCTCCAAAAATTGTGAAAAAAAATTATATTTAATGCCTCTAGTTGTGCTTTAATTAAGTCCAAATTTCATCTAAATTGGATATGTCCTTTGCATAAAATAAATCATTTAGTGATTTTTGTAATTGGTTTTAATTAAATCCATGAATAATATTTTTGCGAAATTCTAAGTCTCCTGGATTGTTCATTTAAATATCTATTTGAGATAAATTATTCTCCGAAAAATTTGATTTTGTGGATTTATTAAAAATAAAATACTCATAGTCACTCTATTTTCATTAAAATATTCATAAAAAATAATAAAGTATCAGAAAATTCCAAAAAAATTGTTTAGCTTCTTTTCATCACATTTCACTTCCAGTAAATTTTTCATATTTTTTGCATATAGTTTGCACAAAAAATTGCATAAAAACCCCAAAAGAGTTTGCATTTTTCATTGTTGTGTCTTAAGTCTAAAAATCCAAAAAAAATTTGCATTTGTTGTTGTATTAGGTTTATAGGAAAAATAAAATTTAACTGAATTTGGATTAATTTTGTATTAAAAGTAATTTGGCTAAATTGCATGTTTTTTTAATAACCTAGTTCATCCAAGGTCATGCATTTGCATTTTTATCGCATAAAAAATTTCAGAAAAATCTTGCTTAGAATATCGTGATCTAATTCGCCTAATCGGATCCAAAGTTGTTCCTTTGCCTCCTTGAGTCAACCCTGGGGCTTGCCCAGGTTAAAAAAACATCAAATCGCGCATACATTAATTTGATGATTTATCGATTCGTGCGGTATTTTTGATCGATCCTGATTGCCCGACTACAACAAAAATGACACATACAATTAATTGAAAAGGTAATTTAGGACAAGTCAAATGGCACCATTGCCAGGGAGGCAAACAACTTAGGATCATTTTATAAAATTAGGTTTTGGTTTTCCATCCCCGGGTAGTATGATTCCCAGTTTTTCTTATGAATATTTCTCTATTTATTTATTTGTTTATTTTGTGCCATTCTCTCTAATCATTTTTTATTTTTGTGCGAGGAACACTAGGCATCGAAGGCGATTCGCTAGCCGAGCCGAAGAACCAACATCGATTTAAACTGGGTAGTTTTGAGAGATTTTGTAAAAAAATGTCTGCATTTACAACGGTTCCCATTTTGGTTATCGCGCATGTAGTTGAATCATAAAAAGAGTCTCTGTATTGTGTGGTTGATTGACGTAGGATAGGACCTGCATTCGCGGATCTTAGAGCTTTCTTAGGACTGTTTGTGCTCATAATACCTAGGACCACACTTCACCATTAAAAGATGCACTTGGACTGTGGAACATAGCCAAATTTAACTTTTTCTTCACTTGCTAATAGAACTTCTTGTCTAGGAGCGGCTTTTCTCGCTTGCATTTCATTTAGTGTAAAAATTTCAATTCTGTTTTGCATCTCACATGTAGAGAGCTGGAGGCACTGTAAGTCTTCTTACTCAAGCATTCATCATCGTTTTCTCGATCGTATAGGCTTTTTCTGATTCTCTCTCTCTCTCTCTCGGTTTTTCTAACATAGGATAAAGGAATTTGGACTGGATAGTAGATGTGATTGCTTGTGTGGATTAATTATAATGACAATTAATCTCTAAAATCAGGACTACTAATTGAATTGGACTAAAAAAAGGGCTAAAACTAACACTTGTTTGTGGGAGAGTAACCCCGACCTTTATTTTAGGCTGAGTGAGGGTACAGAGTGTGTGTGTGTGTGCACACCCTAAGATAGATCCAAAATCTTTGACTTCCATATAATGTACCCCGATCCTAGCAAATATCACATGCTGAATTCTTATAGGTTCAACTGGCCAGCACCAAGTAGCCTCTGCCTACTTCGACAGGTAGATAGGGGTGAAGCAGTGATGCATCGTGACAAGTTGCTAGTAACCCTCCGGGGTGAAGTTATAAGCCTTGTCAGCCTCCGCCTACTTCGATAGGTAGATAGGGGCAGGTCCTTGAACTTCTCAGCTAGTGATAGGAGCGAAGAGAGGAAGGGCGTTGGTATCTTAGGTGACAGGTTAAACAGGGGAGACACATCTGGCTTTGAGCCGACTTCCCTTTAGGCTATCACGTAATCCTTGCAATTTGCTTGAAAATCACACTTAAAGTCAACCAGATAACCGGACCTAACTTTGGGTCCTTCACCGTGTTGAGTGTGAACTAAGGGTTTGCTCTTGCATTTGTCTTTGTGTATGTCTGTGTGTCCTGTGTAATTGCACGTTTTCTACCTCGATCTTCTTACATTCATCCTTTCCTCCTCAAGATGTCAGGATATTGGTCCCCATACCCTATGACCTCTGGTCATTCCTTCTCGACCATATACTGTTAGTCTTCTCCTTCTCCTTCTTCCATGTATCCTCCACCATCCACGGGAGACCATTATATGAGGTTCCGACCAATACCTGCCACACAGATGGTCCATACTCGACTTAGAATTACATGGCAGAGTCTAGGTATGTTGAGTATGAGACCCCAATATCTCAGCAGTATCCTCCAATTGAGCAGAACTCTCCCATGATTCATCATGAGAATTTTGTGGAGGATGACATCTCTAGACTTATTGAGAAAAATGAATCAATTGTTAACAAGCTAAGAGATGTCATGGAAATATTACACTCAATTTCTGCCATCCTGGGTATGAAAGTGGGGAACACCGTAAGTAGATTTGATGTTGAAAACAAAGCGAGCATTAGGTAACCCACACATTCTATACAACTGGAGTCACTTCTATCTTCCTCTTCTACTAACCAATTTCCTTCCAATCCAGAGTCTGACCATTCGCCCATCAAAAATACTAAAATAATTGAAAACACCAAAAAGACCAAAAACATTGAAAAATCAGAAAAATTCGTAAAAATATAAAATGAAAAAGACTTAAAAAAATTGGATCCTGCCCTAAGGGAAGCACTCGATGAGGAATTGATTTTTAAACTTCCCTTAATAAAGGCCATAGATCACTTCCCCGACCTCAAGAGATTTGTAGGGAGTAAATTGATGCCCAAAAATTCGGGTAATAAGAGAACACGAACGGAAAGACACACAGTGTCTATGGGCACCTCCTTGATGATGGGGAGAAAGACCAAGAGCCGTGAGTGAAGCGGTTGTTTAGGGTTGAATGTGAAATCAAAGACACTTCCTTTACCCATGCAAGAATCGATAATGACTCACCAATAAATATCCTCCCAACCTCTATGTTTGACAAGCTCAAACTCAATCCAATCAGAAAGTCGAGAGAGACCATTTAGCTGGCTGATCAATCTATCAAACAGTCAAGAGGAATCATTTCAGTCATCATTACTTTACAAGGTGCTTTACTCCAGGTAGATTTCACAGTCATTGACACTGAGCACCGAGGAGAGTTTTCCTAGTCTCTGATTATTCTTGGGAAGCCGTTCTTAGCCTCAGCTAAGGTGACTATAGATTACGAGACTCGTGAGATCAAATTTTTAGCATTGGGAGAGCTCCGACCTCACTCATTCTTTGATACACTTTACTCTAAGGTGACCCGTTTATCCGCAGATAATCGTTACCATCGAGAGATAGATGAGTCCCGTCTCTCTACTACATCTGAGATATCGATTGTCCAGACGACCGTTGGTTCAGAGACTCCCCACACCTCCACTTCACCAACTGATTGCACCACCACCATGATAGCTTCTAAGGAGGATTCACGACCCAAATCTATCATTGAGTCGGACACAAGTTTTGCTGATTGCCTTGACCATTTTGATGATCCGACATAAGAGCCCAATAATGCCAAGCCAACTAAGATCACTAGAACTTTTCCGAGACGTGCATTGACCCTTTAGGAATATTAGAATATATATGGTGACTCGTCTGATGAGCAACCCATGGTCAGCACTGCACTACATCCCAGACCTTCAAAGGAGACAACCAAGACTAAATTGACCCCATCTAAAAATACGGTTGCTCCCTCCTCTAACTAGTTATCTAGTGAGAGGAAGTCAAGAATTGATTCTTCAAGGTGTTCCCCCAAACCCCTTAAGGTGTGTCGTTCTCCTCTCCCTCTCAATGATTCAGGTTCTAGAAAATCGGCTAAGGAAGTCTCCTTCAACATACCGAAGAAAGAATTTTCGAAGGAATCCTCATCAGATATGGATGCGGTGATTTATATGAGTGAGCTCAGTTCGGCTGTTCTTAAGCCTTATATAAGCAAGCAGCCGTGTGTCGATCTTCGTCGGACGATCCCTACACCTCACTATTATTCATCTGAGGATGATTCCAACAGAGACACACATATATATTATCCACCTCCTTGCGTCTGCAAGAAGGTTCGTCACAAACCTTCTTAATACTTGTATATTCTCACTCCTTCTTGTATATACTTTCTCTCCATCGCTCCCCAGAGATTCGAATCACTCACCCTGGCTTCATATCGTTTCATTTTCTGGCTATACTTAGGATTACCAGATCCTAAGTATAGGGGGAGAGTGACCCGAGTCTATTCACCATTCGTTGTACATCCTTCAGATCTCATCGATTCTCACATCCACTTATGTCTTACACTTAGGCTGACCACAGCCTAAGTATAGGGGGGACTGATACCCATCATGTATATATTCTCATCCATTTCCCCTCTTGACCTCATTTGACCCATTTTTTATCTTCTTTTATACTTAGGCTGTCATAGCCTAAGTATAGGGGGGCAAAACGTCTTCTATACTATTTGTTATTTTAACTCTCCGACGCTTAGCACAAGCTATGTCTTTTTCCTCGCTTTTCGTGCTCTGAGGACATAGAATACGCTAAGTATATGGGGCATGTATATATTACATATATACTTTACCCATAACTTGTACTTTCGCATATTTCACATATTTTTGTATATATTATGCAATAATTACGTGGTGGGTAAAAATTTATTTTTTTTGTAAAATACATGTATACTAGTATGTATATTGTATAATTAGTATAATACTGTATAAAAAGTTCTTGTAAATAATACTCTTGTAAAATTTTTTGTAAAATAGGGGTATACCAGAATATTAAAAAAAAGAGAAGAAAAGAAAAAAAATAAAGACTTCTTATTTACTCTTGCATATCATCCTTGCATTGAAAAAAATTATCTTGCATAGCATCTGCATCTCATCTGCATATCATGCATATGAAAGGTGAAAAGTTAGAGGGTTCTGAACTAAGTTATGAATAGATGTTGAGGATGGATTTGATTCGACCTTAATCTATCTAATTTCAAAGGAACCTTATAGGAACTACAGTTAAGATTTTCAGGTCAAAGTGACTTAATTCTTTGAGTCTGCAAGTATACGTTCACATGTCATCTTGACTATTCTAAGTAGAATATATCGTACACATGCATGATTCTTTTAGACAGTGACCTAACTTGGACAAGCACCATGCACATAGCTCTTCATTGATGAGATGGTGAGGAGGTAGAATCCTTTGGCTTGGAGTAGCACACGGGTGGAAACATCCGTCCTCCTCTAGGGAGGGTAGTGCATCTGAACCTAGTCTGGTGATGTTGACGTCTAAGGACGGGATGCTGTGGGTTGCAGTAAAGCTTCAAAAGAGGGATAGTATAATGACTCAAGGAGAAAAACTCCTTATGTACATGTTGCACCTTGTATATATGTCAAAAAAAAGAAAGAAAGGAAGAAAAAATAAAAAAAGAGAAAAAATGCAAGACCTCCAAAAAAAGTGGACATGCCTGATTGAAAATAAAATGCATGTCGGAGTTTGTACATTTGCAAGGATATGCTTCAAAGCCTCATACCATAGAAGCCTATAGCTGGATGACTTGGCTACACTGGTCAAGCATCCTAGGATAGGTAGCTACACTGGCTACCGTCCATTCTTCTCTCCACTCCCTCTTCTTGAGCTGGTCGCACTTAAACTTAGAAGGGAATACCCCTCTCCTTGAGGGAAGAGTTGCTGGACCAGGGAATTAGAGTTACCTTGTTAGAGGAGGCTGGTTCTTTGCCATTTCTGATGTGGAGAGCTTTATTTCACTTGCACAGTACAAGTAAGAATCATAGTCATCAGAAACTTGCGTATGAGGATTTATTCTGACCTTACTGTTGAGGCGTCTTGAATAGAAGACTTGTGGAACTTAAAGGCTATTAGGTCTTTCATTCAGATCTTAATAAGTTTCCGCCACACAATTAACCCAAAGGTTGAGCCAAGCTCCATTTTCACCTTTTGTTCATGACCTTGGTATGGAACCCAAAATCATTTCACTTTTGCATTTCATTTTAGTTGCTTGGGGACGAGCAAGGTTTAAGTATAGGGGGTTGATGAATATGTGATTCATCACTCTAAAAGTTGAAAATAAATCTTTGTTCCCGAGTAATTAGCTGCATATTTCCGCTTATATTGCATAATTAGCATTCATGCATGTGTAAATAATATATGCATTTTAGCATTCATATTTGCATTAAATAAGGAGCCCAATTCACTTTGTAAAAATCACATGTAAATACCCTATTTGTATATATTTTATACTAACTCCACATCTAATAAAATCAACTCTATAGTGTATATATTACTAACACTAATAAAGGAAAAAATATCAAAACAAATACTAACTTATAAAATTGTCCAATAAAACACAAATCCAAGTTTGAGATCAAGAACCTTAAAATGTGTGTATCTTTCTCAGACAGTGTCCAATTTAGATCTACTCACTTTTAAAGCAATATACATTCAAAGAACTTCAAAACAAGGCCAATTGCATTAAAATCGGAGATCGTATGTGAAACTTTGGTTTTGGGCCCCTATTGTATATTGTACATATTGACCAAAATACCTTTTATTTTATCCTTTTATTTTCTTATTATTAAAAATCCAAAAAAATAAATTAAATTGTAAATATTCCTTTCATATCTCTTCTAATTTTTTTTGATTTTTCTCTTTTTTAAAAATAACAAAAAATCTGCAAAAGATAAAAATACGCTATTTTATATCTATAAGGTATCACCCAAAAATATACTTTATACAGATGACTTAATTTGATTTTTGGTCCCTCATGAAAGTTGTATATCTCGTCGAGACGAGTAATTTTCATATTGATCACTTTTTGATTTTAACCCTTTTGTTATTTCTTTTTTATTTTCTTTACATTTAATTTTTTATTTTTCCAGGTGCATATAGCTCCTGGAGCCGCTACGTGTCACCCTATTTATTATTATTATTATTTATTTTCGTATGTTATTTTTTTATTTTATTTTATTTTATTTTATTTTTTTATTTTACTTTATTTAGTTATTATTTTCTTTTATTTACTTTCTTTTCTTTATTTTTAGTAGCGTACTTATATTACTTCATTTATTTTTTATTTTATTTCCCTTTTACTTCTTCTCCCTTTACTTATTCCCTACTCCAAGTCACCAACTTCCCATCTTCCCCTCATCTCCCACCACTCCTCCAACTTCCACCCCACTTCATTCCCAACTTCCTCCTTCTATTTATTCCACTCACCCTCTACATTCATCTTCATCCGCCATTTCCTAAACAAGAGAGGAGAGAACACCATCCCTGTTGAAGCTCTGAGGTGGTAGCTCTTCCTTTGACGTTGAGCGACGATGAGTCTACGGTCTTCTTCGACAATTGGCGAGATCCGCGAAGCGGACTTCCAGGTTGCTGCCCAACCTCGCATGCTCCGCCGCATGCTTGAGGCCACGACGAAGGCCGCAAACTGTAGCCCCACCATTTGGTGACATCACAGGTAAGTATCCCTCTACTTTTCTTCATTTTTTATCTAACGTTTTTTCCCTTGTTGATTCATATCACAATCATCATATCATCAAAACATTTTCATAATCATTCACCACTATTACTACATCAACCAACTATCACTATCACCAACAATTATCCAAATCACAATCAAATCATTTTTATTACATCACCACACCACCTTTTCCTCTTCATTTCATTCCAATATTTTTCTTTTTCTCTTTACCAAAAAATCAAAAAAAATAAAAAAGGAATATGGAGCAAGCAGCAACCGTCGCCGCCCCCCTTCCCCTCACGACCGTGCGAACGTCGCCAAGCTTCCAAAGGCTCAGCAAGATCCTTGAACCACCTGCGTACACGTCCTTCCAGCCTCCAGGTATCCCCACCCCCCGCTCCTCTACTACGCAGCCGACCAGCCCTGCCAGGAAAGCCACTGCATGTACCTCCAAGCACCGCCCCTGGTCGCCTACCTCCGTCCTGCTACACTGCCAGCCCCACGGCCCAACGGCAGCCACCAACCTCCCCGCGACCGCGCGGCCATCGTCCGTGCCACGCCTCCGCCCGCCTGCAGTAGGCGGCTGCCCTCGCCCTTCCATCGTCGGTCGCTCGTGAGCGGCCCCGCCCTCGTACGTCATACAACCCTCCCAGCGGTCACCGACCCCTCGTCTCCATGTCGCATCCCCGGGCCACGCCCTCCGCCCACACCTCCTAGCCTCCCACGCATGCTGACCATCGGACCTCCGCTATCAGCCGCACGTCTCTGCCACCCCGTCCCCTTGCGCCCTAACTGTCCCCACTCCCTGCGCGTGCAAGCTTGTGGGAGAAGAAAAGCCAAAGGTCCAACTTTTTCCTTTTTTTATTTTGTGAAAATTGCAATTTTGTCTGTTAATTTGTTTATTTGCAAAATAGCCCCTGTGCACAGTTTTTTGTTTATTTTTTTATTTTTCGTATTGCAAGGACAACCCTAACATTGAGTACATAATTAAATATTGCTCCAAAAAATGTGAAAAAATCATTTTTGATGCCTCTAGTTGTGCTTTAATTATAGTCCAAATTTCGTCTAAATTGGATATGTCCTTTGCATAAAATAACTCATTTAGTGATTTTTGTAATTGGTTTTTAATTAAATCCACGAATAATATTTTTTGAAATTTCAAGTCTTCTGAATTGTTCATTAAAATATCTATTTGAGATAAATCGCTCTCTGAAAAATTTGATTTTATGGATTTATTAAAAATAAAATACTCATAGTCACTCTATTTTCAGTAAAAAATTCATAAAAAATAATAAAGTGTCAGAAAATTCCAAAAAAATAATTTAGCTTCCTTTCATCATATTTCACTTCCAGTAAATTTTTCATAATTTTTGCATATTGTTTGTATGAAAAATTGCATAAAACCCCAAAAGAGTTTGCATTTTTCATTATTGTGTCTTAAGTCTAAAAATTCCAAAAAAATACATTTTGCATTCATTTTTGTATTAGATTTATAGAAAAAAAATAAAATTTGGCTGAATTTGGATTACTTTTGTATTAAAATTTATTTGGCTAAATTGCATGTTTTCTTAATAACATAGTTCATCTAAGGTCGTGCATTTGCATTTTTATCACATAAAAAAATTATAAAAGAAAATCTTGCTTGGAAAACTGTGATCTAATATGCCTAATCTGATCAAAAGTTGTTCCTTTGCCTCCTTGAGTCGACCCTGGGGCTTGCCTAGGTTAAAAAAACATCAAACCACACATACATTAATTCGACGATTTATCGATTCGTGCATGTATTTTTGATCGATCCTGATTGCCCGACTACAATAAAAACGACACATACATTTAATTGAAAACGTAATTTAGGACAAATCAAATGGTGTCGTTGCTGGGGTGGCAAAGACAACCCTGACTTTGCATGATAATTTAGACTTTTCTTGTATCACTTATTTCAATGAAAAATAGCACATTGTTGTGCAACTAATTCTTTATCATTTGGCCATTTATTTAGATTTTTTTGAGCATTGGATAATTTATTAAAAATTAGAGTTGGAAATTCAATAATATTTTACCTATTTTGCAATTTGCACATAATTAAATATTACTCCAAATTGTAAAAAAATCATATTTGGTGCCTCTAGTTGTGCTTATATACAGTTCAATGCATAAAATAAATTGTTTAGTGATTTATGTAAATAATTTTAAATTAAATACACAAACAATATTTTTGTGAAATTTCAACTGTCCTGGATTGTTCATTAAAACATCTATTTGAGATAATTTTGGTTCTGGATGATTTTATTTTCTGGATTAACTAGGAATTAAATAATAACAATCACTGTGTTCTTAGTAAAAAAATTCATAAAAAATAATAAATCATCATAATATTAAAAAATTAGTGTAGCTTTATTTCAACATATTTAACTTCCACTAAATTTTTCATAATTTTAACATTTTGTTTGCACAAAAAATTGCATACAAACCTCAAAAAAGTTTGCATTTTTCATTTGTGCATCTTAAGCCCAAAAATTCTAAAAAAATACATTTTGCATTCGTCGTTGGATTAGGTTTTTGAGAAAAATATAACTTGGCTGATTTGGATTACTTTCACATTAAAACTAATTTGGCTAAGTTGTGTGTTTTCTTGTTAACTTAATTCAATCATATTTGTGCATTTGCATTTTTATCGCATAAAAAATTTAAAAAATCTCACTTGTATAACCGTGACCTAATTCCTCTAACTTGATCCGAAGTTGTTCCTGGCCCCTTGAGTCGACCATGGGGCTAGTCCAGGTTAAAAATATATCAAACCGCATATTATTTCATTCATCGATTCGTGCAGTTATTTTTTTGATCGATCCTGATTGCCCGGCTACAACAATAATGACACATATTTTTAATTAATCAATGAAATTGAAATTTTGGATACGACAACAATGCCATTTGAAAAACCTTAGACTCACCCTCTTAATCCAACTGAATTAACGACTAAATGTGATGTGTTCATTGTAGTCAGGCAAAAATCGGATTATTCAAAAATCACTTTAATTAATTTCTCAATTAATATCGAGCGGTAATTTTAATTTTATTTGGGCAAGCCCAAGGTCAAACTCAGGGAGGCAACTTTCTCTTTGGATTAATTTAAAGTTGATTCAGATGTTAGGTTTTCAGGAGAATATATATTTTATGGTTTTTTATGCAGTTGAAAAATGCAAATGCAATTCAGACCAAGTTTGAGGGTTAAAATGTAAAGTGTAATCAAATTAAGTCCAAAAATTATGAAACTTGACCAGAATGTTAAATGCAATGAAATTAAGCTACTGCGAATTTTTTGGAATTTTTTGACTCTATGTGAATTACCTATGAATTAAAAAATGAATGCAGGGTGATTTTCATAAAATTAATTTTAAGAAATACCAGACATTAATATTTTTCAGAAACTAATTTATCCTAGATAGGTCTATGTGAGAGACATCCAGAACAATTTTTAATTTTTATAAATACTAAGTGAGGAATTAATTAAAGATGAATTACACAAATCACTAATTAATTGATTACGACCAAGATATGCGTGCAAATGATGAGATTTTTGGGCACTATGTAAAAATACTTAAACTTTTTTCGTAATTTTTGGAGCATCAACCAATTTAATATTCATTTAAAAGCAAACAGTGGGCAACATATGCTATTTTCCACTAAAAGAATTACATTAAATAATTTGAAACTCACAAAAATATAACAGGTAGTCACAATGATAAAGCTTGTGATAAAACGATGCTAAATGGATATTTAAATAAACATGCAAACACAATTGTATGCATGCAATACAGAAAAAAAAATTGATGAAAGAAATATGCTTACAGGACTCGAATGCAATTACCTATACTTGCAAGACTTGGTTTAAAATCTCCACCAGGGCATGTGCAAAGCACGTGCCTGCTTGAGAGCGGGGCCGGTGAGCAAACCTAGAAAATTTGAGGGTCTCATATGCAATATTTCTATTAAAACACGTGCATTACACGTGAATCTAGAGAATGGCCCTTTCTTTGATTCTTAGATCTTGGTGGGTGCGAACTGTAAATATCCCAGAAGGATATGCTCCTCCCCCCCTCACGTGAGAACCTGGGGTTTTTTTTCTTATGAGGGGTACAAAGGGGAGGCAGAGAGCGTAGGGGTGGCTCGTGCATGGGCGGATTCAAGCTGCTGGAAGTGAAGGCGATGACATGCGTCGTTGTGGGCAGCGTGGTCTGCAGGTGGTGTGGCGCGGCTGCAGCATGTGGTCGTGCACGGTGGAATGGGAGGCTCCCACGCACGCTACTGGTGCTGGAGGGAGTCTGCAGTTGATGGGTTGTCGAAGTCAATGGCTGGAGGATGAGCTAGCAACGCCCACTGTGTTGTGGATGCTTGAAGTGATTTCATCGCCTGGATGTTAAATTAGAAGATGGACTTCCAATCGTGAATAGCTTCCTCGGCTCATGGATTGGTTCAGTGGAAGATCAACATGCAAAGAAGATGACTAGCTCAAGGTGGAGCTCAAGCTGGAAGCTGGTCGACAGGAGGAAGGACATGGGAATGTGCTGCTTGCGATGGTGTAATTGGTGCTATCGATGGAGGGGTTGGGCGATTGTTGTACGCGGAGGAAACGGTCGACACCCGACCGATGGCTGAGGCAGAGGCCACACACTGATGTCACGTGGGGCGCAGTGGTTGTAGCAAGCGTATGTTTGTGGACGGCTGAAGGCGAGCGGAGGGGAAGAAGGAGAAGGAAAGGAGACGATGAAGAAGGAGGAAGAGGTACCATGAAGTCAAGGAGAAACATGGGAAGTTCCCCTGTGAACATGGGACTCTCCTCTATTTCTTTTGCTGGAGTAAATATTTTCTTGATTGGTTCAAGAGAGTTCGTTAGAAAATTCAATAAAAATTACCATTGTGTTCTCAACATGTGATTCATACGTGAATATACAAAAATATTTGTGATTTGGAGAATGGATGAAGGTGGATTGAACAGAGAAGAAGTTTTGCTAGAGAGAGGGAGAGGAAAAAAAATAGACATTTTACCTGGAGTTGTCTGCCTGAGATGGTGCTGCTCAATGGAGCTTCTCCTTGTCGTCGCCTCAACCAGTGCGGCAAACACTGGGAAACTCGGGCAGCAGAGAACGACCTTGCTGCAACGATGCTCGATAACCACCAGATCTCACTAGAGAAGATGTACAACCTCGTCATAGCTCGATGCCAAAGAGTAAGTTATCACCTCAGATCGTAGGCGGAGCTGGAGTTCCTCTCACGTAGTGGCGGATGAAGATGAATGTAGAAGGTGAGTGGAATAAATAGGAGGAGGAAGTTGGGAATGAAGTGGGGTGGAAGTTGGAGGAGTGGTGGGAGATGAGGGGAAGATGGGATGTTGGTGACTTAGAGTACGGAATAAGTAAAGGGAGAAGAAGTAAAAGGGAAATAAAATAAAAAATAAATAAAGTAATATAAGTAGGCTACTACAAATAAAGAAAAGAAAGTAAATAAAACAAAATAAATAAATAAATAAAGTAAAATAAAATAAATAAAATAAATAAAATAATATAATAAAATACAACATTAATAAATAATAATAATAAATAAGGTGACATGTGGCGGCTCCAGGAGTTGCCACATGTCGTACTTGGAAAAATAAAAAATTAAATATAAAGAAAATAAAAAAGAAATAACAAAGCGGTTCAAATCAAAAAGTGGTCAACATGAAAGTTGCTTGTCTCGACGAGATCTACAACTTTCATGAAGGATCAAAAATCAAATGAAGTAATTTGTACAAAGTATATTTTTAGGTGGTACCTTATAGATATAAATACCGTATTTTTATCTTTTGCATATTTTTTTGTTATTTTTAAATAAGAGAAAAATAAAAAAAAGTAAAATATGAATGTAATATTTACAATTTAATATATTTTTTGGATTTTTAATAATTAAGAAAATAAAAGGATAAATTAAAGGGTATTTTGGTTAATTTGTACAATATACAATAGGGGCCCAAAACCCAAGTTTCACATTCGATCTCCGATTTTAATGAAATTTATCTTGTTTTAAAGGTATTTGAATGTATATTACTTTAAAAGTAGGTAGAACTAAATCAGACACTGTATGAGAGAGATATGCACATTTTAAGGTTCTTAGTCTCAAACTTGGATTTGTGTTTTATTAGACAATTTTATAAGTTAGTATATTTTTTCTTTATTAGTGTTGTTAATATATATACTATATAGTTTATTTTATTAGATGTGGAGTTAGTATAAAATATATACAAATAGGGTATTTATAGGTGATTTTTACAAAGTGAATTGGGCTCCTTTTTAATGTAAATATAAATGCTAAAATGCAGATATTATTTACACATGCATGAATGCTATTATGCAATATAAGTAGAAATATACAGTTAATTACTCGGGAACAAAGCTCTATTTTCAACTTTTAGAGTGATGAATCACAGATTCATCATTAAGGTCAACACAGAATTTAATTAAGGATGGTTGTGTTTATGGAGTGAAATCAATTGTCATCCAAAATGGGAAGATTTTACAACGAGAATGATACCGATTTATTGGAGAAGAAAAGGAGTTTGGAGATCGGTTCACGGAGTATGAACCGAATTCTTGGGAATCGCCTTGAAGTATTGGAGGTGACGAGCGAATGGAATCGATGTTGGTGTCGGCAGGGTCCCGACTAAGCCATCCATGTGTCGCCATCTCGATGGTCAAGAGGACATCAAGATTGGAAGACTGATACGGAGGTCAAACAAGAAATAAAGGGAGTGTAAAACAATAGAAGGCTCCAAATGAGAGGGGGATCAAATAGGGAGTCAAAGAATGTGAGAAAAAGGCACACATTGTGTAGGACTGTTGAACCTTAATTCTAATTCAAACAAACACAAAACAAGGGTAAGTTCACCCACTCAACACATGTGAAGCCGTGAAAGTTTGGCTATTTTTATCTTTTCAATTTTATTGTTATTTTTAGGCAATATCACGAGTCCTTAAGTACATTAACCCTATAGGAGCTTGTGTACATCCATGCAAGTGCCCCGTACTTATTCCACCTCCCTTGTAACCTGTGATATGTGCGCTTAGAGGTCCTTTATCTCGTGCCTAGGCATCTACTCATCCAAAGAAATAGAAAGGAAGCCACTAGGTGAATCCAATACTTCGGTCCTCACTCGCAATGAAATCACCCGTGAGTGTGCAAGGACCTACTTGTACGCAAACCGATAAGAAAGACACACCTGTGAGGGTGTGGCCTATGCTCAGTACTTCAGACCATGCCGGATGCTCCACACAAGGCGGGAACACCGTGCTAAACTAGGACCTACTCGGTCACATAAAATAGAAGCACCAATACTTCACCAACCTAGGTGATAACCAAGGCACCACAGATTGGGATTTGGGCTCCTATCCTTACTGGGTTGTGCCTCACTCAGTCTGGAGTGTACATGAAAACAATGTGGGCTTAATGGACCCCAAACAATGAATGGTTCGTTACAAATTTTAATTAAGGTCATGTTTATTTACCAGTCCCTTTTTTAATTTTTGTGTTTTCAATTTTTTATGTATTTTTCAGAGCAATCCACCTAACATTTTTTTGTTTTTTTTATTTATGTCTAAGTGGTATAAACACACGGGGGAGAGGACAGAAAAGCCGTGTAAGTTGTCACTATGATGGTAATCTCACCTTAGTGACTAATGATGCATGCAAAGATGGAGTTGCTTACTGTGCTTCCCAGCTCTCTACATGCAGGATGCAAGGCAAAATTAAAATTATTACACTATAGGGTGATATGCAGAAGCGAGAAAGTGTCCTAAACTATAGCTGCTATTATCAGGAAGAACCAAATGTCAATCACTCAAACATGAGGTCCAAAAGTCCGGTCTCTGAAGTGCATATGTGTCTGCCACATCTGATCCTACCAGCAATGTATAGCACTTCTCTCAATGCTCGATCTCAAGTCCAAATAATCAACAATTAATTTTTAACTAAGTCCAAGAGCGTATCACTATAGCTTCATGCAATATTATTAGGGCTTTGGACCTAGCTACCGAGTCAAACAACTTACTATCTAAGGGCTTACTCACAGAAAACAAATTAAAACAAATGCGTAAAGCTCAAATCACGGGATACAAAATAAACAAAGGCAGTAGAATATGAGAAATCTGATACGAAGTCCCCATGTGAACAGACACCGTGGCACTAGACCTCGTGTGGTGGAGAGAGTAGTGTCCAAATTATTTGCAAAATAAATCTCTCTCTCACTAAAGAAAATGCTATGCTAAAGGGGTTGCTCTTCTCCTCCTTCCCTATTCTTCTCTCTTGCTCTCTTCTGGTCAGCTCAAAAGAAGAAAGCTGACCTCCGCTCGCCTCGGGTGCACCCACCTCTTAAGAGATAGTCCTCGTCAAGCGGTCTCTTGCAAAAAAGATTAACAAGAAATTTTGGGTCAGAACAGTCAATTGATTATCAAATAATAAGTGGCAGAAAAATGCAAATAAAAATGACATCTATATATGCAAGAATATGCTACAATCCATTGCTCCCCGGCAACGACGCCATTTTAAACAGAGGATTTCCGTGAGGGTCTAGAAATCTTACAGGGCGAGATATTCAATCGATGCGTTGACCGCTCACGAAACCCTATCTAGTTCAATAATCAACCCACAAATAAATATTAGGCAATGAAGACAGTGTGGATCAAAATTTATTATAAACCCGACAATAAAATGTGTATAATGACAAGCAGAGTAAGGTGTTGAACATGAGGAAGACACGGTGTAGCACTTTTATATTATTTATAAATAAATAAATAGTATAGGTGTATACGTATATATAACTATGCACAATGTTTATCAAATAATGTAGATTTTTAAGCAATTATTTTTTTGATTTTTGATTTTTTATTTTGTATTTTGATTTTAATATTTCATTTTGTTATTTTATAAAATTATAACTTATTTTTATATACTTAAATATATTTTGTTATAATTTTTTGATATATTATATACACTTAAATAAATAAGTCTATTAAATGTATATGTATAAGTATAGGTATTTTACCTATGTATTTTATGTAAATATTTTATTTTAATATCTTCTTTATTATTTTAATCTGATTCAATGCGTACATACATTATAAATAATATTTACAAAATGATAAAAGTATAAAATTATAAAATAATAAAGAATGAATAAAATGATTATTTTAATCCAGTATCTTATACAGTAGGGGTCTAAAACCCAACTTTCACACCTTAACTCCAAAAAATATGAAACCACCTTTATTAAATAGCTTATTAAAAGTTATATAGAGTTAAATGTGATTTTTATACGTTTTGAGTTTTTATTTGGGAGATATGGGTATGTGAAATTTAGCTTTTGGAATTTTATTTTGTGTATACAATATAAATTATATATTATTTTTGTGTGAAATAATTTTTTTATATATATTATTATCTACAACTTTCATTTACAAAGTTTCATTACTTGGTGTAAATAATAAAGGATAAAATAGGTCCCAAAAAGCAATTATTGTCCTTATGTTCTGTATTTTCTGTACAGTTAGCCGCCCTATCTCCCCGGCTTTATTTTCTTGTCGACTACGTCATCATGATGACTAAGTCTCGGGGGCTAGGGTCACTTCAGTGTCCTTGACACTTCGCTCCTTTTCTTTTCTTTCCTTTATTCTTTTATTTTTGCAATAAATACAGTAAATGTACAATATTTCATACAATATTCAATTTAATGAGTGTTTATTTTGACAAATTAGTTATATATACATGCATTCAACAAGGGTTTAAATGCCAAAATGAAAGAATAAAAGTGATGAAATGGAGATTCATTAACAGTCAACCCTTGCTGAGTGACAGAATTTGAATCACTGATTAGCGTGTTCAAAGAAGATTCAAACCAAATCAAACATGGAGAATTCATTGCAGATATGTCTGGTACTATTTTATTAGAGCTACAAATGATAGAGGTGGACATCACCTCATTAATTTCAACAAACCATCCATCCACCAGCACGATTGTAGAAGTTTCCGAGAAGTAGACTCAATAGCTATCTGAGTTAAAGCAGCTTCTGACAAGTCTTACGTACGCTTTTATCATGGGTGAAGAAAATATGTATCCGATCATCATCAGTAGCAGGCTGACACAAGATCAAGAATCTCGGTTGCTCGAGGTTCTAGCAAAAACTGCAAGGCACTTGATTGGAAAGTTTGGAATCTTTGAGGGATTAATCGAGCCTTGCGTTCACATCATTTATATGGAATATGATTGCAAATCATCCCACAAATTTCAGCAAAGGTTGAACCCTAACCTACAGGACATGGTTGTGAAAGAAATCATGAAGTGGTGTGAAGCAGGCTCCATCTATCCCATCTTCGACTCAAAGTGGGTGAGCCCTCTACGTGTTGTTCCAAAGAAGCATGGATCATCATGGTTACAAATGACCAAGGAGAGGAGATTTCTACTCTAGTACCGACATCTTGGCATGCATGTGTTGATCACCGGTGCTTGAGTTTAGCAACAAAGAAGGACCATTTCCCTCTATCGTTCCTTGATCAAGTACTTGAAAGATTGGATGGGAAAGAACTCTTTTACTTTTTAGTTGGGTACTCTGGGTACAACTAGGTGGCGATCACCCCTAAGATCAAGAGAAAGCTACATTCACTTGCGCATTCGACACATATGCTTTTATAAGAAAGCCCATGGGATTTTGTAATGCCCCTGCTACATTCCAAAGGTGTATGCTTGTCGTCTTTACCGGTATGGTCAGTAGTCTCTCGAGGTGTTCATGGATGATTTCTCAGTCTATGGTGATAGCTTTGATTCTTGTCTTGAACATCTAGACCGAGTGCTGCAGAAATATTGTGATGTTAATATGGTACTATCATGGGAAATGAGCCCTTCATGGTCACTGAAGAGATTGTGTTAGGCCATGTCGTTTCCTAGCGTAGCATGGAAGTCGACTTAGCAAGGGTAGACATCATTGCTAAACCGGAGTCACCTTGAACTCTCAAGAATGCGAGGTCATTCCTTGGGCATGTTGGTATTTATAGAAGATTCAATAAGGACTTCAACAAGATTGTTCGAGCTCTTACAAAGCTATTATGTAAGGAGACCGGTTTCATTGTTGATCAGCATGTTCTAAACCCTTTTTTGTAAGTTGAAAGATATTGTCACTCTTTCTCCAATCCTATAGATACCTGACTGGTCTCTACCATTTGAGATCATGGCAGATGCATCAGACTTCGTAGTTGTGGTTGTATTAATATAAAGAAGAGAGAAATTGCCCTATGTCATTCACTATGACAACAAGACATTAGAAGATGCACAGAGAAATTATACAATTATAGAGAAGGAATTGTTGGAAGTGGTTTTCACCTTGGAGAAGTTTAGGTCCCATCTTCTTAGATCTAAATTCATCCTCAACACTGATCACTCTGCTATCACATATTTACAGCAAAAGAAGGATACAAAATCATGCCTACTAAGATGGATCCTTCTCCTCCAGGAATTCAACTTGGAAATGAGAGATAAACCAAGAGTTCAAAACATGGCAGCATATCATCTATCCAGAATTGAATTCCCATATACTCAGTTGAGTAGTGCACCGATCACAGAAACCTTTCATGATGAATCTGTTCTTAGTGTGGCATCTCTCCCTTGGTATTCCAATATTGTGAACTACATCATCTCTAAGGTAGTCCCACAAGATTGGAAGAGAATCAATAAGGACAAATTCCTATCAGATATTCATTTCTACTAATGGGAAGATGATGAATCCATGATT
Organism: Ottelia alismoides; assembly: GCA_037367405.1. NCBI lineage: Eukaryota > Viridiplantae > Streptophyta > Magnoliopsida > Alismatales > Hydrocharitaceae > Ottelia > Ottelia alismoides. Next base: position 445,330 of record JAZKJV010008085.1, on the reverse strand, counting down.
CATACCCTTTATTCTTTTATTTGAGCCAAATTCCCTATGCAAAATATTTGTGTGTATATATATAGCAAATACAAAAAATTAGCATTATGCATGCATTTGTTAATATTGTGTAATTAACATTCTTTTTTACCAAAATAAAATAATAAAGAAGAATAGAAAAAAGGGAAAGAAAAAGAATAAAATAAGAATGTATTTATGCAATAAATGCAGACTGACCCGAACCCCGAGATAAAGCCAAATATTAGCTGAATCGACAAGGAATAAAGTAGGGAGATATAGGGTCCTTATCTTGTACATATTCATCACTATTCTTCCTGTATATATCGCATGTTTTATTTCTAAATAAAATAATCTCAAAATAATTCAATTTTCTTAATAAAATTGATAAATAAAATTGCAAATAAAGATAGTTGCAAAATAAGAATGTGTAAAAATGCACAACACCTATATATATCTATGTATTTCCCTTGTAAATAATTTGTATATATTTCTGACACTTGTATATAATTATAATAATTATATAAAATTGAAATAAAATTCTTAAAACACAAATTAAATTAAAAATAAAACCTCCTTTTCATTGTACAAAGTGCCAAACATGTACATAATACCTATTTATTTAATACCTACAATTAAATTGTGAAAAAAAAAATCTTTTTATATTCCTTAAATTATTTTGTAAATAAATAAAATATAAAATCAATGTATTTTGTGTAAAAACAATAAAATGAAAATACATCTATATAATATATAAGTATATTATACATGTACATAATACCTTATACTATATATATCGTATATATGTATTATTAAAAACAATTAAATCACAGAAAAATAGTTTGAAAAATAACAAACATTTTTTATTTTATTCATGTTTTCTTTTACAACCTCTTGTTATTTTTTTATAAATCCCTAAATTCTGATTGGTCAACCCAGGTCTGTTGACCTGGGCTAACCCTTCCTCCAACCGGGTCAAAAGATCCATACATGTTCAAGGAAGGAGCAGATTGCATTTGGCATCAGTGTATCCCTCAGGAGGAGTACACTAGTGTAATCGAGCACTATCACAAGCTCGAATCTGGTGGACATCATTCTAGAAGATGAAAGACAAAAAAGATATTGCAGTGCGACCTATGGTGGCCCACACTATTCAAGGATACCAGATCATACATCAAGTCTTGCACTAACATCAGAAGATGGGAGGAACCCTCAGTTCAGAAGACTCTATGCCCCTCAAATGCAATCAGATTTCTGATGTGTTCGATGCTTGGTACATTGATGTCATGGGTCCATTTCCTAACAGTGAGTTCTATTAATACATCCTACTTTCGTGGATTACAAGAGTCGATGGGTAGAGGCTATCCCTGCTCAAGCTGTCAAAATTCTCATCTTGTGCTTTAGGATTCAGAAAATTCTCATCTCAGTCAGGTATAACCACATCATCAATAAAGAGGTTAAGAAACTTGTGAAGGAGTACGTTACCGATCATAGTATCGCTTCTCCTTATCATCCACAATCCAATGGCTTATCTGAGTCATCAAACAGAGAAATCAAGACGATCCTGCAGAAACTTGTGAGGCCAGATAAAAAGAACTGGTCGCAACTTCTGCACTTGATTCTCTAGGCTTACATAACTTCCTATAAGTCTCCTTTGGCCATGTCGCCTTATCGTCTTGTATATGGGAAGCCATTCCATCTTCCTGTGGAACTTATTCATAATCTCTCTGGGTAGTAAACATCTGTAACCTTGACTCACATAAAGGTAGTCAGAATAGAAAAGTGGATACCAAAAAGCTCCTAGAATTCAAAAACTATGTGTATGATAACAACTAGATGTACAAAGAGAAGGTCAAACACTAGCACGACCAGCACATCAGATGAAAGACCTTCGAACCTGGATAGAAAGTTTGGTTATTTGATGCAAAGTTGAAGATTTTCCTAGGAAAATTAAGGAGTAAATGGATAGGGACTTTCATCATCAAAACTTTTCATGACAAAGGAAGCATCTTGATATCTGAACTATCATCTGATGCACAACCATTACTTGTTGCTGAAGCTGTATCTAGAACGCGATACATTCCTAGTTGTTGTCGATTCCATTCAAGTTGTTTTTTATGAAGATTTCACAATTGCAACATCATTAGAGTCAGTCAATGCAACATAAAATATCCTTGATTGATTTTCTTTATTTCTTCTTTTCTTCTTTTCATTTATATATTTCAGTTCTTTCATTCTTTTGTATTTCCCTCTTGCCATTCATATGTGATACACTTAGGATATCATTCATCCTAAGTATAGTGGGGATGAGTCTATTCGGGTTATTCTTTATTCGTTCCCTCACTTGTCCTCTAACTTGTTGCGTCTCTGTATATATTGAGGGATATTTCACTCTAAGTATAGGGGCCAAACCTAGTCAATTGATTTCATACATTCTACTCCTCTGTCATCCTAGTTTTGTCTACAATATGTTATACTTGGGATTAGTTGGTCTTAAATATAGGGGGAGGATGATCGACTTCTTATTCTTTATTTAGTTGTTGTAATATAGACTTTCCCATACTCAACACGATTTATGCCTTCCTTTTTTCTTTGATTACTATGAGAACATAGCTCGAGCTAAGTATAGGGGTTGTATATACATTGTGTATACATTAGCTATAACTCGTACTTTCGTATTTTTAGTAATATGGCTAATATAGTATATTGGATAAGGATATACGATCAGTCAACTATAAAGAATACGCTTATATAAAACTTTTTAATTTTTTTGTAATTATGTCTGATAAACCAATTTAAAAATGTTTTGCAAAATGATTTTAAAATGGTTGAAAATGTCTTGAAAAATACATTGAAACCATTTGGAAAACTTTTGAAAAATATTTTCAAACCTTTATAAAATATTTTGTAAATGTTTGCAAAAAGCTATTTCATTTGTTTGAATAAAATGATTTGAAAATTACTTTGCAAATGATTTGGAAAATAGTTATAAAAATACTATGAAAAAATTTTCTAAATTGATTTTTATGCTTTGTAAATGTTTGTAAAGTATTTACAAAAATTTTTTGCAAATAAAGTTTTAAAAATATTTGTAAAAATATTTTCAAATTATTTTGAGAATCTTGTATATAATTTTATCTAAATGATAACTTCAATAAAATTATTTATGTAACCCTAGTATATAAAACATGTAAATAACAACTAACTCATGTACAAATTACTATTATAAAATCTACATCTAATTCCTGTAAATAGGCACGCTTGTAAATATTTGTACATGCACCTTGCACTAACCTTTATTAAAACCCCATAAAAATTCCAAAATTTTAAAAACCCTATAAAAATTTTCAAAACATTGTGAAAAATTCATAAAATGTTCAAAGACCAGAAAATAAATTTCATAAAATATTTTTAGCATTGCATTGCATTTGCATTTTTTATAATGATAATGGAAATTGAAGTGTTCTAAGTAAAATCAAAAGATTGGAGCTGGTTGGACCTTAATCAACTTAATCACAGGAACCTTATGGGCATGTTTGGTTGCCAGGGTACACCGAGGCACCCTGGCATACTCCTAGCTTCAACCCTGCATTCCTAGGTTGGCATTGCTTGTATTGACCCTACAATTTCTTTGTTATAATATTTTTTAACCATGTTCAAATAAACTTATTAACATAAAAAACATATTATAATCATTAAAAAAGTTAATATAACACATAATCAATGTCACATCACATCACAATTATCATTCCAATCCTCCCAGCCCTCCAAACAGCTACTATTCACAAAAGGATACCCCAACCCAGCCCAACCCAGTAACCAAACAGGCCTACTACACTTAGTTCATAGGAACTGGAATTGAGGCTATTCAGGTCTACTACACTTAATTCTTTGAGACCAGAAGAATGAATTCATATATCACCTTGACTTCCTAAGTAGAATATTTCTAGACACATGCATGACTCTTGTCCACAGTGACCAAACTTCGACACCTACACCTTACACTTTGCTCAACTCAGTTAAAGTTGTAGAGGTGTATATTTGTAGGCATGAGACACAAGCGACTGGAAACATACGAAGTCACAATCTGTAGACATTGTAACCCAATCTAATCCAATAGCGCGAGGTCCAAAGATAAGAAGTTGTGGGTTGCAATAAATCTCCAAAAGAGGGATAATCTACTGGACCAAGAGGAAAAATTCCTTATGTAAATATTGTTGCCTATAGTGTTAAAAAATATAAAAAAATAACTCCAAAAAGAATAGATATGAACAAAATCAAAGGAAAAAAACAATTCTCGTCAGAATTATTCAATAAGCAAGCTTGTGCTTCAAAGTCAAAGATTCATGTGAGACCATCCTAATTACTTGACTACACTGGTCAGGCATACTAGTATAGGTATCTACACTAGATACCAACGATTCTCTTCTCCACCTCATCTTCTCGAGCTAGTTGTACTTGAACTTAGAAGGGAATAACCTGCTCCTCAAGGAAAGAGTTGTTGGATTGGGGAATTAGGGTCACCATGTTGGACAAGACTATCTCTTTACCACTTTATCCGAGAGCAACATATCGTTTACACTGTACAAGATAATACTCATAGTCAAAAGGGTTTGCACATGAGTAGATTTGTTTTGATTTGGCTTTTGAGGAGACTTGGAAAAGTTTTGTGGTTCTTGAAGGATGTCGAGCTTTAAGTCCGCTTCCCAATAAGGTTCTGACCAACCTTAAAATTCAAAGGTCTGACTAAGCTTCAAACTTGTATTTTATGAAGACAGGTTTAAAAGTTAAAAATATTCCAAGTTCTTCCTTTTCTTTTCTTTATTTTCTTTTTAGACACTCATTAGCTTAAGTGTTTGCTAGGGACTAGCAAAGGCGAGTATAAAGGGGTGATGAATCTCCATTTTATCACCTTTATTATTTTAATTTGGCCTTAAATCCCTAGTTAAATGCATGAAAATAATATTAATTTGTACAAAATAACATTCATTTATTGATCTATAAATACTATATAAACACAAATATTTAATTTGAAAATAAAATATAAAGAAAAGAAAAGGAAAGGAAATGATGTATCAAAGATTTTAAATAAACCTATAACCCGAGAACATGCCAATATTGCCTTGGTTGACCATGAATAAAGTAGAGGGAGATAGGGAATTCAATTGTACATAAATACACATAAAAACCCAATTTTATCATTCAATAAATATCATTGGCACCTATTTTTTTCCTTTTCAGACATCTCAAGTAAAGAAACCCTCAACATGGAACTTGTATATAAAAATACAAAGAAAAATACAATATTAATTTCACATAAAAATAATGCACAGCGTGCTTGGTACACACAGAACAAAAAGTCGCAAAGAACACTTCACATACATGTATCTCCTCCAAATAAACTCAAAATTGAAGAAACTCCCCTTTATTGTTCACAATATTAACTTATCTATTTAATGAAGGTGGATTTATTCAAAAATGGAGTTAATATGCAAAAGTTGCCTTTTGGGTCACTATTGTATCATGTACTTATATATTATATTCAATTTATTCATTCCTTTTATTTCTACATTGCTTCTATTTTTTATATACTTATTAATATTATTTAAAATATATTAAAAATATAAATATAAAATAAATCATTAAGAATTTATTAAAATTAATCAAGTATTAAAATATATAGGTGTACTATACCTATAATATATACCTAATTATTTAAGTAATTAAATAAAATCTGAAAAATAAATTAAAATACGCATATGTGTATTTGAATATACTATAAATGCATAAATATATAAATATATAAAAATAAAAATATCTAAAATAATGGTAATTATACCTATGTATATACATGTAAATTTTAACACCTAATAAAAAGTGTAATAAAAATAAATAAAACAGTCTATAAAATAGTACATAAAATAAGAAACATTTTTTTAAGTTTTAACTAAAAATTAATAAAATCATTTATTATTTCTTATCTATTTAATAAAGGATACTAACCATCCTTTTTTCTGGTTGGTCCACGTGGACCAATCAGAGTGCTCCGACTGTTGACCGCCTCCTTTCTTCCGCTCTGACCTGTGTTAGAGCTCACAAGAGCCCATCTTTCTCCCAGTTTTTGGCCATTAACCAAGGATCGAAGCACCTCGATTCGTTTACCAACATTTCTCCCCATACTCCCCTCAATCTCTCCAACACCTTAGATCTCACAAACCCTTTTTCCATCGCATGCAATCCCTCTTCCCCTTCTGCCATTTAGCTTGTGCATAGATAATACCTTCCTTTTGATTTTTGATCCCCTTCAAGCCTTCATAACCCCTATCCTTGTGACACTTGATGATCTTGGTGACGGCCGAAATGTCATGAAGGTGGCGTCATGGAGAAGAATGACCTGAATCGGGTGATCTAGGTGTGGCCGGAGTAGCTCTAGCGATGCTTCCTCTGCTCCCTACTTTGCAAGTATGAGTTGATAGGAGTAGGTTAGTAGCTTGCATTTTTTATTATTAGTGTAGATTTAACTTTAGTTGTGTTTAATTTCTATTACGTTAGGTTTAATTTCAATTCTTAGTTTGTTGGAGCCTTAAGCTCCAGCTCCAATTCACTATGTTTCCAACTGCATCTCGATCCATAATCACCTCATCCTCGTTCCCTGATACTTTCTCCACAAAACCCCCATCTTTTTCCCTTGGATTCTGCAAAGATCCAAGCTTCAAAGCTCCTCACATTTCCCCTTTGGAGGAGCTCTTTGTTCCCTTCACCTCTGTATGCACACAACTTCATTGTTTGGTTGAAGACCTTCACCTCGAGCTGGAGAGTAATTTTATGTAGGTTTTGGACTTCGATGAACCTCTTGGAGACAAATCATAGCTCACATTAGAGCTCCAGGTGACCTTGTTCTCTAGATCCCTATCAATGGGGCTCAAACCTATTTAATGATACCTGCAAGTGCGACATGAGCCCATGAAGGATTTGGACTTAAAGAAACACAAAAAGGAAGCTGGAGCACGGAGATAAAGATAATTAAAGCTCGACCTGGCCTAAGTTCTTCCATGTTCTCAGTGACTGCTTGGATACCATCAGATCGAGTCGAACTCAAGATCTAATCCTGATCGCTGATTGAAGGGCAAAGTGTTGCATGCTCGACCGTCATATTAGAGTGAAATGAGATGCATGGAATGCCCAAGACCGCTCATCTCCGCCACTTATTGGGTAAATATCAACGGAGCCCTACTAACTTTTGTATTTACACTTTAGCCCTATAATTATGAAGTCTAGTTTAAATATTTGTTTAATATTTGGATAGGAGCCCCCTTACATTTCTAAGATACTACAAACATGTCCTCACGCCTCATGTGTTGCGCTTCATGAGGCACGGTGATGTTTGCAACCAAGCCCTCATAACATTTGGTTATTTTTGTTAAATATTAAAAGTTATATAAATAATGTAATAATTTATGGGTAATTTGCATGTGGGTACCTGTATTCTCTTTTTATTACAAATATACCCTTGTTAGGGTGTATATTATTTCTTTCATTTTCTATTTTTATTAAATAGCTCCTATGATTATTAAATATTTAGAAAAATATAGTAGATTTTTTAAATCATGAGGATGCACATATGTATTTTTATTTAGGGTTTTATTGTATTTTTCCATTTATTATAAATCAATTAGGATCTATATTTCATGTTTGTGTATAAAAATCCAAAAAATATAAAACCTACATTAAAAATTCCAAAAGATTACAATATATATAATATTGCATATTATACCTTCAGACCAAAAAACATTATAAAATACATAAATAAAAACTTGAAAATTATAAAACCCTAAAAAGACTATAAAAATCAATAAAAATTTCAAAAATACAAAAAAACAGTTTTTTGTTTCTTATTTTTATTTATATTATAAAGTATATATTAAAATGGTTTTGGGAAATTTTGACATTATTATCTATTTTTAATACATAAAATAATTCTACTTATATATTATTGTTCCTATTTTGTATATTTTAATACAGTATAAATACATAAAAATTAGTAAAAACATAAAAAATTCCTAAAAAGGAGAAAATTGTAAAACCTTCAAAAAAATTTATTTTCTGAATTTTCATTACTACATATACCTTATAATACATATATACTAATTATTATTACTTTAAAATCTTTATATTATATTTAAAACCTAAAATAATAAAAAATTATTGTTCCTTTATATATGTATGTATGTATGTGTTTGTATGTATGTATATATGTATGTATGTAGTATGCATATGGGTTCAATGGGGCTACCCCTTGTTGCCCCTGCCCCATTTTCGGTGTTTTTTTTTAAAATATCACCATGTATATTTATCTATATGTCCCTCCAATATGCCATTCAAATTTCGTCAGAAATGGAGACTCCTATACCCTCTATCTAGAACATGTTGGTTACAGTAATGTTTGTACTGTTAAATTACTTGCTCTACATGAATGCCATAGGATTCTTTGAATTCGTATGGCATATTGGATATATATATATATATATATGAATATACATGGTGATATGTTGCAAAAAATAAAAAAATTGTGAAAAATGGTGCGGTGGTAGCCCCACTTTTTCATGTATATATTCATTGTATATTATATATATTGTTTATAATATCTATAATATTATCATGAATATATAAGTATATATTATAAAAAAATCAAATAGAAAGTTAAAAATTGGAAAATTTTAAAAGTAAATAAAAAGTTAAAAAATAAAAATAAAAAAATAATTAAAAAGCTATAAAAATAAATATAAATAAAAACCTACAAAAATCAGGAAATAGTATAAAAAGTATAAAAAAATATTTATTAGTTTATAACTAATAATAATTATACATATCCATAGTTTTCTTCTAGTGGTTCGACCCATACTATGTTACTATACACATATTTGTACGGTATAATAAATTTCATCCCACATTTCTTTATTGTTTTATTACTTATCATGGGTTGATTGTTTGTCTGAGTTGGTTGATTGGATTTTGAGTACCATGAGAGCGGCCACTACAGCGATTGTCGGATCCGATTAGTCAGACACCGCGGGCCCTCCAAGACCGGACGTTAGGAATTCCTTGATCTATCCTCGTTAGTAAAAATTTATTTCAATGGAGATTCATCGTCTTTATTCTTTCATTTTGGCATTAAATCCCTAGTTAAATGCATGTAAGTAGTAATAATTTTTACAAAATAACATTAATTTATTTATATATGAATATTGTTAAAATGCAAGTATTTAATTCCAAAATAAAGGAATAAAAGAAAGAAAAGAAAAGGAAATGAAGTGTCAGAGATACTAAATAACCCTAGACCCCGAGACCAGGTCAATATGTAAATGGTAGACTAGGAATATAGTAGAGGGAGATAGGGCACCCAGTTGTACATAAATACATATAAAAATACTAATTTTTTCATTCAATAAATAACATTTGGCACCTATTTTATTTTCATTTTTAGACATCTCAAATAAAGAAACCCCCAACATGAAACTTGTACATAAAAATATAAAGTTAAATACAAAAATAATTTCACATAAAAAATGCATAGAACAAAAAACTGCAAAGAAAACTTCACATACATGTATTTCCTCCATACAAACTCAAAATTGACCAAACTCGCCTTTACTGTTCATAGAATTATTGTATCTACTTAATGAAGGTGGTTTATTCAAAATAGTGTTAAGATGCAAAAGTTAGATTTTGGGTCTATATTGTATGATGTACTTATATGTTTTATTCAATTTATTCATTCCTTATATTTCTACATTTCTTTATATATTTATATACTTGTAAATACTTTTTAAAATTCATTAGAAACATAAACATAAAGTAAAGCATTAAAATTTTATTAAAATTAATCAAGTATTAAAATATACAGTTGTAATATACCTATAAAATACATACCTATTTATTTAAGTAAATAAATAAAATCAAAAAAATAAATTAAAAATATGTAATGTGTATTTAAATATAAATACAAAGAATATGTAAATATAATAATAAAATACAAAATAAAAATAAAATACCAAAAGACAGGTAAGCATACCTATGTATATACACGTAAATAATAGCACCTAATAAAAAGCATTGTGAAAATAAATAAAAACACCTATAAAATAGTACATAAAATAAGAATCTTTTTTTATGTTTCAATTAAAAATTAGTAAAATCATCTATTATATCTTATCCAATAAAGAAAGAAGTTTAACCATACTTTTTTCTGGTTGGCCCACATGGACCAACCAGAGCGTCCGGTTCCTCTTCTCTGACCCATGTCAGAGCTCACGGGAGCTCATCTTTCTCCCATTTTTTGGCCATGTATTGAGGCTCGAAACACCTTGATTCCTTCACCAACACTGCTCCCCATACTCCTTTCAATGACACCATCACCTTGGATCGCACCAACAATTCCCCCATTGCACGCAAATCCATTTCCCCTTCCGCCCTTCAGCTTTGCATAAAAAATACCTCCTCACTGACATTTTGATTTTTGATCCCCTTCACATCTTCATAACCACTATCCTTGTGACACTTGATGATCCTGGTGACAACAGGAATGCCGTGAATGTGGTGGCGTGGAAAAGAATGACCTGAATCAAGTGATCTAGGTGTTGCCAGAGCAACTCCGGTGATGCTTAAACTGCTCCTACTTTGCAGGTATGAGCTGCTAGGAGTAAATTAGTAGCATGATTTTTCTATCATTAGTGTAGATTTAACTTTAGTTGCATTTAATTTCTATTAGGTTAGGTCTAATTTCAATTCTTGGTTTTCCGGAGACTTAACCTCCATCTCGAATTCATCATGTTTTCGATTGCATCTGGACCCATAATCACCTCATCCTCGTTCCCCGATGCTTTCTCCATAATACCCCCATCTTTTCCATTGGATTCTATAATGATCCAAACCATCAAGATCCTCCTGTCTCCCCTTCACCGGATCTCTCCGCCCCCTTCACCCCCGTGTGCACACAACCTCATCTTCTTTCGAGGACCTTTGCATTGAGACGAAGAGCAATTTTGTGCAGGTCTTAGACTTCGACAAACCTTATGGGGACAAAGCAAAGCTCACATCAGAGTTCTAGGTGCCCTTTTTGTCCATGCCCCTATCGATGGGGCTCAGACCTATTTGTTGCAACCTGCAGATGTGACATAAGCCCAAGAAGGATTTGGGCTTGAAGGAACTTAAAAAGGAAGCCGGAAAAGCTAATTGAAGCTCTCCTTGGTCTGAATTCTTCTATGTTCTTTGTGGCTTCCTAGATACTGTCGGATCAAGCCGAACTCCAAATCTAATCCTGAACGTTGATTGAAAGGCAAAGTGTTGTGTGCCTCGTTTGTTAGATCAATTTCAAGTGAGCTACATGGTGTGCCCAAGACCGCTCATAGATGACATGGCTTTACGATCGACTAAGGTGGAATAAATAAATTAAGTGTTGTTGTCCTCCATCAATCAAACCAATCAACAAGAAAATCAAACCACTCACAGATAAATCAATCGAATGTAAGCGGCTTCACTATTTTATTTACCTTGTATAGCGACCAGGGTCGAACATAAGGAGTATGATTTAGAAACTATGTAGTCGGATTTCTGAAAACAAAATATTTTAATGGTTTTTTAAATTTTCAAAATTTAATTTTTTAATAAGATAAAAAAACAAGCACAAGGAGTAAAAGACACACATAACACTCTTTTTGTATTTTTCAAAATTGTAAAAATGCTCAGAAAATTGTAATAAAAATATCTTTGGGTTTTATAGGTTTTCTATTTTTATTGGTAATTTCTAGGGATTTTTCAGATGTTTTTTTATGAATTTCTAAAAATCAAACAATGATGAAAATACTAAACAGTGCATAGTTAGGAGCAATTTGCAAATTAAAAATACTTAAATTGCCAAAACCTCTAGATGGTAATTTTATGATAAAATATAAGTAAAATCTACAAATAGAATTTGAAAACACTATTTTTGGATTTTTCTACAATTCTATACAAATTTTATAATTTTTAGGTGTTTTGCAATTTTTAGGGTTTTTATGAGGATTTTTCTAAAAAATGGTATTGGAGATCAAACACAACAAAGCACAACTATAGAAATTTTTGTGGAATTTTTAAGTGATTTTTCAAATTTCTATAATTTCTTAAAAGAAACAGAACACTTTTTTTATGAGTTTTTGAATTTTTCTTAATATAAAATGCAAGGCAATTAATTAACCATAATTACCGCCAATATATCATGCAAACAGGAGTCTTACAGAATTTGTGTATAATTTTTGGAATAAATTTCCTATTTAATGCATCCAATAAAAGGCAAGAAGTTGAACAGTGTACATGGACCGTAGTGCAAATATGTTCTGTTTCATGGCTGAAGCATAACACGCTATAAAAGCTTGAGGGCCAAAGATGCAATTTATCAAAGCAAATCATGCACAACAATGTGAAACTGTGCTTCAGGGACTTAAATGAAATTCATTAGAACATTCACTAATTTTATTAACTAGTTTAAACCTAGGGATATAGTTGCAAGATACCCAATATGGCACGTGAAATGGCACGTGAGTTCAGCTTTACTGGACTAAAATGCAAATAATGTAAGATAGAGGGTTTGGCTGCAAAATATCCAAAACGATTTATACTATCACATAGAATTATTGGACTAAACCATAAATATCAAAAAGTCGGGGTAAAAGTTGCAAGTTAACCTTTCATCGCGCACCAATGAACAGTGGGGAAAGAATCACTTAACATGTTCGACGGCTAAGATCTCCCGATGACGCTTCGTGCTTGGATGTCTAAGATTTGATCCTCAGATGGATCTGATGCTCAGTGCTGCTCCTCAGCAAACTATGGTTGTGGCCCTATCATGTTTGTTCTTCATCGGACGAGAGAGAGGGTGTCTTCAAGAATAGTCAATGAACTCGCTACATGCGAGCTCGGATCGCATGCTGCTTCCTCCTCCGGTGTCGTATCGACCCTCAGATGGGCCCAATAGGTCCGCAAGATGCCTCCGCATGTCAGAGAATCTTCAATCAAGCCTGAGACCCAGCAGGATGGGGCTTGGAAGTGATCATCACTCGATAGAACCTAGGGATGCTCTTTGGTTGATTCAGCCTCCAGGTGAGGCTCTTTAACGCTCAGTCCTGCAAAAGGAATTGAGAGCTTAGAGAGAGAAAGACCTCCGGCGAGGTGGATGGTTCAGCTAGTAGCTAGTGACAGAGTCGACCTGTGTTTCGTTCCAACCTGTTGGTTAGATCGATGAACAGATTACGGAGCCAGATGGAGAAACAGAGCGCTAGTCGGGTGCGGCGTATGTTAGTTGGAGCGAAGTGGCAGGATATGGAATGGAGTGTAGATGCAGAGAATACGATGAAGGTGGATGCGAAACTTAAGATGGAAAGATCGAACGAAATGCGAGAAATCGAAGCTCAAGATGTTACCTATGGATTTCTTCTATCGCCTGGGCTGGAGAAGAAGGTTCTTTGAGGTGATGGACTCAATGGACAGTGCTGCCAGAGGCTGGGGCTCCTTGCGACGGAGCTTGACAAGGCTGTCTCTAGACCTAGGGCACTCAACTCCAAACACTGCCTGCAGCCTCCCTCTCTCTCTTGTCACTCTAGAAAAGGAGGGTTGGGCGCAATAGATGTGATGGAGCAGCGAGACATACAGAAAAAGGAGGACGTGTAGGGGTATTTGTGGACAGCCTATGTTCGAGAAAGATCGAAGGGAAGCACGCGAACCAAGGTGCGAATCCTGAGGACTGAGGTCAGGCAAAGATCTGGGATCTGAGTTGTTTAATCAGGACGAAAGAGCGAGGTGAAACTCGATCAAATCAGATCAAAAAAATTGGGAGAAAATAGAGCTAAACCAGATTCGATGAGAAAAGGCGATGGGGGGACCAGTTGACCTCAGTCAACAAAGTTGAGGCGGCCCAATCAGGTGCGGCTGAGGAAGCGGACAAAGCAGAATAAAAGACAAAATAACTAGATAAATAAAGATAATTACAAATAAATTAGTAATTGAATTTAAAATGAAAAATGAACAGAGTAAAAGATGTTTATTATTTTATAAACTAATTTCTATTATTTTTACTTATTTTTATAAATTAATTTATTATGGTATATATAGTATATAGTATTACAAACTGGTATCCTATACCTATGTATTGTGTACATGTATTTTTATTTTATTAATTTAAAAAATAATTTTTAATTTTTAATTTTTAATTTTTAATTTATTTATTTAAAAAATAAATTAAGGATTATAAAGTGATTTTATTTGATTTTTATTAATTAAGGTTGCAAGATAAATTGATATTGTAGTATATACATGTGGTTTGTGTACAATGAATTGTGGATTTTATTTTTTTTGATTTTTATTTTATTCTTAAATTATTACGAGGACCATATACAACTGTTATAAAATAATAAGATATTTATATTTTATCAATATAAATATAAATAATTATTTGTACAAGTGTAGGTGGTATGTACAATACACAGTGTACCCTATTTTTCTCTACTTACTTTCTTGTCGACCAGGGCAAGTCTTGACCTTCTCTTGGGGTTTGGATCACTCTGTATTTATTCTAAATACATCCTTCTTTCTCTTTACTCTTTATTGTTTTATTTTTGGAAAATAGGTGTTATTTATGAGATATTAATAATGACATGCACAATGTTAATTTATTGTATTTACAAGTATTTATATATGGTTTTGTTAAAAGATAGAGCTAAAATAAAATAATAAAGAATGAGAATCGTAGTTTCATCACTCATCAATGCCACTTATTGGGTGAATATTAGTGTAACCCCGTCTCCTTTTTGTATTTCTACTTTAGCCTTGTAAATATGAAGTCTAGTTTAAATATTTGTGTAATATTTACATAGGACCACCCAGATTTCTTAGATATTACAAATAGGTTTTCGTGCCTCAAGTGTTTCGCCACATGAGGTGTTGTGATATTTCAACCAAGCCCTCATGACTTTTGGTTATTTTATTCAATATTAAAATTTATACGAATAATTTAATAGCTTCAACGTAATTTGCACACATGTACCTATATTTTATTTTTATTGCAGATATACCCATGTTAGGTTGTATATTATTTATTTGCTTTGCCATTTTCCTAAAATAGCTCATGCTACTATTAAATGTTTGGAAAAATATAGTATATGATTTAAATCATGTTGATGCACACCTATATTTTCTAGTTTTTTATTGTATTTTCCCATTAATAGAAATCAATTATGAGCTATTTTTCCTTATTTGTATAAAAAACCAATAAAATAGAAAAACAAATTTTAAAATTCCAAAAAAATTATAGTATATATATTACTGCATATTACACCTTTAGAGTAAAAACCACTAAAAATATAAAAAGAAAACCTTAAAATTACAAAACCCAAAAAAGATTTAAAAAATGTAAAAATTCCATTAAAAATATAAAAAAATTGTTTTCTATTTATTTTTTTATATTATATATTATATATCAAAAATAGTTTTGGGAAATTTTGACATTATTACTTATTTTTAATACCCAAAATAATCTGGCTTATATATTAATATTATTATTTTATATATTTTTATACATTAAAAATAATTTAAAATTTGCAAAATCTTTAAACTTGATAAAAAATGTAAAAATCCAAAAAACAATTTATTCTATAAATTTTGATTATATTTATATAAATTTAAAATTATAAAACCTCTTATATACTAAATATAACTTATAATACTCATATACTAATTATTATTACTACTTAAAAATCTATATACTATATTTAAAACCTTAAAAAAAGGATCGTTCCTTTATATATATATCAAATTTATTTTATATATTATTTCTAATAACCATAATATTATTATTAATACATATATAAAATATATTAGAAAATTCAAAAAGAAATTTAAAAATTGGCAAAATTAAACAGAAAATAAAAGGTAAAAATTTAAAAACAAAAATTATAAAATAACTAAAAATCCATAAAAATTAAATATAGTTAAAAGCCCATTAAAAATCATAAAATTGCACAAAAAGTAAAAAAATATTATTAGTAGGTAATAATTAATAATATTTATACATATCCACAGTTTGCTTCTAGTGGTTCGAACCCTAATACTTTTTCACTATACACATTTTTGTTAGGTATAGTTTCACCCTACATTCTTTTATTATTTTATTACATATCGTGGGTTGATTATTTTCTGTGTGCTTGAGTTGAGCATCGAATGCCATTAGAGCAGTTGATACGATGATTTTCAGATCCGACTTGTCAGACACCACAAATCCTCCAAGACCGAGCATTAGGTGCCTTATCTCTCTCTCAACATTTGTTTTGTTATAAGTTTGTTATCTCTCCTTTACGTCTTGATCTGGATTTTTGTGCATTTTAATAATAATTTTATCAAAAAATGAATTAAAAATATATAAAATAAAAAGAGTTAAATATGTACATAAAATAATAGGTTAAAAATCGTTAAAATATACAATGTACAAAAGAGGCTCAAAATCCAACTTTCACATACGAGCTCCCATTCGCTTGAACTTGGTCTTGTTTTGAAGGTAATTGATTGTACATTAGTTCAAAAGTGAGTAGGATCAAATCAGACAATATAAGGAAGATATTGGTATTTTATATGACAGATCTGAATTTAGGGTTTGAGTTTCTGGTCCACTTATTTATGTTAGTGTTTTTTTTTATTTTTCGTTTATTCCTATTAGTAATTTGTACACAATATATGTGGTTTTAGGTCATTTGGAGTTAGCATTAATTAGTTAAAAATGGGGGAAGTTAGTTCATTTTACAAGTCAAATGGGTTGGAATTCTTGGCTTCTTATTTTATGCAATTATGCATGATAAAATGCCATTATTATTTATATATGCATGGATGCTAATTATGCAATATAAATGACAAAATGCCAATAAATTTTGGGGATTTGAGCTTAATTAATTACTTTAGAGTGATGAATCTGAGATTCATCATCCCCTATACTTAAACCATGCTTGTCCCCGAGCATCCAAAGAAATGCAATGAGGTGAAATTAGATTGTGTTCTATACCAAGACCAAGAGCAAAAGGTGAAAATGGAGCTAGACCCGATATTTGGATTATTAGTGCGGCAGAACTTCTGTGAGAATCGGGGTTTTAAAATCAACAGACTCCAAGTTCTACACATCATTGTTCCTGTTTCGTCTCAGAAGTCATCTTAGTTCAATCCTCCTCCCAAAGCATATCCCATGAACATTGAACAATTGACTCATGTGTGTGAAAGATTTTAGCTCTTCCCATTCAGAATGACGGACTACCATACAAACCTCTTCTCCAATAACCTGTCCTCAGAGAGTCACTATTTCCTTCCAAGGTCTATCGCGTTGTGTTCACAATTGAGAAGAGGGAGAAATTAGAAGAAGGGGAAAAGTACTGGAGGGTGACAAGTGTAGTCACTTTTCCTTGTGAAGCTGGCTAGTTTAGCCAAGTCTCCACCAAGATCTGCAGGTTTTCTTGAAGCTTGGACCTTTTTGGTTAAATATTTATTTGGTAGTCGGCTTCTTTCTGTTTAGATTTTTTGGTAGCTCTACGTGGATCTTGTTGTGCCCCGACGAATATGGAATCGTTTTTTCCGTACAAGTTTTGGGGTCTTAGAAAAATTATGCCTAGTTGTCCATCCCATTTCAGAAGCTTTATTTGAACCCGTACTCTGGTCTTTAGATGTCCATGCTACTAGAAAAGAAACTCGCACAGTCTTCAATACCCCATCTGAGTTGAGCTAAGTGTATAGTACGAGAGTACAAATTAATTCCCTATTCAAGAGTCATACCCAGAATGAGGGGACCAGGTTAGACACTAAGAATCAAACTCTACACATTGTCATGCAGAACTCGAAGAATTAAATCATAGACCTGAAGCTTCTAAAGTCCCCTTTCTCGGTGAAGTTCCTCTGAAAATTAGGAGGATTAAGGTCAAGTCCAGACCATTCTTGGTTTATGCTCATAACTCTGTTCAGAACCTAAGGCTTTTCACAAATGCATATGCATGTAATGCTGGATGAAGTGTAGGTAAGGAAAATGCATGCACTTTTTTTAATTTTGTGACTTATTTCTCTTTTTTCTAAATGCATTTTTTTGTTTTTTAATGCAAAAATGAATAAGAAGCCATTTTTCAAAATTTTGGTTACACAGAATTGTAGATAGGCAAAGTTGGTTGCAAAACTATCCTTTTTTTATTTTTTTAGTTTTTACAAGTTAGTTACCCATCCCGTAAATACATATAGACTTATGCGAAAGTACGAGATATGGGTAAAATATATACACAGTGTATATACACACCCCTCTATACTTAGCGAGTGTTATGTTTTCAGAGCACAAGAAGCGTAGAGAAGATATAGCTCGGGATAAGCATAAGAGAGTGAAAAAGAAAAACAGATATCGGCCCGCCCCCTATACTTAGGCTGTGGATAGTGTAAGTATAAAAGAAGGTCGAAAAATGAGGCGGGCGGGATGTAGAACTTGAATGAGGAGAGTACATACAGTGAGCATTGAGTCCCCCTATACTTAGGCTCTGGCCAGCCTAAGTATGGAAGGGTGGAAATGGGGCGATCGAGAGAAGGAGTGTATGAGGACAGTGGCATGTACATATGGCATCGGTCCGCCATATGTAGGCTCTGGTCAGCCTAAGTATTGGAGAAGGGTGGAAATGGGATGATTGAGAGAGGAATTGGATGAGGAGAGAGGTATATACAGATGGTATCAGTCCCCCCTATACTTAGGCCTTGGCCTAAGTAGAGGAAGAAGATGTACAAGGGGATAGATGGGGTTGGGAGGGAGGGTTGCCGATGATTAATGAGATTTTCGGCAGATCTTTTAGTGAGCCTATGATGGGAGATCGTAATGACATGAAGAGATGAAGAAGATGAGTACCAGCCATCGTCATTGTAATCCTCAAAAAAATCATGCTAGAGAGTAGATAAAGCATATGAATCAGATGGTATCCAACCATTGTCGAAGTTATCCTCAAAGGAATAGTACTTCAAGGTGGAGGCACTCCAATATTCTTGTTCTTAAGTTGCTTTATCAAGTTGGCCTTAGTCTTGTGGTCAAGCGATTCGTCCTCAGATGATGAATATTCTGAAGCGCCAGTCTCAGTATGGGCATTAGAGATTATTCTGGTATATTTAATTAAACCCAGAGAGTCTGCTTTTGAGGAATAGTAGTGAGGGGCAGGAGTCATCCAACGGGGGTTGATATTTGGTTGCTTTCTCAAGTAGGGCTTCAGAGCCACTGAATTGAACTCATTCATAAGGATCACCTTGTCCGGACCTGATGAGGAATCATCAAACAATTCCTTTTCCGGTATGTAAAAGGTGACTTTATTTCTAGATGAAGGAGCAGTCAGAATGGACATTTTGGTTCGCGTTGTTTGTGAAGGTGCTTGTCCTGGGAGTGAGGTGTTGACAATCGAATCTCCAGAGGAATAACCATTGAAATATTCCTCCCTGCTCAGTGCATGTCCCGTGTATTTGTTCTTAACTATCTTAATGTTTGTGCACTCCTGAGTCAGATCGATTTGGTCAAGGTGTTCAGATAATATCAAGTCTGACTTAGGGTTAGCCCATGCATATGTTTTAGGTCACCATATAAGAAGTCATGTATTCGATGTTCCTCTGTAGGATCTATCATAACATCAGGAAATGGAAGAGTGTGGAGAGTCTCTGAACCCATGGTCAGTTCAATAGCAACTATCTCAGGTGTAGCAGCGGGGCAGGGTTGTTCTACATCTTGGTGGTTACACCTGTTGACGGCTTCGTGGGTCTCCTCAGAATATCGTGGTTCCTCAAAAACTGGATGAGATCAAAGTGCTCCCAATGTTGTAAAATTGATTTCCCGAGTCTCGCACTCTATAATTGCTTAGTTAAGGCTAAGAATGGCTTTTCGAGAATGATTGGAGACTGTGTGAATTCTCCTTGATGCTCAATATCAATGATCATGAAGTCCACCTTGAGCGGGGCTCCTTGGAATGTAACGGTGACTGAAATGGTTCCTCCCCGCTGCTTTATCGATCGATCATCCAGTTAAACGATCTCTCTTATCTTCCTGATTGGTCGAAGTTTGAGCTTGTCAAATACTGAGGTCCAGAGGATATTGATTGGTGAGTCATCATCGATTCGAGCATGGGTAAATGTTGTGTCTTTGATTCCACAGTCAAATCTGGGCAACGGCTTTACTCTGTGGCTCTTGGTCTTTCTTCTCATCATCAAAGAGGAGTCTATTGACAATATATGTCTTTCGATCTTTGTACTCTGTTTGTCCGACTTTTTTGGCATTAATTTACTCATTATAAATCTTTCCAAGTCGAGGAAGTGTTCAATGGCCTGATTTAAGGGAAGTTCAAAAATTCATCTTTTATCCAGTGCTTCCCTCAGAGTAGGATCCAAAATTTCCAAATCTCCTCCTCTTTTAATTTTATGGATTTTTCTAATTTTTTATTTTGGGTGTTTTTCATTTTTTTTGATTTTTTTAGTCTTTTCGGTGTGGTGTGTAGATGAGTTATTTTCCCAAATAGATGAGGAGCTTAGATATGCAGGGTCAGAGTCATACCTAAGGGAATAGTATGCAGAAGTGTCACTATCAAAGTTATCCCTGGGGTGTGTAGAGTTTGCAGATTTCTGAGTATTCTCTGGACTTTCCACTTGAGATCCAATCATTCTATCGTCTACTTCCATATCCGAGCTACCATAAAAAGAAATTAGTCGATCAGTGAAATTTCTAAATTTATCCTCAATTACTTCATATCTCTTAACTATCCTCGAAATGTCATCCTCCAAAAACTTTCCATGATCACTCATGTGAGCAGTCCGTGTGGGTTCTTGAGTATTCTCTCGTTTTTTAACTTGAGATCCAGTCATTTCATCATCCATTTTCATGTATGAGCTGGGAGAAGATCCTCTTGGAATATCCATTATATGATCGTTATCTTTTGAAAAATTTATGGAAGGAGTCCTCTCGATAGGAGGGAAACCATAGGCCTCATACTCAACATGATGTTATTCAGGTTTGTACAGTAGGTTCGAGTAGAACTTGTTTTCGTAGGGTTGATCGATCTCTCATATAGTGAAGTTGTCATACATGGTTCATTTGGGTTTATATCATCAGTATAGTCTCCAGTATGAGTTTCCTTTCCGAAGGAATGATGCGTAGGATTGTTATAAAGAGGATGATTGTTAGGGTCAATCCAGTGTGTACGATCAGGATGTGTGGGTCTCTTCATTTGGTTTGATCGGTCCATCGTAGCATTCTCTAAGGTCAAGTCAGATCGTGGATTTTTGAAGTGTTGACCTTATCCAACAATATTGTGAGGAGAGAATGAACTCGGTTGGAATTGGTGTCTTGGCCGGCCATCAATCTTAAAAGTGGTTTCATCTTCATGATCAGAATATAAAGGGTTGTATTCGTGGATGAATTGGATTGGAATTGATGTCTCAGGAGATGGAAAATATGATGGAGTGGATACTTTGGTCAGTTAATTGAATAGAGGATTGTCATGTGAAGAAGTAGAGTCCTCGGTTGGTTGAACGTTTGTATGATCCGAATATAAAGGATTGTCTTTCGTGGAGTAGATCGGATTTGTAGAGTGAACCAGATTTATTCGTGGGAGAGGGTCTCATGAAAATATTGGAGTATGTCTGGACAAAGGGGGTTTTGAGGATTTGGGTCTGATCGAGAAGAATTCATTTTCAAAGTACAAATCTGATGGGTACTTGGAGTAATGTCCTGACATCTTCAAAGGAGGTGGATGAGTTGTCATAATGGATCTTGGTTGAAGATGTTTAAGTGCTTGAGATACTCAACAGAAGAAACCCTAATTTCTAAATTAAGGAGAGTGATGGTATAATTATGCGATTTTTGCAATTCGAGATCGATTCACACACACCAATGCAAACACAAATCAAACCCCATTCACCAACTCACACAATGAAGGCCACAAAAGTTCATCCAATTATCTTTTCAATTTTAGTTGGTGATAAATTCAATCTTGGAAAAAAATTGTGAGTTGTTAGGTGCTGGAAATTTCTCAAAAACTGACCCGAATTCTTACGACTAGTTGCACCTATTTTTAGTCAGTATGGGTGTAAGTACGGATCGTAAAATAGCTACCCATTACTTAAGGATGGATGCTTACACAATGTCCTTTAAACCACCCACTCTACTAAAGAATTCTGGACTGTTTACTGGCTACCCGTATTTCCTCACTGAGAAGTAGCTAATCATTTTTATAGAATCAGTAGCCTGAGTGAAGATTTCAGAGTTAGGATTTAGCCTTAAGTGTCGTCTCTTGCTCACTCAGACAGATAAATGAATCCAAGGATGGGTTTGCTCTCCCGCAAAAATTCTTGATTTTATGAGTTAATTAAAGTCGACCTTGTTTAGAAGTCCCAATTTTAACTAGGTGATTACTGAAAAAGTTAGGTGAGCACAAATGCACATCTACCGTCCAGTCCCAATTTCCTTTAAATTTTACATGAAAAAACAGGAGGGAGAAATTCTGGAAAAGTCGATGCACATGAAAAACAATGATGTATGCTCAGTTAGAAGACTTATAGTGATTCCTTGCAATCTCCATGTCGGATGCAATACAAGAATTGAAAATTATTCTATATGAATGCAATCTGACAAAACCGTACCTAGCAAAAAGTTTTATTAGCCATAAAGAATAGAGTTAATTTTTTACTAAGTTGAAGGATCTAATGTGCATCTCGATTAATGTGAAGTGTGATCCTAGGTTCTACGAGCACAAGCAATGAAATCCTATAAGCTCTAATAGTCGTATGTGCAGGTTTGACCTATGAATCACTCAAGTTGGGCCCCACCATCACTGGAGAGTGAAACAAGCCATGACACACTACAGAAAAAGTTAGGTCTTGTTACACACGCGAGAGTCCAGCTGGACATTATTGTAAATGAGCAATTAATTACAAAAATTAAAATTGTAGAAATTAAAATCCTAGACTCTACACTCTCTCACGACTCGACTCTATCTTAATTTTAATGTGGTCGGTAAAGATGTGTCGATTTCGAGAGAATCGCTCTACGGGCATCGGGTACCTCACACAAAAAAGGAGAGAGAGTGTATAAGAGAGTGACATAAAAAATAATATAAAATAAAAGACAAAAAATAATGCTGAAAATAAAATAAAATAAAATAAATGTAGGAAATATTATAAAAATGGAAAATTACAATGATGGTGTTCGAGGATCAGACTACCCGAAAATATGAGGAAAACCTAACACTAATTTTCTAAATAAAAATATGTCATTTGCCTCCCTAGCAACGACGCCATCTGACGATCCGTGAAATACTCTCTTTAATTAGCATGAATTATCATGTTAGAATATAATGATGTGTTGTTTCATTGTAGGCGGGTAATCGGAATCAATCAAGAAAAATCACTTAAATCTTTAATTCAATTAATTCGAGTGTATTTTTTGTTTGTTTTACTTGGGAAAGTTCCAAGGTCGAACTCAAGGAGGCAAAGGAACAACCTAGATTAATGTCTATCAAATTTCATGTGCGGTTTTTGAGGTGTTTTTTTGTATTTTTTTGCAATTTTAGAATGCAAATGTGGCCAAGTTTAGGGATTAAAATGCAATTCTCAGCTAAACAAAGTCCAAAAATTATGAAACTTGATTGAGATGTCATATGATGAAATGGATGCATTGTATTTTTTTTGGAATTTTTGGATGCAAGATGAAAAAATAATGAATTTATGAATACAAATAGAGTAATTTTCAATAATTAATTATAATAAATATTAAATCTACCTTTTTTCAGGAAATAAAATTATTTAAGATATATCACTAGTAATATATCTCAGAAAAATCCTAAACCCTAAAAATGACGAATGTAATATATATTAAAAATTAAGTAATAGAATACATAAAATATTTTTTATAGAGCAAACTATGCATGTAAATGCAATTCTTTTTAGGCATGATGTTAAATACCACTAATTCTACTATCCACGAATTTTTGGCAATTTTAGAGCTATGGTTAATTAATTATAAACTTCAGAGTGCAGAGTGGTAAAGTATGTAATGTTCTGCAAGAATATTAATTATTAACTAACCACAGAGAATAAAAATATCATAAGCATGCCATAATGCAGAGAATTAGTTGATAAACATCATGCATTTTTTTTTAAAATAACGTAATGATGCAATAATGTAAATCAAATAATAAGTTAAGCATAGGGGTCTGTTTGCAATTATAATAATTAAATACAATAGAAAATGCAAATAGAGGGATTGGAATGTAATTACCGATCCCCTAAGGGGGGTTTCCGCAAAATTTCCAGAGGAGCACATGCGTCACATGTGCCCTCTGGACGACGGGGCCCTTCTGTGAATAAGATTCTTCTTCATGGGTGTCGATGCAAAATTTTCACCGCTCACGTGCTCATCACGTGAGTAGGGGATCTTCTAATATAAGGTGCACCCTTGGGGGGGTCTTCAACAAATATCCCCAGGAGGGGAGTCATTGGTCACATGATCCTTCCCTTGGAGTTGGACCCGGCGGAGTTACGGAGGTGCTGGAGGTGCCACATGGAAGAAAACAGAGTGGAGGAAGTGAAGCTCCTGTGATCGACAAACGACCGGTGGACGTCAGAGAAGCGACTTTGAAGGCAGAGGAGCAGGGCCGAGCTAAGATGGCCTCTGTACGAGAAGTTGTTGATAAAGTCGACCCCTGTCTCCAGCCAAGGGGGAGTTGATGAAGCGTGGAGGAAGGTTATCGATGAAGCGCGGAGGTAGCGGTGCTGGATGAGTTGAGGTGGAGGGTTGTTCACTGGAAGATGCATCGGGGATGAAGGGGTATTATCAGATAATCGGACTCCATGGCCAAAGCCGGAGCGAAGGAGCCGTAGTACGAGGAGTTCGACCGTGGATTATAACGAGTTGTGATGCTTGGATCTTGCCATTGAGAAGGGGGAGAATCAGGCTATCACCATAGACTTCTCTCCATTGTTTATGCAGGCAGTGGATAGGAAAGACGATGCACAACGAGGTTCTTAAATAGCAGTGGAATGGCGACGGAGGACGATCGAGAATTAGGGGATTCTATTGGGATGGTGATTGGGTGTGATTGGAGAAGGGGTGGTGGTTGTGAGACACAAGGAGTTGAAGGGATGTGGTATCCAACTTAGATTAGGAAAGAGGCGAGAAGGGTGGCGGTCTGATTGGGAGATTTGCGAGGTGGACGGTGGTGGTGCCAAAAGAGGAAAAGTGTGGAGGCATTGAATGAGGGAAGAGGAAGGCACGTGCTGGGCATGTGCGGTGGAGGCACGCGCGTAGCACATGTGGTGGTCTAATATATTTTTTATTTTTTAAATTTTTAAATAAAATGAAATAAAAATAAAGCAAAAAATGAGTGACACGTGGCGGCTCCATGAGCTACCACATGTCAGCTCCAGAAAATTCAGAAATAAAGCAAAACAAAAAAAATAAAAAAGGAATAACAAACGACCTTGGATTAAAAAATTTCTTCATGAAGTTATTCGTATCGATGAGATCTACAACTTTTATGAAGAGATCAAAATCAAAATAGGTCAATTGCATGAAGTGATATTTTTAGGGTTCTCTATGTACATAGAAAAATGACTTTTTAGGGTTTTGTAATTTTTATCTCATTTTTAAATAATATAAAATATGGAAAAAATACAATAAAATCAAAGATAAATGTTTACATATTTATTTATTTGTTTGGAGTTTTCTTAATTAGTAAAATATAGAAATACAATAAAATACGAGAAAGAGGACTTTTGTACAGACAATCAATGAAGACTAAGAATCAGTTAGTTTCTTTGACTTCAAGCTCATTTTGGATTTGGATTTTTGTGTATTTTAATAAAACTTTTATAAAAAAATCAACGAAAAAGAAAAAAAATTAAAAGAGTTAATTATGTACATAAAATAATAGGTCAAAATTGATAAAATATACAATGTACAAAAGAGACCCAAAACCCAACTTTCACATATGAGATCCAATTCACTTAAAATTAGTCTTGTTTTAAAGGTAATTGAATGTACACTAGTTCAAAAGTGAGTAGGATCAAATTAGACATTGTATGAGGAAGATATTGGTATTTTAGCTCGACAGATCTGAAATTAGGGTTTGAGTTTCTGGACCACTTATTTATGTTAGTGTTTTTTTGTATTTTTTATTTATTCTCGTTAGTAATATGTACACATTGGAGATGGTTTTAGGTCTTTTGAAGTTAACATGAATTAGTTAAAAATTGGGGAAGTTAGCTTATTTTATAGGTCAAATGGGTTGGAATTCTTGGCTTCTTATTTTATGCAATTATGCATGATAAAATGCTATTATTATTTACATAAGCATGGATGCTAATTATGCAATATAAATGATGAAATGCCAATGAATTTCGAGGATTTGAGCTTAATTAGTTACTTTTTGAGTGATGAATCTGAGATTCATCACATCCCTGGAAGATCATTCTTCTACTTGAGAGCTAGCAGCTACACCATTAGGCATTATGTTACTCAGTATGATTATTGCACTGCAAGATTGTACTATCATCAACTAAAATTGACAAGATAATTCAGTCGAACTCTTATGGCCTTCACGTGTGAAGTTGGCGAGATGAAGGTATTGTATTGTGTTTGTTTTGTGTGAGTTAATTCTTGCACATTCAAGTGCATTCTCGTATTACTTCATTTCCTTGATTCAATTCATGCTCTAAACATATTATTTTGAAATTGAAGATGAGTATTTACAAAGATATTTGTTTGGACTTTGTGAACTTCTCCTTGAACCATCCAAATATTATGTCTTCAGAGGTCCATGATACCTCATTTCCTATACCACCCTGGATTTACGATGACCATCTTCTTGAGTCTTGGTTTGCTCATTTAGGGGATGGTCACACCCCGACCAATCCATTCCTCTCTTTCCTTCTCATTGAGGATGACCTTTGCCTTGGTGAGCTCGATATGATTTCAATTTCCTTTTCTCACCTAAACCGTTTAATAATGAAGGTGACATAGAAGATTCCTACACGATGTTTACAAAGAAAAACCCTGAAGATGAGGAACATGATGACCCCTTGTAAGCCATTCTAGCTAGGTTGGTGATGAATCGACAATTCATCATCTTTATTCCTTTATTTTTTCTTAAATTTCCTTATAAAATACATGTAAATATCATTAATTTTCATCTATTAATAAACTAACATCATATGTTAATATTGTATTTTTGCATTATTTTACCCTAAAATAAATGAATAAAGAATAAAAGAAAAGGAAAGAAAATAAGGTTGTATATATGTTATAAATACAGAATGATCCTGACCCCGAGAGTAGGGAAAATGTTGACCTAGTCGACAAGGAATAAAGTAGGGGGAGATAGGATCCTTAACTTACAAAAAGTCTCAGAAAACCAAGTTCACATTGTATATACTCATCATATTCATTATGCACAAAACTTATACTTTTTTATCATTAAATTCACCTCAAGTAAACAAGTTTACTTCATAAAACTTGTATATAAAAATATGTTTTAAATAATAAAAATATTTGCAAAAATAAATTATATATAAAATAAAAGGTACAATAATTAGGAAACCGTAAAATAAGAATTGAAAGCTTAATATCTTCTCCATATGAACTTAAAATGAATTAAACCCACTTTCATTGTGTTTAAAATAAAATAATCTATAATGAATACGATTTCAAAAAAATTAGAGTTCAGATGTGGAAATCAACTTTTTGATGTGTTATTGTACATGTACAACTATATACCTCTTGTATATATATATATATTATTTTTTGTATTTTTGTACATGGTTTTTGATGTGTTATCAATTTTATATATTTTTAATGGTTTGTAAATAAATTATACTAGGTATATTAAATGAAAATAAAAATAACAAAAGTTCAAAAGAATGAAAAATAAATAAGTGTATTTATTATACATGTAAATTGTACCTATAATTGTACATACTTGAATTTAATATTCTGAAATAAAATTGTACTTAAATTAATTAAATTAATCCTTAAAATAATAAAATATAAAATAACATATATATTTGTAAAATTACACAAATAAAAATAAGTATACTTTGTATATATGTATTTAGTACTTGTAAATATAAGTATTTAATTAATTTATCAATTTAAGTTAACTTATTTCATTTACTAAAAAATCACCAAAATTTAGTTTATATGTTTATAAACAATTATTATTTTAATAAGTTTTTAATTTGATGTTGTTTTCTAATTTTATTTTAATTATTTCTATTTGTCAAATTATTTTTTTTCAAGTAGTCTATTTTGTCTTATTCGAGACTATTTCTGATTGGTTGAATTAGGAACATCGACTACTTGCTCAACTTCCTATTCTTCCCCTTCAACCTGACTTAGCTGCGCAACCCACCTCCGTCTCCATTTTATTCAACTGATCTAAGCTCTCATATAGCCCGCTTTATTGCCTGATTAGCCACCTAATAACCATGAACCACACCTGAATAATTTTATCCTGATTATCTTCATTTTGCGTGCCCGAATTTCGAACCCTTTTCGATCTTTCCACTCACATATAAACCCCCCCCCTCCATGTCCCCATTTCAGATCTGATATGTCTTTGATACTCAAATTACCTTAAGATTGGTACCTAGAGGGAGTCTCTCATGACAAGAGTGATACCCCGCGATCAAGAGTGTGTATTCAGAGGAGGGCAAGATACGAACGTAGGCGACCTTGGTGACTGAGCTAATGCTTTTACAACTGATTACCATTATATCGAGGCCAAAATCATCCCCGATCCATCATCCTTTTCATTTATAGTCACTAGATTTAGATTTAATTTTAATTCCATTCAATTTCGTTTAATTTTCAGTCACTAGTATAACATCCGTATATCCACCTCCGATCATCAAATCAGAGGCTATTCCCTTCGATTTTGCTTCCCCGATCAGCGATATCCTCATCATAGTCTAATTTCGCTTCTACACACCCTCTTCCGCGACCTAATCATCAGATCTGATCCTTAGATCAGATCTAAAACCATCGATCTCATTCCTTCACAAAAGAAAAAGATTGGCCCACCCATTTCAGCTATTTCTTTGCCAAAGAACTATCAGGTCGAGGTCTTTGAGCTTTGAGCCTTGCACCATAACCTTGGAAGGTCGCCCAGAGCATGGATTGAACATTTAAGAGTATACTCATGACACATATAGAGCACATATTCCTGGTCTATCAATGAGATATGGACATGGGTAACACTTCAGATCGATGTTCATCCGTGAGAAGAACATATGGAACCATTTGCAACTCTAATCCATGTCAGATCGATTGAGATCTGGTCGATCCAAGTTCGGAGGAGGTTGCCTTCACACATAGTCTTCCACACTCTCCAAGCGACATTCAATCAAGATGAAGTAGCCCTAGATTGCATCTTAATCATTTGTTTTGTTCCCAAACATCAACTACTTGATCAGATCTCAAAGGTGCAATCCAATAGTTCACCGGCTCCTGCGACAAACGTGCATTCCATGTGTCCTCGATAAATTTTGCAAAGTTTTTCCCTTTTGTTTTATTCTTTGCAATTCGATCCATCTGCTATATGTAAAACTTTTAGAATTAGAGCACATCAGTCCTTGATTTTACTTTATTTGTAAGTAAATCCAATTGAACTGGAATTACGTAGACATTCATGTGTTTTCTGGTTGGCACCATTTTCATGGAAGCTTGCTTGAATTAATAAAGGATCTAAAACTTTGGTTGAATTGCATTATAGTCCCGGTAAGATTGCTCTTGTGAGATGCATGTTTTTTTATGAAATAATCGCACATATTGTTCTGGAGTTCTTAGCTTTATTAACAAATGCTCTGAAAGTTTCTTATAGTTGCATTTATGTCCTTATTCTGCTGAATTTGTTTTCAATGTTGCATTTCTTGGATTAATTAGCTATAGTTGTCTGAAAATTTCACAAAAATCACAATGGACTCCTAATAAGCCGATCCATATACATTAAATTTTGTTTTGAAAATTAATTTTGCTTTTAATTTTTTAAAAAATACAAAACACAGTATATTTCACTATTTGATCAGGATTCATAAAAATTCAAAAATAGTTTGAAAAATTGTAAAAAAAATCATGTATCTCACTTTACTGTATTTTATCATGTATACCCAATGCAAAACACTTTGAATGGAGGCGAAGAATCCATGTAGCGGACCCCACTTAATTGTGGGAAAGGCTTTGTTGTTGTTGTTATTGTATACCAAAATCAAATAAAAATACAAATTCCTTAAAAATTCAAATCTTCTAAAGAATGTACACAAATAATATAAAATCACAAAAAATCCGAAAAATACAATTTTGGTCTCATTTTAAAGCTTAATAAAAATACTTTTATATAAAAATTATTTTCAAAACTTTTATCTATGTTTTCTATTTTGAAAATAACAACAACAATAGCTTGTTTTGCTTTGTAAATTGCCTTTAACTTTAGTCCTTTTTAAATTCCATAAAAAACATAAAATGTCATAAAATCACCAAAAATCGTAGAAAAATATTTAAAACATAAAAAAAATTTTATTTTCCTATTTTTTATTTTATTTCACATTTTTTAAAAATCTAAAGAGGCTTTTATTTCATTTTTGTATATATCTTATTCTTAAATTGATTTTCAATATTTAAAATACATTAAGTTTTGCTAAGATTAAATTAATTAAAATTTAAAAATTAAAAATCAGAAAATATAGAAAATATAAAGATTTATATTTAAAAATATATACAAAATTCAATAAAAATACATTAAAATAATAAGAATCATTAGAAAGAGATAAGAATAAAAAAAGAAATTAAAAACATGTTTTAATTAGAAATGATTAATTACCTCTCGTTTATTTTTAGTTGCTCTAAGTTTGCCCATGGAAATTATATTAGGTAAAATAATAAGAATAAAATTGTTTGTTTGTACAATTTTTGGGTTATGATGACAATATCTCTACATTCATTTGTATTAAAACCCAAAAATCATGTTCAATATCTGGCTGTCGTAGGACAACAGAATGCTCAATTTACATCTCAGATGGATCGGCTTAATGTGGGGATAAAAGCAGCGATGGATGTGGCATACAATCCTAGGCACTATCAAAATTTGCATTGGTAAGTTCCCGCCCAGCCATATGTTGAATATGAGTTGAATCCACACTTTCTTTCATTACTTCCTAAGTTTAATGAGAATGCAGATGAGGAACCATACACATTCCTTAGGGACTTTGAGCTAGTCTGTGAAAACTTTGGGCATCCTAGGGTTATCAAGACTACATAAGGCTCAATGCCCTTTCTTTTGTCTTGGGAGATAAGGTAGATTACTGGTTGAAGAACCTTGGAGTAGTTATAACTACCTATACACAATTGAAGGACCTACTCATAAAGAACTTCTACCCTTTGAGTAGGACTAATCAGATGCAGACTCATATCATGAGCTTCTCTCAACCTCCAAATGAACTTTTTTATGACACATGGGAGAGGTTCAAAGATATATTACAGAAGTGTCCTTGTCACGGTATGGAAAATACAATATTAGTTTAGTCCTTATTCAGTGGTCTCAACCTTGAGATGCAGGGTTTAGTGAGTGCTGCCTGTGGAGGCAGCTACACATCACGAGAAGCAGATACCATCTAGAAGGTACTCGAATAGATGGCTGAAACAAGATGCTCATAGACCACTAGTATGCCTTATGCAGAAACCCATCTTTAACTCTTATCGAAATAGAGGGGCAAGAAGGATGTAGTCGATCTTGCGAAGGGCTTCTCTTAGCATGGGAATCATTGCAGATAGGTTAACACTCGTCGAGCGGATTGACAAGAGGATGAATGATTTGGAGAGCTTGTCTAAGCTCCCTAAGAAGATTGGGGAACTTACTGAGAGGGTACCCAAGATGAACATATATGTAGTGTCTACCTCTTGTTTACCATATACACCATGTACAAGAGCAACCGATGTCAGGGCCTCAAACATGAGTAGAGGACCAATCCTTTGCCTAACCTTGCAAGTAGGAGTCGTATGTAGAGACAGTTTTAGAGGAGCCTCCTCAGGCGTGGGAGGTGAATGATGTGTGGTATACGCATGACCATGCCACCAAATAGGTAGGGATGGGGGTGTTAGCAGTACCAGCGTCCACCTACTTTCCACAACACCAGTTTCACCCATACACCTCTTCATGTACAGTCGAGCCCTGGAGCCTACCACTCCCAACTGCAAAGGTTGTAGTACATGTGTTAGCAGACATATTGATCGAGCCACTAGGGCCCCACATATCAGAGTCACCCACAATAGCAACAGTATCAGGGCCATCTGGGTCTATTTTCACGATCTTCTACCATCAAGCATGAACAATCTAGGAAAAACCTATGTTCACATCATTTTTCTTCTTCATGTCCTACAGACATCAACAACAGATTCTGGAGGAGATTAGTTCAAATATGGATGAGATTTAGGATATGAGGTTTAATATTAACCACCTACCCCAACGACAAGATGAGAGATATGGACCTTTTACTTCCATTCCCACCTAGGTTCATGCTAACACTAACAACTTGAACAAGACACAACAACAACACTTCGATTAGGTATACTAATTGGATTTACATCAATCTAAGCATGAGATCATTTCATTTGATAATGTTAATCACATGTCACTCACGAGTGGAAGGACCACGGTCGTACCTGATCGGGCACAAGATATGGAGGAGTTCTCTGAGGTTCCACTTGAGGAGACCTTAGAGGATGAGGAGGACATGTGTCGTCAAACACAAAAGCAAAATCTTCATCAGCAAAGGAGGAGATCACAAGAGGAGAGAGAGAAGTGAAAGAGCACATAAAGACAACATGATGAAGATGCAGATTCGGAGTCTGTGGAAGACCTTACTCCTTTAGTTGAGGAGGATGTATCCACAAGCTTGTAGTAGATAGTAGCATTTCTGATTCCAAGTCATGTAAAAAATATCCTTGTATGAAAACTCATATTCCAGGATTAAAATGAAGCACAATTTTGTTTATGATTCTGATTCTTCATCATCTTCTTCTCAAGCTTCAATCCCTTTCCCCCTTGCTCTAATGGTAGGAAAGCACGTAATAAAAAAATCAGAAAGATGATCCAGAAATGGCATGATTTTGTAGTGAAAATATTATGCTTAAAGAGCCATTTGACTAGTATATGGCGATTAATCTTGTATCCTAAAAATACCTTAAGGTGAGATGCACACCAACAAGGGCAAGCAAGAAGAAACTGAGCATCCAAGTAAAGACACATGTCTTGACAGTCACCACTACTTACTGTATCAAGAACATGCAACTTCGTAGAAAGAAAAGAGACATGGGTGTACACTACGTGGTGAGTCATATCGATGACATTGTGTTTGCATGAACTCTCCTAAATAACGGCTCATCTATTAACCTCCTACCTCTAACCTTGTATGATAGACTGGATCTAGGGCCTTTTAGAAAAAAGGGCCCTACTCCATTTCGTTGATACATCCACAAATAGGGCTAAGGGTGAGGATCAAAATGTTGTCATTTCGATTACATGACAAGAGTACATGGTGGACTTCATAGTCCTTGATATGGAAATCCCCAATCATTGGAGTGAATCCAAGATAATTCTGGGGTGGTATTTCCTTAGGACCGCTGGAGCTTCATTTGATTATCAGTCTGGATGATAAAATTCCGCTCTCTAGGCGGAGAAGTGGTACTTGAGATGCAACAAACAAAGTGACAGAGAACTAACTTGGAGACTAGCATGGACTATTCTTCTTATGAGGCAGAGTGCAGAGTGATAGCCACAGTTGGGCCATGGAAACATACCCCAGCAATACTGAGTGAGACCCGTTCATCTGGAGAGATATGTGTTCATGAATTAGTTTGCTAGATATTGCCAAAATTATTGATAGATTCTTCCCCCTACCCCCTTGATGACATAGAGGTCTTTATGGACTTGTCTCTTCCTTCTTACATGGGACAGTCAAGGGTTGAGGATGATGACTTTGATGTGGCTTTAGTTGTTTACTGAGGGTTTTTGGTGATCTGATTCAAACAAATCACAGTTGGTGTCCAGTACTTCGTAAATTGACCCCTCCATGCAATAAAGAGCCAGATTCAGACATGGTTGAACCAGCCTTTTAGATTATGCATCATTACCATAGCTTAATCTATTACCTCTTGCACTCAAGTATACCTTCCTTTCAATACAAGAGAAGAGATATCCTCTGATTAGTAGTTCATGATTGACAATAGATCAGGATTATCGATTTCTTGAGGTTTTAGAGGAGAATCACAAGGCTATAGGTTGGAATGTGTCAGATATCATTTGGATAAACCTCACTTTCTTCACACACCATATTTACCTTAAGGATAATGATAGACCTTCCTATGAATTTAAGAGGAGATTAAATCCTAATCTAAGGGAAGTCATTAAGAAAGAGATTGAGAATGGTGTGGAGTTGGGTCCATTTATCCCATCTCGGATACATGTGATCCTGAAGAAGTCAGGAATACGAATGGTAACTAATGAGGAAGGAGAAGAATAGCGACATGAGTACTCACGTCGTGACGAGTTTGTGTTAACTACATACGTTTGAATGATGCGACCAAGAAAGACCACTTTCCTCTACAATTTATTGATAAGATTTTGTAGAGATTAACAAGGAAAGAGTTCTTATGTTTTCTTGATGGGTACCCTGGTTACAATCAAGTAGAAATAGCTTCTGAGAACCAGGAAAAGAGTACTTCTACATGTCCATTTGCCACATATGCATTCAAGTGTATGCCATTCGAGCCCTGCAATACCCCAGGTACTTTCCAGCATTGCATGATTATAATGTTCAACAAGATGGTATGGAATTTCCTAGAAGTATTCATATATGTATTCTTGGTCCACGAAGATTCATTTGAGGATTGTTTGATTAATTTAGACCGAGTACTTAAAAGTATAGAGAGGTGAATTTGGTGCTTTCTTGGGAGAAAAGTCATTCTATGGTTCAGGAGGGCATCGTGTTCGGGCATGTCATCTCTGAGAGGGGAATGGATGTTTATCCTTCCAAGGTGGATGTGATAAAGAAACTCAAGCCACTGATCAACATCAAGTCAATACATTCCTTTTTAGAGCATGTGGGATTTTATAAAAGATTCATTAAGGATTTTTCAAAGATTTCCCAACCACTGACTGGGCTCTAAGGAAATACACTGAGTTAATTGTAGATCACATGTGTCTAGAGGCCTTTGAGCTCTTAAAAAGAAAGATTATTGACTCTCCAGTGTTACAAGCTCCAGATTGCTCAATTCCCTTCACGATGATGATAGATGTGTCAGTTTTACTATTGGAGCGATGCTTTTATAGAGAAGAGATGGAATTACATTTGTAGTTCACTATACAAGCAAATTTTTGTATTAAGCATAGAAAAATTATACGATGAGTAAAAAGTAAATTTTTTTGTAGTGCGGGCTATAGAGAAGTTCAAATCACACATTTTGGGATCTAAGGTGACTATTTTTTACGGATCATACATCAATCACATATATAATGGAAAAGAAGGACACGAAGGCACATCTTATTAGGAGAATTTTGTTACTCCAAGAGTTTGTATTGGAAATTAAGGATAAATCTGGAGTTAAGAATGTTATGGTTGATCATCTTTCCTAGATTGAATTGAAAATTTTCTCCTGAGAATGGGGCAATAAGAGAATCTTTCCCGGACGAGTCAATTTTTCGTTATTGAATTTCTTCCATGGTATGTCAGCATGGCAAACTATCTTGTCTTCAAGAAAGTTCCTCAAGATTGGACTAGGAGAAGTATTGATCGAATAAAGTTAGATTCAAAGAGGTAGCATTGGGAGGATCCATTCATTTTCTTTGAAGGAACAGATTACATCTGGAGAAGATGTATTCCTGAGTAGGAATACCAGGGTGTCCTATCTCATTGTCATATTCTAGAAACAAGAGGACACCATTCGGCAAAGTGAACCACTCACAGGGTGCTCCAATGCATATTTTACTAGTAGTCCTTGTTTCGTGATTCATATGATTTTGTAAGGTCATGTTCAATTTGTCAAAGAATGGGAGGAACAATTAGATCTACAGATGAGATGCTCATGCAACCAGGGATTTTCTGTGATGTTTTTGATGCATGGGATATTGATTTTATGGGTCTCTTTCCCAACAGCAATGGACCTGATCATATCTTGTTCGCAGTTGACTACTTATCAAGGTGGGTGGAGGCTACTGATTAATCTCTAATTAGAAGTAATAATAATAACTTGTTGTAATATGGTCAATTAGCAATCGATCATAACCAAGTCAATTAGATATCTATGAAGAGGACTTTACTTAAATTATCATGTGCAAGACCATGGTAAAACACAATTACACGAGCTATTTGTTTGATTAATCTTACTTTAATACTGAAATTAGATGAATAAATTATCTACCTAGGTCAACACACAAACAAGACATAAAACAATGTAAACCTTAATGCTACAATGTACAATAATGAAGATACAAGATATATTGTTGTGCATGGGAAAGATGAAATTATGTTTGATATTTATGCGATTAAATGAGGGTACAATTTGCAATAAAATGCAATAGCATACAAACAAAACTAATGTACAATTATGCCCTGAAAAAAGTCAGATAATTGAGCAATACAAGTAGATTCATGGTCATTATCAACACTCTACATTCTATTCTGTGTCAAATTATTAAATAAATAATTTCATTAGATAGAGAATTAAATAACAATAAAATGAGACTGAAATCATTATATTTGGAGTCCATATGCTCAAGTTATAAGTAAAGAGGTCCAGGGAAAAATTGAAATAAAATCATGAAAATAAATTGAGAAAGTATCACAAATAGGTCCTTGGAGGATTAAAATTCAAATAAAAATAACTGCTAGCCTTATCTATAAATTTATCATGCGTAGGGACGTGAATGTAAATAGAAGAATCCGGTTGGGATTAATTGCAAATCTCCTCGGGTGCATATGTGAGGTATACACCTGGGGAGGACCAATTTGCAATTGTGGAGAATAGATTGGGCTAGGCTGCAAATACCCCACCAACACACATGCTTGGTACGTGCGACGGAGGCTCGGGTCTACGTCTGGGACGGGGTAGGTGTTGAGATTACGTGGCATGCCTCTATGCTTCGATGTTGTGCTTCAGTCCACCAAGGCTCGAGGGTTGGACACCGAGCTTATCACGGTTGTGAACCGTCTGATCTCCAAGATCAAACAAGTGTGTGTACTTCGGGTACCTTCCTCCTCCTCCCCATGCGATGGCAGAGCAACGAGTCTCCGTCGAGATGTTGCTCCATCCTCTATCCTCTCCTCACTATGTTGAAGATCTGTAAGCATTCCCGGTGGCATAATGAGCTCGTGAAGGTCTGGAGAGGAATTAAGCATCTTTGAGATCTGTTTCAATGAAGCTTCATCAGAGCTTTTCCTCTAGATCGAAGTACAGTAGGAAGATCCGGCCACTAAAGATAGCTACCTATAGGGTGGAGCATGGGCCGGGCTCGGGCCGGGCCCAACCTAGCCCAGCCAGACCTATTTAGGAAACTGGGTCCACATGCCAGGCTAGGCCAGTCCCACTCTTTAATCAGTAGTTGGGCCCAATCCCGAGCCCAAGTCGACTCATGATGGGTCAAACTTGGGTCGAGCTGGCCCATGAAGTTAGGTCTGTGATTCTGTGACTCTGTGAGTCACGTGTGATGAGGGAGGGAGGCCGAAGCTGATGAGGGAGAGATCGAGGGAGGCCGAAGTCGGGTCTGTCCATTTGTGGGAAAGGAGTCGGTGAGGGAGGGAGGCTGAAGTCGAGTATGTGGGAGGGAAGGCAGTCAGGCATGGGAGGAGGGTCGAGGGAGGAAGGGAGGGAGACCCGTAGTCCAGAGAGGGAGGAATATGTGGATGTAGCTGGACGGGAGCCTGGGACGTGGTGGCGTTGGCGAGCGGTCAGTGAGGGATGGTTGGAGCGGTTGAGGGTTGGGATCGAGGAGCTTTACACGAGGTGGATACTGGAGACGGGAGGGAACAAGAGGTGGCGGTACTCGGGACCTCAGGTCGATCGGGAGGCACTTGGAATTAGGGAGAGAGGGGCCACTAGGGTTTCGAAATTAGGGCTGGGGAGGCAGGCGGGTATGTGGGCTGGGCTAGGTAGGTGTGCGGGCCGGGACAGGAGGGTGGGCGGGTCGGGCCTGACAGATGGGCGAGCCTGGCCTTGATGTGAGCTGTAAATCGGGCCATCCCGGGGGTGGGTTGGGCCGGCCCTGGCCCATGCTCCACCCTAGCTACCTATAATGTTTGAAGAATGCAACCAAACATGTGCATGTGTGTGACAATGAGGCGAATTGGATGCATGATGGGTGTGACAATAGTGGAGGCATGATGGGTCCTCCTCCATTAGTACGGAGGAATGGGGTCGGTGTGGAGGAAGAGATGGAGGAAGAAAGAGGATAATATGAGGGTTACGTGAAGGTCAGGGAGGTGTGGCAAAGGTGTAGGCGTAATTGATAGGTGTAGGCATAATTGATTGATGGTGAAGATGCTTGTGTGCGCCAAATTTAATTAGAGAAATCAAGAGAAACATAAGAGGAAGGATTATCCATAGAATTGAAGAACACTCGAGGATGGAAGGACGACGGCTTAGGTTATGGATCTAGATAATTCTTCGGTCTTCGCTTGACCTCCACAACCACCTGAGGAAGCTCGAACAGTTGTCTACAGACATCGTGACATGGTTGATCGGCCATGGGACAAACAGAAGTCGGGGTCATTGTTGCTCCATCGACACCTCACTCCACTGTTACTGAAGGAGGGGAGGTGCTGGTCCATGGCTCTCATAAGGATGGACCTCCCGCAATGGAGCTAGGGGCGGAGGATTTGAAGGCAAGTCTCGACAGTTACATGTAATGGATCGTGGGTTTCTAACCATTGAATGTTGCTCTAGAAGATGGGTCGTGGGAGTTTAATAGCACAGCATGGAAGGTAGGAGTGATGGCTACATCATGGTGGTGCAAGATCATGGGGAAGAGGTCTGCTATGGTTGGGAAAATGAAAGAAAGCTGAGGAGCGACGAGGTTGGTGCTGGAAGAGTGATGGTTATGGATGTAGGGGATGAAGTGGGAGCCATTGGATTTTGCGACCAAAAGGCCTAGGGAAGGGCATGACTAAGTGGTTGGGATTCGATTCATCAAGGTTCAATCTTTGACGGAAGGATGAGGCGGGTGGTGAAAGGAAGGTGGGCCACGTGGGCGGCCTAAGGGGCACCACGTGGCCTAATCGGAAAAATTGAAACTATAAAAATAAAAAAAATACAAAAAATACAAGCTTCAAATCAAAAAGTCCAAAACATGAAAGTTGTAGATATAGAGAATATTCATGATGAACAATATGTCAAAATAGATCATATTCATTTCTTATGTTATTTTATTTTTGTATTTTTAATTTATAAATAATGTCAAAACAAATATATACATAAATTAACTAATTTTTTGGAATTTTTAATATTAAAGAAAATGCAATAACAAAGTCAAATTAATAGGGATAATTGTTAATTACTATGAATTAAGGTTGGATTTTATTGGATAGTTTAAGTAAGTAGGATAATAAACGATAAATAATATGATAAATTACAGATTCATCATTCCCCTATACTTAAACTATGCTCGTCCTCGAGCATTTAAAGAATGATTGAGTTGGATTAATCCATGTCTGTGTAAGGGAAATTTCTAGACTTTATTCATTAAGAATCCTTGGATCTAGTGGTCCTAAAATTCTAAGTTGAACCAAGCTCTATTTAAAAGGAATCCAACTTCTCTGATTATCAAACTCTTTTTGTGTACATATAGTTTAAGGATTTGACATTTAGCGTGCACTGCATTCATGAAATGTCACCCAAAGTCCCAGTCTAGGAGACTCTCCTCATGACCCAATCCTCAACACTAGGGAAAAATCAGGTCTTGCACTCAATCCATCATCTCTTTAGTTTGTCAGACTTTGAAAGTGAAGATGGAAGGTCAGTTGATGGAGGGTATAAGTTTGTATCTTTTCTTCTCTCACACACACATTGGAACAATGATCATCTCAAATGCTTTATTAACGAAACACATATATATTTTTGGTGTTGATTAGTGTGTCTGTCAAGAGATGTTGGAGTCGTCTACCCTTGTTTTTCTTGGGTACACTAGGGTGCACCTGGTCGTAGTACCTAATGTACCATACACCCAGACTTGTAGCCTTTATGATGTAAGGCCCTATTTTTCGCCTCACCTGACACCATTGGTCTAACTAGCTTTGGTCAAAGTGGACACTTTGAAATGTTAGGGAGCGCTCATCTTTTGTGAAAGCTTATCTAAATATATCTTTGGAATGCAAGAGATTTTCTTTCTCTTTATTTTCTTTTGATTTTTGTCTAGCTCTATTGCTTTTACCAAGTTGGCGTATAATGATAAACAAATTTTAGATTTCATCATACCATGGCACTTGGGTAAATATCAAGAGATTAGTACAAGAACCTTGTTCTCATACTTGCTTAAGGTGATGACACTCAAGTTTTATGAAGCCTTCATCAATTTTATCCCATCCTTGAGTACCATTAAATCGGGTTCACACTCAAATCCCTCATCTCAGTCCCTCAACTGAAACCTCGACTCATCTCATCATCAGTGCAGATGTGATTATGAGGTACGTGTCATGTTCTTTAAGATAGAGATTAAGTGTGAAATTATAGCACCCATATCTTTCAAACCAGGGAAGTCCGGATTATTAAGTCTCAAACCCTAATGACTAAAGCTAATAAAATTAGGCTCTTAATACCTCTTAAACCAAAGTTTCTTTACTCAATTCTGGAGTGATAGTGAAATTAGGGATACACCAAATCAATTGGTTAAAGTTTTCGTGATTTTTTAATTTTTCATTTTTTATGGGTTTTGAATAAGTTTAGACGTATTAACAACACCAATTAGTCTCATTTTCCCCTTTTTTGAAAAGATTTTAAAAATCATATTACAAATCATGTCATACATAATATATAGACTTTCAAAATATTTCGCAAAAGGTTTTCAAAACAAGTAAAATCCCATTTTTCAAACCAATGTCAAACATTTTTCAAAACAATGTCACATAGGTAGAAAATTTTTCAAAGCATTTACAAATATTTTTAAACAAATCAATTTAAAATAGACTATACCCTGATGAATCTCAATTTCATCACTTTTATTCTTTTATTTTGACCTTAAATACTAGCTAAATGCATGTACATATCATTAACTTATATAAAATAACATTTGTTGTTTATTCTTTAATTACTGTATAAAATATTGTAATTAATGCCAAAATAAAGGAATAAAGGAAGAACAGAAAGAGAAATGAAATACCAAAGGTATTGAATTACCCTAAACCCCTAGACTAAGTCGAGAATTGACTTGGTCGACCCGAAATAAAGTAGGGGGAGATAAGGGCCAAAAACAATAATACCAACCCCAATTTATTTTGCCCAATAATTCAATTTTGGGACCTAGTTTATTCTTTAGTGTTTATACATCAATTCAATAAACTTTGTACATGTAAGTTGTAGATAAAAATATATAGAAAAATACTAAATTTATTTCACATAAAAATAATATACAATGTGCCTTCTACACTCAAAATAAAAAGCCAAAATCCACACTTCACAGATCTATATCTTCTCCATATGAATTCAAAATTCATTAAAATCACCATTAAATGTATATGACTTTTATTAATTATTTGATGAAAGTGGTTTCATTTAATTTGGAGTTAAGATGTAAAAGTTAGGTTTTGGAACCCTGTTGTACAATATACCTGAATAAAATATTCATTTTATTTATTCTTTCCCATTTTTACAATTTTATATTTCTATAATTTTGTAAATATTATTTATAACATTTGTACATAATAAAAATAGAATAAAACAACTAAAAGTTAATTAAATAAAATATGTATACTGAAATACATAGATGAAATATACAAACATGCACCTATATAATAAATACACATATTTATTTAAATATACATATTACTTCAGAAAAAATGCAATAGAAATATATTTGAGTGTATTTAGATAAGTTACAAATATATAAATTACGCGCATAAAATAATAAAATTCAAAATACAACATAAAAATAAAATATAAAATATATAGGTAAAAATACAAGTAAGTGTACATGTAAATAATAGCTCGTAAATTAAAGTCTCATAAAAATAAATAAAAATCATAATAAAATAATACGTAAAATAAGAAACGGTTTTCATGTTTTAATCTAAAATTATAAATTCATTTATTATTTTTCATTCTGTTAATAAGATATTTAATTTTCTATTTTCTTGATCGATCCACATGGACCAATCAGGGAGCTCGCTTCGTTACCCGCCAATCAACTACTCTTCCCAGGCAATCTACCCTCGGCAGAATGAGAGGAGCTATCCACCGTCGGAGCACGAAGGTACGTCAAATCAAAAGCTGTCGGCCACCTGTTCTTGTGTGTTCTTCATCACTGCCCAGTCACAATTATGATTTGAAGCGTTGCGGTCCAAAAGTGTCGGATCCGCTACGTGGCGACACGTGGGCGGTTGGATCCATCGCACTTAAGTGGTAAAAGTTGCAAAGACCCCCTCCATTCTTTTTTTATTTCATAAATAGTCCTGCAATTATTTAAGTACGTTTAAAATTATTAGGACATTTTGCATGTTTACCCTTGATACTCTTTAATATTACAAGTGGGTCTAGTGCTAGGTCACCTCAAGTTGACCTCATGTGTGGTAAAATTTTTCAGGCGTACACCCCCCTGATTCTGGAAATTTATACCAAGTCCTAAAAAACCAAGTTGAAGTACAAACTTCTGTGTTATTTTGCACATGTGCCCATGTGTTTTATTTTAATTAAAAGCAAATATGCCCCTACCGGCTTGAATTAATTTGTATTTTTATGTTTATTTTTATTTAAAATATCTCATGTGCTCCAAAAATCTTCAAAAAAATAGGTGTTTATTCATGATTAGCTAATGATTCACGCTATATTTTTATTATCCATTTTGCATGCATTTAATATTTATTAAAAAAATCATTTATAACTATCTTATACCCTGTTTGATTTAAAAAATACAAAAAATATAAAACTTTACAAAAAAAATTACCTACTATTTATTGGCCTATTTTCTAACTCCATAGTAAAAATCACAAAAAAATCTCAAAA
Source organism: Ottelia alismoides (assembly GCA_037367405.1). Classification (NCBI taxonomy): domain Eukaryota; kingdom Viridiplantae; phylum Streptophyta; class Magnoliopsida; order Alismatales; family Hydrocharitaceae; genus Ottelia; species Ottelia alismoides. Next base: position 402,027 of record JAZKJV010008085.1, on the reverse strand, counting down.
TAAATTTTAAAAATTATTAGACCCTTGCTATCCCTAAAAAAATTGCAAAATATTTTTTAAAAAATCCAAAAATATTAATTTATATTCTATATGTTTATTTATATTATTATCTACATATTAAAATTTGATTTTAATATATATTGAGATTGTTTCCTATTTTTAAATCTCAAATCATTTTGGCCTTGTTAAATAATACATGTTTTGCCCCTTTTCTGAATTTAAAATACATAATATTTTGGTAAAATTCCACAAAAATCCATAAAAAAGAAAATATTAAAAAAATATAAAAAGATTTTATTTGGTTGTTTATTATTATTTTTATCTATATTTTTATATAGTATACCTTATATCACATATATATCATTATATATAATTATATTATTTTTAATTATTATAAATACCTTATAAGTATTTTAAAATCTTAAAAAATAATAATGATTGTTTAATTTGATTATTTTCTAATTTTTGCATTTTTATTATATATATTATACTATGGTATTTATATTATATATTTACATCTTTACAATTTCTTTATATATATCCTTATATACATATATATTAATTATTCTATTAAATTAAATAAAAAATTCAGAAATTTTAAAAATTATATTAAAAATTCGATAATATATATTAAAAACAATTATTTGATTTAATTAAAACCCACATACAGATTGGGTGATTTTGTATACACATGCTTAATTTATTCTTTTAAACAATACCTACTACGCTCCGCTTCTTGTGTTCAATCATTACTTGCTTGCCCGCTATACATACTTGTTTGGTAGGGTATAATAAATTTTGATTCACACTTGCTTGCATTGCTTGATCTTTATATTGTGTGGGTTGATTATTAAATTTACCACTTGTAGTGATCGCCACATCGACTGTGCTCCGACCTTGTGTGGAGCATAAGACCCTCCTCCTCTGACTTTGGGGTAATTTCAAATGGCGTCATTGTTGGGGAGCAATGATCAGTATTGCTTTGTATATATTGTTGTGCAAATTATTTCTCTTTCTTTTTTGCTCTCTTTTTTTTTTATAACTATCGGATCTATTCTAATCACTTTTCTTTGTTTGTCTTTCTTGCGAGGGACCACTTGGTGACGACCACTTCTTAGAAGGTGTACGCACCTGAGCTATGAGGAGTTCAGCTCTTCCTCTTGTAGGCCGACCAGGAGAGAGCAGCGAAGGAGACAGAGAGAGGAGCAGAATATGTGCCTTAGAGTTTTTGTTTTACTTTATGAAGAGAGTGTTATTTATTTCGTTATTATATAAATATTTGTAATAGTTTTGGACTTGGACACTACAACACCTAACAAGGTCCATTGCCCGGGTGTCTGTTCACCTGGGGTTTTAAGCTTTCTGCATTTTATTTTCATTTGTTCATGTGATTTAAACCCCTAGATTTTGGCTTGCTTGACTCGGTAGATAGGTCCAAACACCTAATAGAATCATGTACCTATAGTAATATATGTTTCGACTTAGTCAAAAATTAAATGAAAATTACTTGACTTTGGAACCACGTGCCGTGAGGGACTCTATACAATGCTAGCAGGATCCATTGTGGCGAGCACCGAGGAGTCCCCAAGATCAGACACTTACGATCCATTTTTGAGTAGTTTGGATCTTGTTCTTCCCGATAGCAGCAAATTTTTTATGACGATTTCATTCCCTGCATATCGTCTGTGAGCTAGATTCGGTTCAATTATTTGTCTCTTACCCTCTGCTCTACTCAAGTTGGCTTCAGCTATTTCAAGAGCTTGTTGAGCTTCTTGCGGATCAATGTCAGCATCATTTCCAAAAATGGTGATCTCATTATTACCTATTCTAGCAAAAACCCCCCATAATAGCCACTTTTAACCATCGAACATTGCGGCATACTCTGAAAAGACCTATATCTAAAGTTGTAGAAATGGGGGCGTGGTTTGGTAGTACTCCAATTTGGACACTATTAGTAGATAAAATGATTTCTTTTACTTCTGAATTCCAAACAATTCGATTAGGGGCCAGTACACAAATATTTAAGGTCATATCTTCAATTTGCTCTCCACTTCTAAGTTCCTAAGTTCATAGCTTTCGTGGTAGCTTCATCGATGTTACCCACCAAATAAAAGGCCTGCTTAGGAAGACTGTCTAATTCTCCGAAAAGGATCAGTTGAAATCCCCTAATTGTTTAGGTGAAACTCTACTACGCGCTATTCATGGTGCTACTATAGAAAACACTTTATTCGAAGATGGTGACGGTGGAAATCCATTCCGTGCTTTTAACCCAACTCAGGCGGAAGAGACTTATTCGATGGTCACTGCTAACCGCTTTTGGTCCTAAATTTTTGGGATTACTTTTTCCAATAAACGTTGGTTACATTTCTTTATGTTATTTGTACCAGTAACCGGTTTATGGATGAGTGCCATTGGAGTAGTCGGTCTGGCTCTGAACCTACGTGCCTATGACTTCCTTTCTCAAGAAATCCGTGCAGCAAAGGATCATGAATTTGGGACTTTCTACACCAAAAATATTCTCTTAAACGAGGGTAATTTCAATTCTACCTTGCATCCCACATAGAGAGCACTGGGAAGCAATGTGAGTCTTCTTACTTTATATGCATCATTTGATACGAGAGTGAGATTTCCACATTCATATCCACTTGCATTTATTTCCCATTCTCTTCCCCTTTGTTTTATATCACACTTGGGACTTAAAAGAAAATACAAAAAAATAGGTGGATTGCTTTGAAAAATACTCAAAAAAGTGAAAACTCAAAAAATTAAAACTAGAGGAATGCTAAATAAACTTTGACCTTAATTATAATCGGTAATGGACATCCTTGTTTTGGGTTCATAAACCCTCATTGCTTTCAAGTACACTCCAGACTGAGTGAAGCATGACTACCTAAGGATAGAGCCCAAATCCCGATCTGTAGCACCTTGATTATCACCTGAGACGATAAAGTATTGGTGCTTCTATCATACATGACCGAGTAGGGCCTTGTCGATGACGGTGTTCCCACCTTGTGTGGATCATTGACTTGGTCTGAAGTATTGAGCCTAGGCCATTCCCTCATGGGTATTTCTGTCTCATTGGTTTGCATCCAAGTACTTCGCTTGCAAGGGAAGTAGTGTTTTCGCCTATTGAATTCCTTTATCTATTCTTTGGCTGAGTAGTCCCCTAGGCACGAGATCAATGACTTATAAGTGCGCAGATCGCATGTTACAAAAGAGGTGGAAGAAGTACGGGGCACTTTCCCGGCGGTACACACACTCTTATAGGGTTAGCGTCTTAAGGACTTGTTAAAATATTTCCTAAGCCATAAAATTGAAAGATAAAAATAGATGAATTCTCATGGCTTCACTTGGGTTTTGTTGGTGGATTCAAAACTTGCCTCGTGTTTGTTTGATTTAGATTAAGGTCCAAGATCAAAATCCCACACATTTGTGCACATTTTGCCTTCATTTTTCTCTTCTTTTATTCTCATTTGACCCTCGCTTACTTTTGATCCATTCTATTGTTTTGCACTCCTTTTATTTATCGTTGACCTCTGTATCATTCATCCCTTCTTGATCTTCGAGATGGTGACTCATGTATGGCTTAGCTGGGACTCCACCGATACCTACATCGATTCCGTGCACTTACCTTCTCCAATAATTCAGGGTGATTCCTGAGATCACAGGTCGAACTCCACAAACCTCTCTCCAGACTCCCTTTTTTTTCAATAAATCAGGATCACTCTTGTCCTGAAATCTGCCCATTTTGGATGGAAATTGATTTCACTTCTTATACATCTCCATACTTAATGAAATTCTATGTTGACCTTAACACATATCGATTTGTTTCATCATGTCCTTCCATACAGACTGATTAGGACATCATTCTTTGTGCAAATATAGAGCCCGATATGGAGTCACAGATTATTTCAAACTCTGATTCATAGAAAGAGATGGATCCTAATGAAAAGGGAAATGGACCTTAGCACCCACCACAATAGCATTCAGACCAGCAACCCAATCAGAATGCGGTGAATGCACAGCTCCTCGTCGCCATATAGGAAATTCAGTAAGCAACTCACCGACCAGGCATTGGCCCAGGCCGCTTTCTAGGATATGTTGAACGATCTCCAGAGAAGGAGAGACCGGTCAGGAGGAGGAGGATGAGGAGATTAATAGATAGGAGGTGGACCTCATGGAGGTGGAGTCGTTGAACTAGGAGGAGGGCAACCCAAGCTGACCCTAAAGGAGACTTACAACATCGGTGACGCACAGATGACAGAATGGATTCAGATACATGTTGTCCATGCCCATTTTTAGTTGAAGCCTCAACTCTTGGCTTTGCTTCCCGCCTTCCATGTGAATGCAAATGAAAAGCCCTACATTCATATACAACAGTTTGGGTGCATCTGCAGAATCATGCACTAACATATCATTTTGTTAGGCATAGCTAAAATGGCAACATTCCCGTTTAGCCTTCAGGACAAAGCTCTTCACTGGATAAATCATTTGGGGGAAGATTGTCACCACCTGACAGGAACTCAAATCAGCTTTTCTACACAAGTTCTACCCTCTCGAGTGACTGAATCAGATGAGTGCTCGTATTGTGAACTTCACCCAAGCCACCCATGAATCCATTCATGAGGCTTGGGAGAGCTTCACTGATATGCAAGAGAAGTGTCCACATCATGGTATCCCGCAGACCAGCTTGGTCCAACATTTCTTTGGTGGACTGACGATTGAGAGTCAGAAGCTCGTCGATGTCATTGTGACGGCTCTCATTTCAACAAAGACGAGGATGTGGTATGGCATATTTTTGAGGAAATGGCAGAAGGAGAAGCTACCTTATCGTCATCCCGTGTTTATTAGTGGTAGTTGCAAGTTCATCAGAAAGCAATGAACATGGCATCATCCCACGAGCAGGACATGAATGAGAGCTCAAATTTGAGCATTATTGGGATCCACCTCTCCAAGGTGGATATAATTGAAAAGCGGTCATAGTATCTTGAGAAGATCACTGTGATCGAACAAAGGACTCAACACTTGGACAAACTTGATCAGATTACCAAGCAGCTGAAGTTGATGGTAAGTACTATCAGCTCTTGCAATTATGTGTTTGCATCGACCGCCACTCCCATTGACAAAAAGGAACCAGCATCAGCACAACCTCATCAGAAGAGTTAGCCCCAGCCAACAGTTCATCACATTTATTATGTAAATGAATGATATTGAGAATCCTCAAGCGCATCACGGAAGCGTGACGATCGCATCGCATGCGATCGGGGCGACTAGTCGCACTAGTCGCAAGGTGCAGCGGAATTTAAAAAATTTTAAATCATGTGATGAAACCACATGATCACAAGAATGTTTCTTGGATCATTTCATCAAACCACAAAGTATTAGAAATACCTCTCGAAGCGTGGTTGCGATCACGAGATCTCTAAAGCAAGAGATCCTCCTGTCTCAAGTCCGATCCACAAAGATAGCACTTGCGGGCGCGATGATGACATGCGTGACTCCTGCAATCCTCGATGAAGATCCAAGCTTCGAATCTCTTGATTTCGTCCAACGAAGTCCGTCGTCTTCCTCTAGAGCAAGCAGCCCCAAAGAAGATAGAGATCCTCGAGTAGTCGAAGGCGAAGGCGAGAAGCTCTCTCTTTCAACACATAGATGGATGGCCACCTTAGAGAGAGGAAGAGAGAGGACGAGAATGAGAGAGAGAGAGTAGAGTAGGTGTGTACTCTATGGAGATGTCTCTTTCAAGGGCTAGGGTTGCCCTCCTTATATATTAGTTTGGGATCCAATGGATCTCAATCTATGGCTCATATGGATCCAACGGCTATTGTTATCCAAGAGCCAATCAACGACCATGATTGTTGTTGGTTAAAAACCAACAACATTAATTTATATTAAATTAAATATATGTTGAATTATTTTCAACACAATTCAATTAACATAAATTAATTATTAAGAGATAATATGATAACAAAAAAGAAGAGACAACAAACCTCCCTAAAATATAGGGGGCGTCACCTATGACTAAGTCATAGGTGACGCCACCTTTATTTTGGTGGTATTTTTGTCTCCTTTTATTTATCTTATTATTTCTTAATTAATTGCAATGACTTTTTATTGCAATAATATCCACCAAATTAATTCTAAATTAATTTGTGAATATTTCAATCATGCCATTGAAAAATATGTGAATCATATTCACATCTCAAACTAATTTGTAAATTACATTTACAATTAATTAATTAATGTGAATCCAATCCACATTAATAATTAACAAATGCTATTTACAATATTTCTCTCTCTCTGATATATTATAAATCCCATTTATAATATATACAGATATTCTTGATAGCACTATCCACGATCTGCTTATCCTTGATAATTAAATGTCATTTAATTATCTTGGATAATCATTCTCACAATATGAATCTCATTCATATTGTACTTGATAATTAAATCTCATTTAATCATCAAGACCATCTTGCTTGAATACAAAATTCATCACAGAAATTATTCCTGAACTCCTTCAAGAACATTGTGCTTTCTCCGTAGATACTTGGAGATAAGGACAGGGCGATTGTATTGTTCCACGTATAGTGACTTGTATGTTGAGATCTCATCTCAAATCCATATCTAACGGACCTCCCACAGTGCTTGATTAAATCAAGTCTGTATACTTAATCTTCTCATTGCATTTGAATCACATTCAGATCAATGTCCAACACTTGGACTAAGATCAAGTAACTTCTCTACTGATAGGAGTCACTAAAATCCATACATGTTTCATGACTCCCTCGGACTGGAAGCGTCATGGTTATACAATCGTTTATGATCACATAACCCTCAGGTATTCCCAATACCTGCACATCCTGCATACTGTAAGACTAATGATCAACCTGAAGATGAAGATCAATTTTACACTGTCTTCTTCAGGGTTTGATCACCAAGTTTCTCAATATTGATCATTGGGATTTGGTATCGATCATATGCTTTCCCAAAGCATATATAATACCTTCAAATTCTTGTCATGCTTCCAAAGCACGACGACCATGCATGGAATTTGATCGGTCCCAATACCTTATAAGTGAGCTCATGTCTTCCGGTTCATAAGTGAACCTGTATGATCCCTTTGAGAGATCGTATTACTCATATGCCCTTATATGCACACCAGCTTACCGGTGTATAGACCTTGATTAGGTCATCAACCTAATGGTCTGCCAAATGTACATACTTAGACATATAGTAACACATCTGTCTCTGGTCAGAGGATGTGTGGCTATGTTGTGACAGTATTCAACATAGGACTTAGGTTTTCTCGATCTCTCTAAGTCAACCCATTGACTTAACTAATCTAACACCTCCGAATCACTATTCCCATCCAGAGGACCTGCATCAAGAGGTCGGTCATATATCAACCTATGTGAGAAAGGATTGCCATCTCCTACTCAGGCTGGAGATCAACTCTTAATAATCATTCGACGGTGCTTGATGAGTCCTCTATCTAACCCATTAGATATTCATCCAAACACCAGCCTCTATGATTCATCTAATGATTCAACAGATGTATGATTATCAAGATGGCCATGGTACATAACCCTAATTGTATAGAGGGACCTTATAGTGCATTCATTCACTTAATTTCAAAAAGGGAGTGAACAATAAATAACTTTTATTGATAAAACATATTTATTACAATAACATTTATTGTAAGAATGGTTCGCCTCGGGCTCACATGGCTAACAATCTCCCACTAGCCCTCAGAACCATTCTGGAACAGTCCTTAAACCCATACTCATTACATGCTGGTCGAAAACCTTCTACATCAGAGGTTTGGTAAGAGGATCAGCAACGTTGTCGGCAGAGCCACCTTGGTGATGATGATATCACCACGCTTTTAAATCTCCCGAATGATGTGGTATTTCCTTTCCACGTGCTTGCTCTTTTGATGCCATCTAGGTTCCTTTGCTTGGGCAATGGATCCCATGTATCGCAGAGTAACGGTATGGGAGTATCGGGGGAAACTACACCAAGCTCCAAGATAAACTTGCGTAACCACACCGCCTCCTTTGCAGCACCCGATGCAGCAATATTTCAGCTTCTGTTGTTGAATCTGCCGTAGTGTCTTGCTTCTTGCTTCTCCAGCTCACAGCACCACCGTTTAACAGGAATACAAACCTTGATGTTGACTTCAATCATCAATATCCGACTGGAACTCTGAATTTGTATATCCCAAGACTTGGAGTTCACCATCTCCATAGACCAAGATGTATTCTTGCATCTGTCTTAGATATTTGAATATGTTCTTTACTGCATTCCAGTGTTGTTCTCCATAGCAGGATTGGTAACGACTTACCACTCCTACTGCATGGCAGATGTCTTGCCTAGTACACATCATGGCATACATTAAGCTTCCTACAGCTGATGCATAGGGGCATCCAACCATGGCCTTCTTTTCCTCAACACTTTGAGGAGCCATCCCTTTAGACAAATGGATACCATGTCTTAAGGGGAGGAATCCTTTCTTGGAACTATCCATGCAGAATCGTTCAAGAATCTTCTTAATGTATCCATGTTGTGATAATCCCAACATCCTCTTTTCTCGGTTTCTGAATAGCTTCAGGCCTAAGATGTAAGAGGCTTCTCCAAAATCTTTCATCTCGAAGGTATGAGATAGCCAAATCTTCACAGTGGTCATCATTCCTGTATCATTCCCAATGATAAGGAAATCATCTACGTAAAGCACGATGAACACAATGGCGCTCCCACTAAGCTTCTTGTACACACAAGGTTCATTAGGATTCTGCACAAAATCATAACTCTTTATGGTTTCGTCAAATCTGATGTTCCAGCTACGAGAAGCTTGTTTGAGCCCATAGATGGATTTCTTTAGCTTGCATACTTTACCATCCTCAACAATGAAGCCTTGGGGCTGCTCCATATAGATATCCTCCTCGAGGTATCCATTATGGAAAGCTGTCTTGACGTCCATCTGCCAGATCTCGTAGTCAAGAGATGCAGCTATAGCTAGCAGTGTCCTGATGGACTTAAGTATAGACACAGGAGAGAACGTCTCATCGTAGTCGATGCCTTCTCTCTGTGTGTAGCCCTTGGCTACGAGCCGTGCCTTGAAAGTCTCTACTTTCCCATCAGGTCCCCTTTTTCTCTTGAAGATCCATTTAAACCCAATGGGTTTCACCCCTTTAGGTGGATCCTCTAGGGTCCATACACCATTCTTATGCATGGAGTCAATCTCTGACTTCATTGCCAGCATCCATCTATCCATGTCATGATCCATGAGTGCTTCATCAAATGAAGTAGGATCATTGTCAGTCTCACTTGACACATTGAATCCATACCTTTCAAGTGGTGCAACCACCCTCGAACTCCTTCGAAGAAGTATGGGTGTTTCATCTTCATCTATCTCTTCAGTTTCTGGTTCAGGAATCTCAGAATCCTCAGGGATTCGACGAGTTCCTCTACTTCATTTCTATCTAGACCTTTAAGGAAATCATCCTCCATAAATCTCACATCTCTAGAGACAAAAATCTTTTCGGTCTCAAGGCCATAAAGTTGATATCCAATACCATCTTTAACATACCCAATGAAGTAGCACTCACAAGTGCGAGATTCTAGCTTACTTGTATCCACATTCTTCGCATGGACCAAGCAACCTCAAACCCTCAAGTGTGTAACACTAGGTTTGGTTCCATACTAGAGCTCATGAGGAGTCTTAGGCACAGATTTGCTAGGAATCTTATTCAGGATATATATTGCAGTCTCTACTGCATATCCCCAGAAACTAAGAGGTAAACGTGCTTTGCTCATCATTGAACGGACCATGTTCATGATGGTCTTGTTGCGTCTTTCAGCAACTCCATTAAGTTGGGGAGTTTCAGGGGAAGTGAGATTGGAGACAATTCCATTCTCTTTAAGTTATCCCTTGAATTCATCTGAGAGGTACTCGCCACCTCGGTCAGATCGAATCCGTTTAATCTTCCTATCAGTTTGGTTCTCAACCAAAGCCTTAAACTCTTTGAACTTTTCAAAGGTTTCATATTTATGGCATAGTAGGAAGATAAACCCGTATCGCGAATGGTCATCAATAAATGTCAAATAATATCGATATCCATTCCGAGTCGCGGTACTGAAGGGACCACATACATAAGTATGTATTAGGTCAAGAATACCTTCGCATCTCGTAACCTTGTTACGGAAAGGCATCCTGGTCATTTTACCTCAAATGCAATGTTCACAGCTAGGTAAAGATTGGACCTGTAGAAAATCTAAGGGTCCATCCTTTATCAATCTATTGATCCTATCAACAGATAAATGACCAAGTCTTTGATGCCAAATCATATTCGAATGATTTCCATTCTCCCTGGATCTTTTAGGGTTTTTATTAGTGGTAGTGACATTCATGATACATTCATTAATGCACAATTCATAGAGTCCACCAGAAGTCAAAACACCATCCGCAATAAATTTATCATAATGATTAACTAACTTATTACAGAAAAGGAATGGATATCCATGTCTAACAAGCTTAGATACGAATATCAAATTCTTCCTGACTTTAGGTACATAAAGACACTCTTTAAGTACTAAGACTCGACCACTAGATAACGATAGTCGGTAGGTACCAATGGCGACTGCTACAACACTTGCATCAGATCCCATCTGGATGACTATCTCCCCTTGCTCCAGATTCCTAGTTTCCTGAAACAAATACAACGAATTGCATACGTGAACAGAAGTATTAGAATCAACAACCCAACTTCCTTCTCGTCTAACGAGAAAGCTAGTTTCAATGATGAAAGTAGATTTCATACCTGCTGGGGCTTTATCTTTGTCGACTGACTTCAGGTACTCTGGCCAGTTACGCCGCCAGTGCCCCAGCTTCTTGCAGTGGTGACAGACATCGGTCTTCATCGATGTCATTAACGTGGAAGCAATGGAAGATGAACCAACTCCTTGATTCTTCTTCTTTCTCGTCTGGGGCGGGCCCTTCCGAGAACCTTGCTTCCGACCGCACTTTCCTTTCACTTGGGAACCATTGCACTGGCAGAGGGGTCGTCCTTCGTCATTATGTCTTCTGCAGACTTTAATGCAGCTAACAGCCCAGCATTACTGAAATCAACTTTGCTCATGTGATATGACACGACAAAGTTGTTGAAAGACTTAGGGAGAGACAGGAGAATAAAATCAGCATGCATATCAGCATCCATGTCAGCTCCTAAGGTTTCCAGTTCAGAGAGGTACCCAAACACTTTGAGCATGTGTTCTCTAACAGAGGTCCCTTCCTGCATCTTGCAGCGAATAAGCTCGTTCATCACATTATAATACTGTGTACGGTTGATGTCACTGCACATTTCCTTCAGATTCAGCATGATTTCTTGGTAGTGGTTCATTTCCACATATTGCTTCTGAAGCACATTAGATAATGAGCCAAGGATATAACATCTTGCCAAGTTATGATCTTCATCATATTTCTCATTAAAAGATTTATCTTCCGCAGTCAGAGGGTCTGCTATCTTGTCCTTGCTCAACACATAAGAGATGCGCTCCGCAGATAGGACAAGATCCAAATTTTGGATCCAATCCGAATAATTTTGTCCGGTCAACTGACTGACCTCCAGAAGCTTGTTCAGTGGGTTCATGGACTTCTATTTCTGAAATTAAGAATGCACTATATAAGAATATATAAATAATTATATATCCAATTTTAAAACATTTGATTAAGGCATTTTAAATCAAATTTGTCTTGCTATGTCCATTATGAAAGATTATTCCCTAATCATCTTTCAAAGTAAGAGATATACTTACTGCTATATCTCAAGCAAGATCTGGGATCTCTTCTCTGTCTTTATCACATCCCAATAATATGAGAACCTGTGACTCAAATAAAGAGAAGTGGGAACACATTCCGCCTTGTAAGTCCAACTTGCATTTCCCAATTCGTTCTTTAACACACGGGCCCACCACCCCTAAGATGATGTTGACCCGTTGCTAATTGAACCAACCGTCAATAAGCTTAATACTCGATATACACAATCCAATATCACCCCAATAATATGAGGACCCGATATTGGGGTCACTACGTATACGGCCTTACTCTTTTGAGAAGCAAAGAACCCGATCCAAATAATTGTATATAGGATCTGTCACTTCGGATAGACGTCTCCTATATATAACTTTTGGCGACGAAATTCTTTGCCTTGACGGAAGACCATGGATGTCACTTATGTGATCCTCCACCTCTTATTCAAATTGAAATAATTAATTATCGTGAATCATATTCCCATAATTAATTCTTCCAAGGGAAATTACACATCATTCACAATAGAGTGTTTTAATAGGATATAATTAATTTAATCACATTAAATTAATTATCAATCCAATAATCAATCAACAGACTTTGAATTTTACTTGAACAGTAGGTATAATCTCAAAGTATGTATTATTTCGAATTTTAATAATTAGAAAAATACACTTTGATATCTCTGGTATTATCGAGTCCCTATCGATGTCATGGCCAGTACCGGCAAGAGTGGGACGGACCACATAAGTTGCAACCCGCTACCCCAATGCTCTCTGACTAGACACCATATCCACCTCAGGAAAGGATAATGCCAGATAGATCATCATATACTTTGAGATGCCCATCGGTCTTTCAATCAAAATTATACCATATAATATACATCAAAACAATTTTGATTATATTATAAGGAGATTTGCTAAATAAATCCCCAATCCTATTCAAGCAAGAGGGTTTTACATGTAAAAGTTGTCCTACAACTATTGTAGGATGTCCTAGGGTTTTGCATGAAAACAATGTTTGTTGATGATTTCAATTTAACCAATGATCAAGATCAACTATCTTATCATTATGGTTTAGTGGGATGTCATTCAAGGAATTGATTATCATATTTCACAAATATTTATCATAACCAATTACATAAAATTAACAATTAATTTTCATCAACATGTTTGAATGACTATCACTAGGTTCATGATAAAGTTTTGTCAATTTCCAGCAGTGACCCCTAATCACTAAAATTGACTTATCTTGATCAATTTAAATCCAAAATTTGCAAAATCAGTTTCTTAATATTTCTAACTTGATTCAGAATAGAACTTAAGTGATATTTCACGATTTCGAAGCATATCAAAACCGTAATTAACAAATTAATCACGTTCAGATTTGCTGGTCCCGCAACAGTGAATACATGCTTATTCAAAAGGCCATATCTTGAGCATATTAAATCCAAATTTAGTAAACTAAGATCCTATGGTTTCCTTGTTTAATGGAAAACAAAATGTAATTGAATATTTTGTGTTTAAACAATTTAAACAGTGACGAAAAAATCAATTAGACAGAGTTGCGAAAATTCAAATGCGATAAAACTTTCGCGACCCTTTCAAACCCAAGTCGTCCTTGGTTCATGGATCATATCCAAAACCTTTTTCGAACTAAGGTTCTGATACCACTTGAAGGATATTGAGAATCCTCAAGCGCATCACGGAAGCGTGACGATCACATCTCATGCGATCGGGGCGACTAGTCGCACTAGTCGCAAGGTGCAGCGGAATTTAAAAAAATTTAAATCATGTGACGAAACTACATGATCACAAGAATGTTTCTTGGATCGTTTCATTAAAGCATAAAGTACTAGAAATACCTCTCGAAGCGGGGTTGCGATCACGAGATCCCTAAAGCAAGAGATCCTCCTGTCTCAAGTCTGATCCACGAAGACAGCACTAGCGGGTGTGATGATAAGACGCGTGACTCCCGAAATCCTCGACTAAGATCCAAGCTTCGAATCTCCTGATTTCGTCCAACAAAATCCGTCGTCTTCCTCTAGAGAAAGCAGCCCCAAAGAAGATGGAGATCCTCGAGTAGGCGAAGGCGAAGGCGAGAAGCTCTCTCTCTCTCTCAACACATAGATGGACAACCACCTTAGAGAGAGGGAGAGAGGGGACGAGAATGAGAGAGAGAGAGAGAGTAGAGTAGGCGTGTACTCTATGGAGATGTCTCTTTCAAGGGCTAGGGTTGCCCTCCTTATATATTAGTTTGGGATCCAATGGATCTCAATCCATGGCTCATATGGATCCAACGGCTATTGTTATCCAAGAGCCAATCAACGGCCATGATTGTTGTTGGTTAAAAACCAACAACATTAATTTATATTAAATTAAATATATATTGAATTATTATCAACACAATTTAATTAATATAAATTAATTATTAAGAGATAATATGATAACAAAAAAGAAGAGACAACAAACCTCCCTAAAATATAGGGGGCGTCACCTATGACGAAGTCATAGGTGACGCCACCTTTATTTTGGTGGTATTTTTGTCTCTTTTTATTTTATCTTATTATTTCTTTATTAATTGCAATAACTTTTTATTTAAATAATATCCACCAAATTAATTCCAAATTAATTTGTGAATATTTCAATCATGCCATTGAAAAATATGTGAATCATATTCACATCCCAAACTAATTTGTACATTACATTTCCAATTAATTAATTAATGTGAATCCAATCCACATTAATAATTAACAAATGCTATTTACAATATTTATCTCTCTCTGATATATTATAAATCTCATTTATAATATACACAGATATTCTGGATAGCACTATCCACGATCTGCTTATCCTTGATAAATAAATCTCATTTAATTATCTTGGATAATCATTCTCACAATATGAATCTCATTCATATTGTACTTGATAATTAAATCTCATTTAATCATCAAGACCTTCTTGCTTGGATACAAAATTCGTCACAGAAATTATTCATGAACTCCTTCAAGAACAATGTGCTTTCTCCATAGATAGTTGAAGATAAGGACAGGGCGATTGTATTGTTCCACGTATAGTGACTTGGATGTTGAGATCTCATCTCAAATCCAGATCTAACGGACCTCCCACATATGCTTGATTAAATCAAGTCCGTATGCTTAATCTTCTCATTGCATTTGAATCACATTCAGATCAATGTCCAACACTTGGACTAAGATCAAGTTACTTCTCTACTAGGAGCAGTCACTAAAATCCAGACCTATTTCATCACTCGCTCGGGCTGGAAGCATCATGGTTATACAATCGTTTATGATCACATCACCCTCAAGCATTCCCAATACCTGCACATCCTGCATACTGGAAGACCAATGATCAACCTGAAGATGAAGATCAATTTTACACTTTCTTCTTCAGGGTTTGATTCACCAAGTTTCTCAATCTTGGTCATTGGGATTTGGTATCGATCATATGCTTTCCCAAAGCATACATCATACCTTCAAATTCTTGTCATGCTTCTAAAGCACGACGACCATGCATGGAATTTGATCGGTCCCAATACCTCATGAGTGAGCTCATGTCTTCCGGTTCATATGTGAACATGTATGATCCCTTTGAGAGATCGTATTACTCATATGCCCTTATATGCACACTAGCTCACCGGTGTATAGACCTTGATTAGGTCATCAACCTAATTGTCTGCCAAATGTACATACTCAGACATATAGTAACACATCAATCGCTGGTCAGAGGATGTGTGACTATGATGTGACAGTATTCAACATAGGACTTAGGTTATCTCGATCTCGCTAAGTGAACCCATTGACTTAACTAATTTGACACCTCCGAATCACTATTCCCATGAAGAGGACCTGCATCAAGAGGTCGGTCAGATATCAGCCTATGTGAGAAAGGATTGCCATCTCCTACTTAGGCTGGAGATCAACTCTTAATAATCATTCGACGGTGCTTGATGAGTCCTCTATCTAACCCATTAGATATTCATCCAAACACCAGCCTCTATGATTCATCTAATGAATCAACAACTGCATGATTATCAAGATGGCCATGGTACATAACCCTAATTGTACAGAGGGATCTTATAGTGCATTCATTCACTTAATTTCAAAAAGGGAGTGAACAATTGATTTAGCCAAAATTAGGTGGTCTTAAGTTCCACACAAAGCGGGTACTCAGTCGGTGTATTGACCACACTAAATCTCAACTAAAGTCAACAATTATCCCACACTATAGATCAATAATTAGAAATAAATGTGGAGTTAAAATTTATTTTTAACTCTGCACAAAAGATGTAAAGCAAGCAAGCATGCAGAGAGTTCGAACACAGGGAGCAAACAGGGTAGGTGCACAGGTAAATGTGTGTGAGTGTGAAGTGTGTCTACACTATGCAAGCAAATAATTTTTGTGGGTTTTTAATTTTAATTTTTTTAATTTTTTATTTAAATTTTAATTTTGTATTTGGATTTTTAATTTTCTGATTTTTATAATTTATATTTTATATATTTTTTTCAATATTGGAATATAAACACAATGTAATAGATGAGAAGATAGAATACTAATAAAAATATGCAAAAATAACCAAAAAAATCAGAAATAAAATCTTTTTGATATTTTTATAATTTTTTACTATTTTTGTGATTTTTGGGTATATTTCAAAATGTTTTTGGTATTTTTAAATAGCAAAATGAAGCAAAATAGTGGACAAGCTACTGGCTGGGGGTAAAATGGGAATTAAAAATAGCAAACAGCCACAAAATTTTTCCAAACTAATTTTCAAATAAAGATACTAAAATATAGAACAAACAGGAGCTGAGTTTATATTTTTCTGAGTTTTCTTTGATTTTATATATTTTTTTGAATTTTTTATGTATTTTTGAATTTTTAAGGTTTTCTTTTGAGATTTTTAGTGATTTTTGGACTGACACTAAAATAGGTTATAATACACAGTAGATAATTTTTTTGAATTTTTTTAAGGTATTTTAATATTTTTTGGTATTTTCTAAGCTAGACAGTAGGCAAAAAGCATGTTTTTGATTTTCAATAAATGTGAAAATGAAATAAAATCAAAAACTAAAAATAGGGAGTGGAAGGACAAGTTAACAGGGGCTTAAGTGTAATTTTTGAGAATTTTTCGATTTAAAATGAGGCTCCAAATAAATACTACAAGTTCACAAAAATATCACAGCCTGGTAGGGGTATAAGTGCAATTATCAGAACAACCAGGGGCATACATGCAGTCTTCGCACAAAAATAACACTGAATATTTAATTTCCAGGACCAAATACAAATTATAAAACCCGTGGGGGTGTCGGCGCAAATTACCCACCAGGGCGCGTGACTTGCACGCGCCTGGCGAGGACCTAAGTGTAATATCTGAAACCTCTGGGGGCTAACAAGCAATTTCTCCAAAAAGTTTACACAATATAAAAATCCTTGGACTGAAACGAAATAATAAAAGACCCGAGGGCCTCAATGCAAAATGCCCGCACCTCACGTGTACAGGTCACGTGAGGTGACGTGGCAAGGGGCCTAAGTGTAAAGGCTGAAAGTCAGAGGGCCTTTTTGCAAATATTACACAAATTTTAAACTACTAAATAAAGTTACTGGACTAAAAGACTATTACAAAAATGAAAGGGGAGGCTCTGCAATTTACCCCTTCGAGGCTAATCCGACGGTGATGCCTAAGCCACTTATCCACGTGGCGAGACGAGAGGCCGCGATGACGTTTCAGATGGACGCCCAAGATCAAAAGCTTCGGGCGATCAGACGGTGAAAGGGACGATGTCATCCAACGGCTGCAAGGTGATCGGGACCCCAGAACTGATCCAACGGTTCCAGATGCAGGCGGAAGAACACGGAGGAGCTCTGGCTGAGAGAAGTTCTCCGAGCTCCTCCTTCCAACTCCAGCGGAGTTTAGGCTTGCAAAATGTCCGGGAGGATCCGACAGGTGTCAGCTGTCGCCTGGGGGCGTCAAAAGTCACTGGCGTGCGCCAGTGTCCTCGCACGGAGGTGGCGGAGCGGCAGGGCTCCAGCTGCTCCCGGCGAGGGGTCAAAATTGCTCCAAGCGCTTTGCAATGCCCAGGTACCTGCACGAAAATATGTAATATGATCGGGGGCAAAATGCCCCGATCACGTGGCGAGATGGAATGGGAGTGTGCTGCGGTGGATGGTGCAAAAACGAAGGTGGCCGGAGATGGCTCCGGCCAACTATCGACTGGGCTAATCGATAGGCGAACGAGATGGATAAAAAGGTCGCGATGAAGCTCTGACTAGAGGGAATAAAATGGAAGCGAAAAAGAAGGGGGATAAACGGCCTCAAGCCCAGGAAGGGCGAGGGAAGGTGTACCTCAACGGAGGGGAGCCGGAGGTCGAGGAACGCCCGGGTCAGTGCTGCTTCTCCTCCTTGGATGGGTAATCCTGGAGCTGTCACCTCCAGGAGTCAATTGGGATCGCAAGGGGAGCGAGAAAGACCAGGATTGGGGTTCCAGAGCAAAACGAGGGTGGATGGTTGGCGTTTGGTGCGAATAGTTGCTCGCCGGAGCAAGCTCTGGCGAGGGGATGGCGGCTGGTGTAAATGGCGCTTGAATCAAAATGAAATGTGCTAATCTAATCCTAAGGTTACACTAACTAAGAAAATGCGAGAAAAAATGATAGAAACGACCTGAAGAGCAAGGATGCTCGAAGTTGAACCTCACGGCCGCAAGGTGGCTGGAGATGGTGGAACGCGGCGTTTGGAGCTCGCCGCACCTCGACTGAGATGGGGGAGGACTCCCCTGTCACGGAAGCTCGCCCTCGACCCTCACATGGAGGATTTTGGTGCCCAAAACCGATTCAAAGGGAGAACGAAGGTGATGGGTCTTTTTTTTGAATGGTTGAATGACGCGGCTCAAAGATCGAGATGCGAGAGGCGCGTCAGTGATCCAAAAGCCCAGATAAACAATGGGCGAGCAAGCTGGATCATAGGGTAGCAGCGTTGCAGAAGAAAATTTCGTGAAAAGATGTAAGATGCGACCTCGATAAATCCGCAAAAGCGGGCAAAAAACGAGGTTGGCAGAGGCTAAGGGAAGTAGGTCAGGCTGTTGACCTCGGTCAATGAGCCAGACCACCTGGTTGGTCCACGTGGACCAACCAGGAAAACCCCCCTGAAAATTCCTTAAAAATTAAATTAAAAATAGAAAATGATTTATTTAATTTTAGGTCAAAAAATAAAAAATGTTTAAAATTTTGTAAAGAATTTTATCATGATTTTTAATTTATTTTATGAGGTATATTTTTATGAGTTTACTTTTTAGCCCTTTATAGGTATGATACTTGTATATTTTAGTCTTTTATTTTTATTTTGTGTATTTTAATTTTATTATTTTGTTTATTATTTTACAAAATTATAAAATACTTTTATATAAACAAATATGTTTTTGTTTTATTTTTCTGAATTGTTTAGTATTTTTAATAAAATACAAGTATGTATTGTATATGTATACATATAGGTATCATACATGTATGTTCTATATATGTTTATTTTTATTTTGAGTTTTCTTTGCATTTTTATTATGATTTTAATGTGCATATATATTATAAATAATATTTACAAAATTATAAAATTATAAAGACACAAAAATAATGAATAAATAATAAAATGAATATTTTAATCTGTACAAGTATACAATGTGGGTCCAAAACTCAACTTTCAAATCGTAGCTCCGCCAAATATGAAATCACCGCCATTAAATAGATTATTTTATTCTATATACAATTAAAGGTGAGTTTGCTGCATTTGGAGTTTTCAGTTGTGAGATACAGGTCTGGGAAGTTGGGATTCTGGATTTTTATTCAGACCATAACTTTTTAGCTGTGTATTATTTTTCAGTGAAATCAATTTTGTATTTTTCTATCTAAAATTATCTACAACTTTTATGTATAAAGTTTCTTTATTTGATGTATAGTAGTGGAACCAAAAATAGGTCCCAAAATGAATAAAGAATGAATGAAAATCATAGGTATTTAGGCCCTTATCTCCCCCTACTTTATTCCTTGTCGACCTATTCATCAGGATGCCTAGGTCTCGGGGTTTTGGGTCATAAAATACTTACAATATTTTATTCTTTTTCTTTTCTTTTATTTATTCTATAATTTTGGCTTTAATTACAGTATTTTACACACTAATTGGATGCACATGCATGCATGCTAAATTACTCTATTTAATGCTATTTACAGGCATTTGCTAGGGGTTTTAATGCCAAAATGATAGAATAAAGATGATGAAATGTGGATTTATCATCCCCCTATACTTTACCTTTGCTAGTCCCTAGAAAACACTTATGCAATAAGTGCAAAAAGAGAAAGAAAAGAAAAAGAAGAACTTGGATTTAGTTTAATTATCAAACTTGTCTTCACAAAATCAAAGTTTGGAGCTTAGGTCGGACCTTTGGAATTTTAGTGCGGGCGGAACCTTAATGAGAACCAAATTTGAAATCCAACAATCCTTGAGAATCCCAAAACTCTGTCCAAGTCTCCTCAATAGCCAGGTCAGAAATACTTCAACTCATACGCAAACTCTTACGACTATGAATCTGACTCGTACAGTGTAGGTGATGGTGGCTCTCCCCAACTAGAATGACAAAGAGACTGACTTCTCCAGTACGACAACCCAGTGATTCCACAATCCAATAGGAGCGGGGAATTCCCTTCTAAGTTCAAGTGGCAACCAGCTCAAGAGGAGGGGGTGAAGAGAAGAATGGACGGTAGCCAGTGTAGGTACCTATCCTAGGATGCAAGACCAGTGTAGTCAAGTCATCCTGCTGCAGGCTCACATATTTGACTTTGGAACTCAAGCTTGCTTATTGACTTTACAACATTTGTACATACTTTGCAGGCTTTTTATTTTTGTACATGCCTGAACATTTTTTTGAATACTATATACAGCAGCATTTACATAAGGAGTTTTTCCTCTTGAACCAGTAGACTATCCCTCTTTTGAAGCTTTATTGCAACCCACAACCTCCTGTCTTTAGACTTCCTCATCACTGGACGGGTTGGGGTGCACTTCCCTCCCTAGAGGAGGACAAGTGTTTCCACTTCTGTGCGTCTCATACCGGCAAATCCAATCCCCTCATCACTCCAACTGAGTTGAGCCATGTGAAAGGTGCAGGTGTCCAAGTTAGGTCATTATCAACAAGAGTCGTGCGTGTGCTTCGAAATACTCTACTTAGGCAGTCAAGAATCCATTGAACCAAGTCTCGTGATCCTCAAAGAATTAAGTCAACTAGACCTGAAATACCTCAAACCCAGTTCCTATAAGGTTCCTATTATTAGGTAGATTTTAAGGTCCAATCAAGCTCCAATCTCCGGATTTTACTTAGACTTGTCCAACTATCAAACTCAATCCGAAAAATGCGAATGCTATGCAATGCAGAAAAGATTTTTGTGATGCAATTTTCAAAGATTTTGAACCTTTTATGGATTTTTGAAAAGATGGTGATGATGCATATGCAGATGCAATTTTTTTTGTCTTTTTCAAAAAGATTTTTCACATGTTTTGTGGATTTTAATTTTGCAAATGTTTTTGGGATTTTTGAAAATAAAAAGTTTTGGCTAAAAACTAGGTGAAAATATGTACACGGAAGTGCTTCTTATATATACAAGAAGTGGATTTTAAGAATTTACAAGGGTAAGTGGTCAATTTTATACAAATCTATATAGTGGATTTTGGTGTGATGCAAATATTCCTCAAACGTATTTGACACAAGTTTTTCAAACAATTTTGAAAACAATAGTCCAAAATAATTTTTACAAACATTTTACAAACATGTACACACATTTGAAAATCATTTTGCAAAGGTTTTCAAACAGTATAGATAGATTTTTCAAAATATTTTTGCAACCATTTTTCAAACCATTTGCAAATCATTTTTCAAACATTTTATTTCACACAATGAAAATAAATTTTACAAACCACACATTTTTACACAGGTTGAAAACATGTAACAAAATATTTTCAAAATAGTTTTCAATAGTTGTTCACAAGGATTTTCAAACTATTTTTCAAACATTTCGCAAAAAACATTTTCACCTGATTTATTAATCAGTATATACAAAAAGAATTTGAGGAACAAAACACCTTTTTATTAAGGATTTAATGAATTTTAAAGAGTGATTAGCCATATTATTAGGAAAATACGAAAGTAGGAGTTATGGCAAAGTATATACTCAGTATATACGACCCCCCTATACTTAGCTTGAGCTATGTCCTCATAGATCGGAGAGAAAAGAGAAGACATAACTCGTACTAAGTATAGACAAGTTTAAATAATAAAGGAATAAAGACATGAATCAAAGAATAAACCAACGAGAGGTTGACAGTCCCCCCTATACTTAGGATCAAATAATCCTAAGTATAGCAGACTGTACACAATGCAGGGAGGGTCAAGGGCGGGAATGAACAGATCGTACTCGGGGTGTCTCCCCCTATACTTAGGGTAAAATAGCCCTAAGTATAGACAAGAAGAGGAGACAATGGAGAGGATCGGAATAAATGAAAACTCGGGGTGCAAACCCCCCTATACTTAGGACAAAGTACGTCCTAAGTACAGGAAACTGACAACAAGGGGGCGGCACCTTTTTGATAGATAAAGAAAATGGAAAAGGAAAAAGAAGAAAATAAGGAAAGAGATCTGAAGATGGAAGGAGAGATCAGAGGATGTACACGTCACTCCCCCTATACTTAGGGTAAAAGAAGCCCTAAGTATAGGCAACAACAGGAGTGACGACACAAAACGATGAAGGAACACTCGGCTCGTCCATCCCTCCTAAACGTAGGACAGAGTGCGTCCTAAGCGAGGCAAACACGAGAATGGATGGACGAGCAATACGAGAGAGACAGAGATGAACAAAGGAGAATGTACAACAGAGGTGGATGTACATATGATCAAGAAGGTCGAAAGCTAACCTTCTTGCGAGATCGCTGAGGGATAGATCTGGTGTGGTGTATGTCGACATCGGGGTCCACAATGGATGGAAGCCGATCAGGGTCGATACGGTGAAGGCCCTCAATGGAATCAAAACGGAAAGGGACAAACTGATCAATGGAAGCAGTATGGCTAGGTTCTCCCTTGGTGGTCCTATGGTGTGAAGGCACAGACGGGTGAGTGGAAGAAGTACGACTAGGTCCGGCCTTGGAAGTCTCGCCGATATCAAAGTGAAATGGGACGAACTCATCATCCTCGGAAGAAGTGTAATCGGAGTCATCCTGCGAGTCCTCGTCCAGGTCAAAGTCAAAAGGAACAAAATCATCAGTGGAAGTATACGAACTCTGTTCGTCCTCAAGAGTTTCACCCGGATCATCTTTTTCATCAAGAGGCCAAAAATTGTGAAGGTTCGCATCATAACCAACCTCAATCATCTTTACCTTTGAAGTACCAGGGACGGACATATCAGTGGAAGTATTCAAACCAGGTCCGTCCCGTCTAGTCTTGTCATCTGCCCTCCGCTCAAATGGTTTCACGTAGATACTCTGGATTTCATCAACACATCGCCACGCACCAGGAGGAGGAACTGTGAGGTCCATGCTTTCTGATTTCCTCCCCTTTCGGGGGATTCGTCGGGGCTCATCAGCGGTCGCTAAGGAAGCATCTCGAATATCATCAGATCGGTCACAGGCCTCGGAGTCAGTTATGATTGGTGAGGGTGCATCAGGTGCAGGTCTCTGGTCAACTGTGGGTGCGGTGAGCAACACTTCGCTCCCGTCAACAGGACGGAAGCGAACCTCTCCTGATCCATAGGCGATAACGACCCTCGCAGAGGCGAGGAATGGTCGTCCCAGGATGATTGGAGATGGCTCCCCTGTGGAGCTCTCCATGGGCAACACGATAAAATCAAAATGGTGGCTCGTGCCCTGAATAGAAATGACGGCGTTTTCAAGGATACCCTCGACCTCTTGATAGATCCATCAGCAAACTGAACGATCATCCTGGTCTTCTTGAGAGGCCCTAAGTGAAGAGACTGTACCAACGAGAAGGGTAGTATGCTAATAGATGCACCGCCGTCCAGGAGAGTGTGATCACAAGTACAGTCAGAGATGGTGCAAGTGATGAAAGGAGTAAATGTGTTCTTCTTTTTGGGAATGGGACGGTGTGTGATGGCGTGGGCAGTGGCCATGGTCAGAATGTGATGCTCAGATCTTCTCCTCTGCTTTCTCTTCTTGGGAAGAGGAGCAGATAAGTGGGTCATGGCCTGCTGAAGTAGGGCACGGATAATCTCATGAATAGTAGCCACCACTTCGAGTTCAGTCAACATTTTTTTGAATTTTTGGACTTCCTCCATGCAAGGGAGGAAGTCGGAATCAGCATATACACGAGGCATGCCAAGAGCAGTCTGTACAACGGCATCCTCGGGGTCAAAGGTGGGACTGGGTGTGAATGCATGTGTGGTCAAGGGTTCTGGCAAGTGGACTCGCTCCTCAAAATATTGATCAACCAAGTGTCTCCCGAAATCTTTTTGGTCTTTTAAATTTTTCTCATTTTTTTGTATTTTTGGCGATTGCAAGCTCCCATGATTACCTACAAGTGAAGCAGTGTCCCCGATGAAAGGAGCATTAATCTGATTCTTCCTCAAGAAAGCAATATCATCATTCATCAAATCAATGCGCTTTGTCATCCGATTCAAGATATCACTCATAGAGATCGAGGGAGGTGACTCCAACAGGTCAGACTCGGGTGGATGTGATGGTGGAGGTGGATAATATACAGATGGAGGTGGAGGTGGGTAGAAGTCCGAGTCGTGATACTGCGGCTGAGGCAGATATGTACAAAACTCAGAAAAAGTAGGAGGATCCTCCTGATAAAAGGGAGGTGGGCCGGATGGGGCAAGCGAGGGATCCACAAAGTCCGGATAAAATGCACTCTAGGGGTCCATCTCGAAATCAAAAGGAAAAAGATCGGGCGAGCACGACGGTCAAGTCAAGAGAGTGAAGAAAAGGCGCAAATGCGCAGAGATGATCTAGGACACACACAAAACAATCACAACCAAAAATAAAAATAATGCAAACCCTCAATTCACCTACTCACTCGGTAGAGACCGAAAAATTCGGTCTTTTTATCTTGTCTGTTTTAGAGTTAGGTGAGAAGTCAAAATATTACGCAAACACTTAGGAGGCTGAGAATGGGAATTGGGCACTAATCCTTAGTATGTGCGCGAGCAATGTAAAACGAAGACAATGAGGGGATTACTCGCCCCAAGAGAAGATTTTCTTTTTGGTGGATTTTAGGGCCAAGTAATATTAGCAGTCCCAATTTTATGGATTATCACTTTTTTTGGATTTTTAATAAAAATGCACGAGCCTAACGAGGAGTCAATTCCTTTAAGCACCTAGGTTGGCAAAATTAGAGGGAGAGTTGGAAAAGTAATGCAAGCGGCAATCGATGATGAATGGTAAAGAGAAATGCTCACCTTGCCTCCAGCACTCTACATGCAAGGATGCTCAGCAGAATTGAAACCTATCTATATGCAAATGCAAAGCCAATGAAATCGCCCTAAGTTTCAGAAATTGCTATTATCATGAAGAACCACAAGTTGGCCTCCAATCCCCAATCCTAATGTCCGGTCTAGGCTCACCCTCCTCTCGACACATCGAGTTTAGGAGAAGCGCTTGGCGGGATGAGCTCGCGGCGCAGCGAATCGAAGACGGTGGATCAATTGTTTAATGATTTGACTAAATCCAAACGTGGCTATAGGCACATGCAAAATATTAGGTGTTTGGCCTTAGTCTATCGCAAGCAATCCTAAAACTAGGGGCTCAATCACACAAAAGAAAGAAAACAAAACCGGAAAACAAAATAAAAAGAATGCGAAGAAAACACGAAAAAGCCGCGATGAGCCCCCAAGTGAACAATCACTTGGAAATTAGGCTCGAGAGTCTAAATGTCCGGGGGTACCTGTATTATTACAATAATAGAGTCTCTCTCTCACTTGAATTACAAAAATGAATGCAGTAAAAGAAAATGCAAGTAAAATGGAGCTCGGTCTTCAAAACTTCTCTTCTCATCTCCTCGGTGCTAGGCGGGCTAACGTTGGCTTCACGTGGGTGCGTCGGCGCCTCGAGTGACGCACCTCCCTCGGTCTGCGGTACCTCGCACAAAGTCAACAAAGAAGAGGGATTAGATAGCTCAAAAGATATATCAAATAAAGAACAAACAAATAAAACCGCAAAAAGTAGACAAGCTGTCACAACACTACAAAAACGAGATCTACGCGCTGTTGCTCCCCGGCAACGACGCCATTTGATTTAGCCAAAATTAGGTGGTCTTAAGTTCCACACAAAGCGAGTACTCAGTCGGTGTATTGACCACACTAAATCTCAACTAAATTCAACAATTAACCTACACTATAGATCAATAATTAGAAATAAATGTGGAGTTAATATTTATTTTTAACTCTGCACAAAAGATGTGTAGCAAGCAAGCATGCATAGAGTTCGAACACATGAAGCAAACAGGGTAGGTGCTCAGGTAAATGTGTGTGAGTGTGAAGTGTGTCTACACTATGCAAGCAAATAATTTTTGTGGGTTTTTAATTTTATTTTTTTATTTAATTTTTAATTTTGTATTTTTTTTAATTTTCTGATTATTATAATTTATAATTTATATTTTTTTTCAATATTGGAATATAAACACAATGTAATAGAAGAGAAGATAGAATATTAATAAAAATATGCAAAAATAGCTAAAAATTCAGAAATAAAATCTTTTTGATATTTTTATAATTTTTTACTGTTTTTGTGATTTTTGGGTATTTTTCAAAGTGTTTTGGTATTTTTAAATAGCAAAATGAAGCAAAACAGTGGACAAGATACTGCTGGGGGTAAAATGGGAATTAAAAATAGCAAACAGCCACAACATTTTTCAAAACTAATTTTCAAATAAAGATAATTAAATATAGAACAAACAGGAGCTGAGTTTATATTTTTCTGAGTTTTCTTTGATTTATATTTTTTTTGAAGTTTTTATGTATTTTTGAATTTTTAAGGTTTTTCTTTTGAGATTTTTAGAGATTTTTGGACTGACACTAAAATAGGTTATAATACACAATAGGTAATTTTTTTTGGAATTTTTTTAAGGTATTTTATTATTTTTTTAGTATTTTCTAAGCTAGACAATAGGTAAAAAGCATGTTTTTGATTTTTAATAAATGTGAAAATGAAACAAAATCAAAAACTAAAAATATGGCGTGGAAGGACAAGTTAACAGAGGCTTAAGTGTAATTTATGAGAATTTTTCGATTTAAAATGAGGCTCCAAATAAATGCTACAAGTTCACAAAAATATCACAGCCTAGCAGGGGTATAAGTGCAATTATCAGAACAACCAAGGGCATACATGCAACTTTCGCACAAAAATAACACTGAATATTTAATTTCCAGGACCAAATACAAATTATAAAACCCACAGGGGTGTCGGCGCAAATTACCCACCAAGACGTGTGACTTGCACGCGTATAGCGAGGACCTAAGTATACTATATGAAACCTCTAGGGGCTAACATGCAATTTCTCCAAAAAGTTTACACTTAATATAAAAAACCTTGGACTGAAACGAAATAATAAAAGACCCGAGGGCCTCAATGCAAAATGCCCGCACCTCACGTGTACAGGTCACGTGAGGTGACGTGGCAAGGGGCCTAAGTGTAAAGGCTAAAAGTCAGAGGGCCTTTTTGCAAATATTACACAAATTTCAAACTACTAAATAAAGTTACTGGACTAAAAGACTATTACAAAAATGGAAGGGGTGGCTCTGCAACTTACCCCTTCGAGGCTGATCCGACGGTGATGCCTAAGCCACTGATCCACGTGGCGAGACGAGAGGACGCGATGACGTTTCAGATGGACGCCCAAGATCAGAAGCTTCGAGCGATCGGACGGTGAAGGGACGATGTCATCCAACGGCTGCAAGGTGATCTGGACCCCAGAACCGATCCAACGGTTCCAGATGCAGGCGGAAGAACACAGAGGAGCTCCGGCTGAGCGAAGTTCTCCGAGCTCCTCCTTCCAGCTCCGGCAGATTTTAGGCTCGCAAAATGTCGGGGAGGATCCGGCAGGTGTCAACTGTCGCCTGGGGGCGTCAAAAGTCACCGGCGTGCGCCGGTGTCCTCGCACGGAGGTGGCGGAGCGGCATGGCTCCAGCTGCTCCCGACAAGGGGTCAAAATTGCTCCAGGTGCTTTGCAATGCACAGGTACCTGCACGAAAATATGTAATATGATCGGGGGCAAAATGCCCCGATCACGTGGCGAGATGGAATGGGAGTGTGCTGCGGCAGATGGTGCAAAAACGAAGGTGGCCGGAGATGGCTTCGGCCAACTATCGACTGGGTGAATCGATAGGCGAACGAGATGGATAAAAAGGTCGCGATGAAGCTCTGACTAGAGGGAATAAAATGGAAGCGAAAAAGAAGGGGGATAAACGGCCTCAAGCCCAGGAAGGGCGAGGGAAGGTGTACCTCAACGGAGGGGAGCCGGAGGTCGAGGAACGTCCGGGTCAGTGCTGCTTCTCCTCCTTGGATGGGTAATCCTGGAGCTGTCACCTCCAGGAGTCAATTGGGATCGCAAGGGGTGCGAGAAAGACCAGGATTGGAGTTCCAGAGCAAAACGAGGGTGGATGGTTGGCGTTTGGTGCGAATAGTTGCTCGCCGGAGCAAGCTCCGGCGAGGGGATGGCGGCTGGTGTAAATGGCGCTTGAATCGAAATGAAATGTGCTAATCTAATCCTAAGGTTACACTAACTAAGAAAACGCGAGAAAAAATGATAGAAACGACCTCAAGAGCAAGGATGCCCGAAGTTGAACCTCACGACCGCAAGGTGGCCGGAGATGGTGGAACGCTGCGTTTGGAGCTCGCCGCACCTCGACTGAGATGGGGGAGGACTCCCCTATCACGGAAGCTCGCCCTCGACCCTCACCTGGAGAATTTTGGTGCCCAAAACCGGTTCAAAGGGAGAACGAAGGTGACGGGTCTTTTTTTTTTGAATGGTTGAATGACGCGGCTCAAAGATCGAGATGTGAGAGGCGTGTCATTGATCCAAAAGCCCAGATAAACAATGGGCGAGCAAGCTGGATCATAGGGCAGCAACGTTGCAGAAGAAAATTTCGTGAAAAGATGTAAGATGCGACCTCGATAAATCCGCAAAAGCGGGCGAAAAACGAGGTTGGCAGAGGCTAAGGGAGGTAGGTCAGGCTGTTGACCTCGGTCAACGAGCCAGACCACCTGGTTGGTCCACGTGGACCAACCTGGAAAAACCCCCTGAAAATTCCTTAAAAATTAAATTAAAAATAGAAAACGATTATTTAATTTTAGGTCAAAAAATAAAAAATGTTTAAAATTTTGAAAAGAATTTTATCATGATTTTTAATTTATTTTATGAGGTATATTTTTATGAGTTTACTTTTTAGCCCTTTATAGGTATAATACCTGTATATTTTAGTCTTTTATTTTTATTCTGTGTATTTTAATTTTATTATTTTTGTTTATTATTTTACAAAATTATAAAATACTTTTATATACACAAATATGTTTTTGTTTTATTTTTCTGAATTGTTTAGTATTTTTAATAAAATACAAGTATGTATTGTATAGGTATACATATAGGTATCATACATGTATGTTCTATATATGTTTATTTTTATTTTGAGTTTTCTTTGCATTTTTATTCTGATTTTAATGTTCATATATATTATAAGTAATATTTACAAAATTATAAAAATATAAAGACACAAAAATAATGAATAAATAATAAAATGAATATTTTAATCTGTACAAGTATACAATGTGGGTCCAAAACTCAACTTTCAAACCGTAGCTCCGCCAAATATGAAACCACTGCCATTAAATAGATTATTTTATTTTATATACAATTAAAGGTGAGTTTGCTGCATTTGGAGTTTTCAGTTGTGAGATACAGGTCTGGGAAGTTGGGATTCTGGATTTTTATTCAGACCATAACTTTTTAGATGTGTATTATTTTTCAGTGAAATCAATTTTGTATTTTTCTATCTAAAATTATCTACAACTTTTATGTATAAAGTTCCTTTATTTGATATATAAAAAGTGGAACCAAAAATAGGTCCCAAAATGAATAAAGAATGAATGAAAATCATAGGTATTCAGGCCCTTATCTCCCCCTACTTTATTCCTTGTCGACCTATTCATCAGGATGCCTAGGTCTCGGGGTTTTGGGTCATAAAATATTTAAAATATTTTATTCTTTTTCTTTTCTTTTATTTATTCTATAATTTTGGATTTAATTACAGTATTTTACAAACTAATTGGATGCGCATGCATGCATGCTAAATTACTCTATTTAATGTTATTTACATGCATTTGCTAGGGTTTTTGATGCCAAAATGATATAATAAAGATGATGAAATGTGGATTCATCATCAATCAATAACTTTTATTGATAAAACATATTTATTACAATAACATTTATTGTAAGAATGGTTCGCCTCGAGCTCACATGGCTAACAGTAAAAGCCCCGGAGCAATCTTCACCTCAGCAGTCACAATAGCAGCTGATTGTTTACTAACTAGAACTCCAGACCCTCACATATCCTTGTTCCCCTCCACCACCTCTCATTCAGCAGGTGAATGGAGTTTTGTCCAATGATGCGCAGCTGGCCCGTCCAGGTGGACCTCAACCGGGCCAGTCTGCAAATTCTCGTCCATTCCCTCATCAACAAGGAGGGAGGTTTGTCCAAGGTAACAACCAACCTCACCACAAGTAGTCCCATCCATATCTGTAGGGATGGCGATAGAACCAGTACCAAGAACCGTAATACTAGTTGTACCAGCAAAACCAGCAATACTAGGTTGCACCATATCAACACCCTCCTCCTCATCACCAACCATATCATTCTCCTTCTCAGTATCCTTCGCAGCACTCTATCATCAGCCTCAGCTCCACTCTCAGTCCCAACATGGCCAACAGCTGAACATTCAAAGGCCCCTCCTTTGAACCCTTCCCTCGACTACTTATCTCAGCTTGTCAAGAACCTCATAGAGATGATTTAGAAGATTGATGACCTCATCACTGCCAAGACCCCAATTCTGGAACAGGTGGAAGCAAACCCTAACAATTTCAGAAAGAATGAGCTGGTAGTATGTGATGTTCTTGCCAAACCAAAAGATTTAGATGTGCATGGTGCTTTATTACCTAATGTTGTTACTCTAAGGAGAGGTAGGATGTTGCAGCCATCTGCAATAATAAAGGGCAAGAATAAAGCTTCCACAGAGGAGTCGTCATTCTCTATACATCAGCCGGACCAGTAGTAAGGTCTGGTGAGGAAGAAGAAGAAGGAGAAGCACCAGAAGAAAGCCAAAAATGAAAAAAAATCAAAAACAATAAAAAGAGGACAACAACAACCAAAGCACCAGCTATCCACAGAGAGGACTGCATTTACAACTGACCCAGCACTAGCCAATGGATCCTTGCTTGCTATTTTGGGATGCTCACCATTTCAGATGGATGAAGTCTCTACTTTTTGTCATCCAACTATTCAACATGATGTGGGCATAGATTTTGGTTCTATAAATAAGAATAATATTTCTCTAATTCCGGTTCTATAAATTTCCTTTTCCAGGTGCTTTAGAAAAATCTAAAAAAATAAAAAATTGAAAATAGCTTTGTCAGATCCTGATGTTGAGCAAATCATTTAACATCTTATTCTTGAGATGCATTTGTTACAGGACATAATGTACATGCCAAATATAAAGAATAGACTTAAAGATGCATGTACTTCGAAGAGACAACCGCACCGTGCCAAATAAAGAAATGTGAAGCATATCTTGACAGCAACGACAAACAATGCAATCGGTAATCTCTCATGCAAGAAGAAAGACATGGGAGCACCTCTCGTTCGTTGTACGATGTTTGATCAAGAGTTAGACCGAACTCTTCTTAAACAATGGCAAGGCACCCATTTAGACGATTCAAGTGCTGAAAGTTTCAAAATCTGCAGCAGATGAGACTGTGCCTATAGAGCAGACAGAAGACTTTGATTTTCTTATAGATATTAGAGGCACAAATCTATTCATGGAAAACATCGAGACCCACGAATTCTCCTCTATAGAGGAAGGAGTGAATAGCACAGTCAGCTTCCTCGATGTCTTACAGGATGAGATTTTTGCTGACCTGCCAGATGAAACTATAGAGGGCCACCTTGACCTTAGTAGAGGCAGATCAGGTCATTGCAGATTTCTTAGAACAAGATTCCATCATTGAAAATGTTTGTGCATCTATAGATTCAGAGCCTATAGAGTCAAGAATGGACAGCGTACAGTTGACAGACTTTGCCCCACCAATGCCTTGCATAGCTCCAGACGTTACCATGGAGAAACTTCAGACTCCACCAGAGATCAAGTAGCTTCTAGTAAACATGAAGTATGCATTCCTTGCGGGTGAGCCGGACATGTTTCCTGTAATCATCGATTCCCAATTGACTCAGAACAAGAATCTCATCTGCTCGAGGTTTTAGAAAGAAATCGCAAGGCTATTGGCATGAATATTTCCGATCTCTGAGGGATTAATCCTTCATTGTGCTTCCAACACATTTACTTGGAAGAAGATAGCAAGTCACCCTGTGAATTTCAGTAAAGACTAAATCTGAATCTCCGGGAGGTTGTTATGAATGAGATCACAAAATGGTGTGATGCGGGCTTCATTTATCCCATCTCCAATTCAAAGTGGGTAAGTTTCTTTCACGTCGTACCGAAAAAGTCAGGGATCGCCATTATTAAGAATTACAAAGGAGATGAGATCACTACTAGAGTTCCTACATCATGGCGCTCCTATTTTGACTACAGATGCTTGAATTTAGTGATTAAGAAGGATAATTTCCGGATCCCCTTCATCGATTAGATCGTTGAGATATTGGCCATGAAGGAGTACTTTTGCTTCTTGGATGGATACTCTGAGTACAATAGGAAAAGACTACCTTCACCTATCCATTTGAGATATATGCCTTCTGCAGGAAGTCATTCGGATTGTGCTATGCTCCTACGATCTTTCAGAGGTATATGCTAGCAGTTTTCACAAAAATGGTTGGTAGTTTTCTCGAGGTATTTATGGACGATTTCTCGTTCTATGGAGACAGCTTTGATCAATGCCTATCTTATCTAGATCGATTTCTGAAAAGATGTTGTGAAGTAAACTTGGTGATCTCGTGGGAGAAGATTTTATGGTAACCGAGGCGATTGTGTTAGGCCATGTCATCTTGAAACATGGCATGGAGGTTGATTCATGCAAAGGTAGAATTCATCTCTAAGCTTGAGCCACCTACAAATCTGAAGCAAGTCTGGTCATTCATTGGGCATATGGGCTTCTACAGAAGATTTATAAAAGCTTTCAGCAAACTGACCACTGACTAAGCTTCTAGGCAAGGAAGCTGATTTTATTGTTGATTCTAGAGTCCTCCAAGCCTTTAATCAAATGAAAGATCTTTTCACTCATGCCCCTATTTTACAACTATCACATTAGTCTCTACCATTTGAGATCATGACAGACGCCTCAGACTTTACCATTGGAGCGGTTTTGGGACAGAGGAGGATAATCTTACATTTGCAAATCATTATGCCAGCAGAACTCTTGATGAAGCATAGAAGAATTACATAGTTATTGAGAAAGAGTTGCTTGTTGTTGTCTTCTCCCTAAAGAAGTTCAGATCTCATCTTCTCATATCTAAAGTTATAGTTTACACAGATCACACTGCCATACGGTACTTGCAAGCCAAGAAGGATTCCAAACCAAGCCTAATCATATGGATCTTTCTGCTCCAAGAATTTGATCTCAAAATCTGTGATAAGTTCGGAGTTAAAAATATGATGGCAGACCTTTTTCCAGATTGCCAGAGTTAGATACCCTTGAGTAGAGCCTAATATCGATCAATGAAACCTTACTTGATAAGGCAATCCTATCAGTCACCTTGCTCCCCTGATTCGTCATGTGAATTATCTTGTGTCCAAGAGAACTCCACAAGATTAGCCCTCAAACATTCATTTCTATTAGTGGGAGGATCCATATCTCTTTCGTGAGGGTGCAGATTGCATATGTAGGAGGTGCATTCCTCAAGAGGAAGTTCACAGTGTCCTTGAGCATTGTTACACCCGAGAATCAGGAGGACACCACTGTGGCAGATGTACGGTAGAAAAGGCACTTCAATGCGGCTCTGGTGGCCAACCTAGCACTATTAGAATGAGAGACACAATACCCATGAAATATATTTAGATTTCAGATGTGTTCGATACATGGGGCATTTATTTCATAGGCCCATTTCCTAATAGTCATGGCTCTGAATATATTATACTTGTTGTAAACTATGTGAGTCATTGGGTGGAGGCTATCCCTACTTAAGCCATCGATAGTCACATCGTCTATTGGTTTCTGAAGATAAAACATCATTGCACGGTTCGAGATCCCCAAGATTTTCATATAAGATGGGGGTAGACATTTTATCAACAGATAGGTGAAGAAGCTGACTCTAGAGTACTACATAGAGCATCGTGTAGCCTATCCATACCACCCACAGTCTAACGGCTTGGCAAATTGTTCAAATAGGGAAATCAAAACAATTCTTTATAAACTTGTATGTCCAGACAGAAAGAACTGGTCTCAACAATTTGACTCAATTCTCTAGGCCTATCGTACAAGTCTCCTCTAGGAATGTCTCCCTACCGCATGGTATACAGCCAGCCATGTCATTTTCCCATCGAGCTGATTCATAAATCATTATGGGCAATCAACATTTGCAATTTGGATCCAAAGAAAGCATCAAAGAGCATAAAAGTGATCTGAATAGACTTCTCGAATTTCATGACTATGCAAATGACAACAATCTTATGTACAAGGAGAAGGTCAATAAATGGCACGACAAGCACGTTTGTCGCAAGACCTTCGAGTCGGGTCAGTAAGTCTGGTTGTTTGTTGCAATCCTAGGGAAGTTGAAGAGCAAGCGTACAGGGTCGTTCATAGTAAAGAATGTATGTGACAATGGAAGCATAGTCATATATGGATTGTCAGATAACACACACCCTTTCGTCATTCAACAGACAACTTATGAAGCCTTACCATGATCCTGATACATTCCTGTTCGTGGTTGACTCCATTCAGATGGACTACGATATAGAACTTCCAACTGCAACATCTATAGATTCAGACAAAGC
Organism: Ottelia alismoides; assembly: GCA_037367405.1. NCBI lineage: Eukaryota > Viridiplantae > Streptophyta > Magnoliopsida > Alismatales > Hydrocharitaceae > Ottelia > Ottelia alismoides. Next base: position 367,004 of record JAZKJV010008085.1, on the reverse strand, counting down.
GATCAAAAATATCTTTGATTAGTTAATCATTTTCTTCTTTTATTCTTTTTATTTTCAATTCTTTGGTTCTTCCAAAAGCTTTTCTCTTTTCATTCACCATTGTTATACTTAGGATATACTCCATCCTAAGTATAGGAGTGAGTGTATACGAGTGCTCATTCTTTAATCCCCTCGCCTGTCTCCTCAACTTTTGACACTCTTTCTATACTTAGTTATATTTTACCCTAAGTATAAGGGGAGACAGGTTGAGCTGTTGATTTGTTTATTCCCATCATCGACCCGTCCTCCCTTGGGTACAGCCTGATATACTTAGTATTAATTGATCCTAAGTATAGGGGGGTTGGTCGACTTCTCATTCTTTATTCTATCATTGTAGTATAGATTATTATATACTTAGTATGAGTTATGTCTTCCTTTTTTCTCCGATCTATGAAGACATACCTCAAGCTAAGTATAGGAGGTCCAATACACTTTGTATGTATTGTAGCCATAACTCATACTTGCTTATTTTTAAGAATATGGCTAGTTAATAAAAATTAAAACACACACCCACTTCTTTACATATAATGTTAATAAATTGGTTCAAAATATTTCGCAAAATGTTAGAAAAATAGTTGGAAAATATCTTTGAAAAAAATATTTTGAAAACTATTTGAAAAATATTTTGTAAAATATTTTTAACCTTTGTAAAAATGTTTTGTTTGTAAAATTTATTTAGTTTGAATAAAATATTTCGAAAATTTATTTGAAAATGGTTTGGAAAATGGTTGTAAAAAGGCTATAAAAATACATCCTATTTGAAAAATCTTTGCAATATGATTTTCAAATTTTGTAAATGTTTGTAAAAATTATTTGTTAAATTATTCTTTCAAAATAAAGTTTTCAAAATGTTTGTCAAAATCATTGCAAAATATTTTGAGGACTATAGAAATTCTTTACAAAACATGTACATAAACATGTAAATACCTTATGTAAATTCTTTCACCTTAATTCTTGTAGTAAAAAGACACACTCCCATGTAAACATTTGCTCACATTTCTAAAATTTTATAAAATTATAAATTCATAAAAATTTGTAAAATATTTCCAAAATTGCCTAAATATTTGCAAAACTTTTCAAAAGCCATAAAAAGTTCAAAATCAAAAAATTGCATCACAAAAATATTTTCTACATTGTACATAACATTTGCATTTTTCAGATTGATAATGACAATTCAACAAGTCAAAATAAAATCCAAAGATTGGAGCTTAGTTGACCTTAATCCACTTAATCCCAGGAACCTAAAGGGAGCTGGAATTAAGACACTTCAGGTCTACTAAACTTAATTCTTTAAGACTACAAAACTGAGTTCAGTGTCATCTTGACTGCCTAAGTAGAATATTTTGGAACACACACATAACTCTTGTCGACAGTGACCTAACTTGCACACCTGCACCATACACTTTGCTCACCCCAATTGAAGTGGTAGAGGGCCAGATTTGCCGACATGAGACACAAGCCAATGGAAACATCAGAAGTTATACATATGTGGCCATTGTACCCCAACTTGATCCAGTAGCCATGAGGTCTAATGACAGGAGTTGTGGGTTGTAATAATGCTTCAAAAGAGGGATAGTCTACTGGCTCAGGAGGAAAAAGTCCTTATGTAAATGTCGTTGTACATATTATTAAAAAATGCAAAAAAAACTCCAAAAAAATAGATGGGAAAATTCAAAAATAAATAAATTCTTGTTGGAACATGTATACATTCAACAAGAAAGCTTGAGCTTCAAAGGTCAAATATATATGAGCATGTAGCCAGATGACTTGACTACACTAGTCAAGCATCCTAGGATAGGTAACTACACTTGCTATTGTCCATTCTCTTCTCCACCACCTCTTCTTGAGTCGGTTGTACTTGAACCTAGAAGGGAATACACCGCTTCTAGAGGAAAGAGTTATTGGATTGGAGAATTAGGGTCGCCATATTGGAGAAGACTAACTTTTATCGCTTAAGCTGAGAGGAGCTATACGTTAGACACACTGTACAAGATACACTCATAGTCATAAGGGATTGTGTATGTTGTCGACTGGTTCTGACTTGTCTTTTGAGGAGACTTGGGCAGGGTATTGTAAATCTCAGAAGCTATTGTGTTTCAAATTCGTTTCCCAGTGAGGTTCCGACCACACCTAAAATCTAAAGGTCTGACTAAGCTCTAAACTTCGATTTTGTGAAGACAAGTTTGAAAGTTGAAATCAATCCAAGTTCTTTCTTTTTCTTTTCTTTATGTTCTTTTCTATGCTTATAGGCATAAGTGTTTGCTAGGGAATCTCCATTTCATCAACCCTAGCTAAATTCATGTACATAACATAAATTTTATAAAATAACATTCATTATAATTTTTTAGGTACTGTATAAAATATTGTAGTTAATGCCAAAATATAAGAACAAAGGAAGAAAAAAAGGAAATTAAATACCAAAGATATTGAATGACCCTAAACCCCAAGACTAAGTCAAAAACTATTTTGGTTGATCTGGAATAAAGTAGGGGGAGATAAGGGCCAAAAATAATAATAAAAACCCCAATTTATTTTGCCTAATAATTCAGTTGTGGGACTTATTTTATTCTTTATTATTTGTACATAAATTCAATAAACTTTGCACATGAAAGTTGTAGATAAAAATATATAGAAAACTACAAAATTTATTTCACATAAAATAATACACAATGTGCCTTCTACATTCAAAATAAAAAGCCAAAATCCAAAATTCACAAACATGTATCTTCTCATTATGAACTCAAAATTCAATAAAATCACCTTTAATTGTAAATAACTTTTAATTAGATATTTTATGAAGGTGTTTTCATTTAATTTGGTGCTAATATGTAAAAGTTAGATTTTCAACACCTATTGTACAGTATACCTGAATAAAAATTTCATTTTATTTGTTCTTTCCAATTTTTCCAATTTTATATTCTTTAATTTTGTAAATATTATTTATAACATGTGTACATATTAAAATTAGAATAAAACAAATAAAATTAAATTAAAATAAATATGTATAGTAAAATACATAGATGAAATATACAAACATACATATATAATAACTACATATATATTTTACTTCTTAAAAATGCAACAAAATATATTTGAGTGTATTCAAATAAGTTATAAATACATAAATAATGTGCGTAAAATATTAAAATTCAGAAATATTACATAAAAATAAAATATACAGTATATAGGTAAATATACCTATGTGTACACGTAAATAGTAGCTCGAATAAAAAGCCTCATAAAATAAATAAAAATCATAATAAAATACTACATAAAATAAGAAACAATTTCCATGTTTTAATCTAAAATTAATAAATTCATTTACCATTTTTAATCCTATAAATAAGGGATTTAATTATCTAATTTTCCTGATTGGTCTACGTGGACCAATCAGGGATTCGTTGACGGCCGGTCAACTCCTCTTACCAGTCTACCTACCCATGTCGGAATGAGAAGACCCCGTCTTCTCCCCTTTTCCTGATTTCTCAATCACTCAATCCAACTTGATCTTTCAAGCAAACTCTATTGGGATCATCCCTAATGCCCGCCTAATCCTTAAATCCCTTGTACGTACCCGTAATCATTCTACGATCGTTGGTCAATAAGCCTCCTCCTCCATGTTTATAAATAATGACCCTCCCCCTCCTTCCTCCATTTGATCCCTCTTCACGTAATCTTAGCACCTCATAGCCAGATCATCATCTTCCCCTTGGTGACAACAACATGAATGTGGGCTTTGCAGCGAGGAGGAGCGACGAAGGAGCCAGATCCAATCATTGCCGGAGGATCCTCGATGACGGTTCAGTATCATTGAAACCTTGGTCGATTTGAGGCCATTTTCTTGGCATTCCTAGGTAATATTGTAGTTGTAGTTTCAATTCCTGTCCTTAATTTCTCTACTTATCATTTGATTAGTCTTAATTTCAAAAACCCTTAATTCACTGGAGATTGAGCTCTAGGGCTAAATCACAATGACTCGGCTATCGACTCACCTCGATCTTCATCCCATCTCACTCCCCCACCTTCTCCATTGATTGCACAACTTGTTCCCCCTGATCCAATGTGGACCAAGGAGTCAAGGATCCCTCCGCGCCTTTCGTCGGAGCCCCTCCTTAATTCCACACAATAACACTTTTTGTTTAACTTCCTAGCCGAGGAAGTAGCCCACGGGCCAAGGAGTCTTTTGGTGCATGTCTGCGACTCCAAAGATGCATCTGGAGCCCTACTAATCACATGGAGCACCTCCAGGTGCTCGAACCTTGTCCGAGCATTCAAAGCCTTCCCGTCGTCCTTGGAGGATCCCACTTCATGCGGAGGAGTCCCATCTCACTACTGGGCTTGCTTGAGGAGAGATCCACCGCTAAAGCACAAAGCTATGTTGAATCCAAAGTCATCGACCACTTGTTCTTGCATGTTCTTCGTCATTGACCATCCACCGTCTGATAGTAGGCGAGGCCCAGATCTAATTTAGGCTCTAGATTTTGAAGAGAAGCATTATGGTCCAGAAGCATTGGATCCACCACGTGTCGGTATGAGGGCGGTTGGATACAGTGCACTTAAGTGCTAAAAGTTGCAAAAACCCCCTCCGCTCTTTTTGTTTTTCATAAAAAAACCTACAATTATTTAAGTACATTACATTTTTTGGTACATTTTGCATGTTTACCCTCGGTGCTCTTTAATATTGCATGTGGGTCCAATGCTAGGTCACCTCACGTGGACCTCTACGTGAGGTGAAGTTTTGCAGGCGTACAAACTATGCCTGTGTTTGACATGTGCCCCTGCGTTTGCAGGCGTACAATACCTCAGTTCTGAAAATGTGTATTAGTCCTAAAAAATCAAGTTGTAGTACAAACATTTCAGTTATTTTGCACGTGTGCCCCTGTGTTTTATTTTAATTGCAAATATGCCCCTATTGGCTTGAATTAATTATATGTTTGCATTTCTTTTTATTTCAAATAGCTCCTGTGCTCCAAAAATCATCAAAAAAATGGTTTTTGTGCATGATTGGCTATTGATTCACGTTATATTTTTTATTATCCATTTTGCATGCATTTAATATTTATTAAGAATGATTTAAAGCTATTTTATTCCTTATTTGATTTAAAAATACAAAAAAATTATATAATCTTTTTAAAAAATCCAAAAAAAATATAGCTATTAATTAGCCTATTTTCTAACTCCAGAACCAAAAATTACAATAAAATCTCATAAGAAAATTTAAAAATTAGCAAACCCTTACAAACCCTAAATAATTTGCAAAATATTTTTGAAAAATCCAAAAATACAAAATTATATTCTATATTTTTTATATATTTTATAGACATATTAAAATTGATTTTGAGACTATTTCCTTTTTTAAAATCTCAAATCAATTTGGCCCTATTAAGCAGTCCATGGTTTACCCCTTTTTCTGAATTTAAAAATAAAAAAACTACAAAATTCCCAACAAAATCCATAAAAATAGGAAAATATTTGAAAAGTATAAATAGATTATAGTTGGCTATTTTTTATTATTTTTATCTATATCTATATATAGTATACCCTATATAGCCTATATATCTATATATAATTATATATAATTTATGTTATTATTGATTATTATAAAAACCTTATACGTATTTTAAAACCTTAAAAAAATAAAAAGGACCGATCTCTGTACTTATTTTCTGATTTTTGCATATTTATTATATATACTATACTATATAGTATTTATATTGTATATATCCTCATTATTCCTTTATATATATATATCCTTATATACATAAAAATTAGTGAAACTATTAAATTAAATAGTAATTAAAAAATTAAAAAATATAAATATAAATATAATATTAAAGAACTATTATTTTACTTAATTAAAACCCACATACACATTGAGTGATTTTGTGTACTCTTGTATATACACTTGCTTTATTTATTCATTTAAGCAATACTTGTTATGCCATGTGCTCCTTGTATTCGACCCCTACTTGCTTGCCCGCTATACATAATTGTTTGGTAGGGTATACCAAATTTTGATGCACATTTGCTTGTACAGCTTGATCTTTATATTAAGTGGGTTGATTGTTGAATTAGAACTTTATCTGTGAGCGGCTGCCACATTGACTGTGCTCACGCCTTATGTGGAGCGTAAGACCCTCCTCTTCTGACTTTGGGGTATTCATACCCTAGACCCAAAAAGTTTGAAAATTTTCAAAATATAAACTATGGCTAAGTATATATGAAATATATATGGTACACCTCCTATACTTAGCTTTTGCTATGTCATCATAGCACAAAGTGATATGAATCTATAGCTCTTGCTAAAATATAGAGAAATATACGGGAACTGACATGGGTTGCCCCCCCCCCCCATACCTAGGTTAAAAATAACCTAAGTATAGGAAAAGGACTGAGAGGATGGGTCAAATGAGTGAAGAATAGAAGGGGATGGGGGCTCGGGTCCCCCTAATACTTACGCTGAGAAGAGTCGAAGTATAGAGATAGACATTGAAGAGAGAGAGAGAGAGAGAGAGAGAGAGACCCAAGGTGAATGATCAGATAGAATATGGTTCCCCCTATACTTAGGTTGAAGAGGATCCAAAGTATCTAGATATGGAACTAAGGATGGGGAACCGGGACACCAGTTAGGGCTAGGTGAAATGAATTTGCAAGATGGTTAAATCTTCGGAGATGGATATGGAGTCTAGGGTTTACAGGAGAGTTGGGTTGAATACATAATCAAGGCTCAACCATTCATGCAAATACCCCTAGTTCACCAACTCACACGTGAAGATCAACAAATACCGGTTGTTATATCTTGCCGGTTTTATTGGTGATCATCCAAAATACATAAGTCCCTTTATGCAAGGCCTAATGATAGGTTTTGGGCACTATCCTAGGGATGCATCCTCACCTCTCAATATGCAAAAATCCATCTTGTGTAAGACATCATTGTTTGCTCTCATAAAATACAAGTATTATTTTTACATCTAATTTAATGGACTTGCATTATCAGTCTCAATTTTAGCTTAGGTTGCCACTGAATTTAATGTGTATACAATCAAGCAATCATTGTCTAACAATTAGTCCTTAGTTCCATTCAATCATAAGTTATAAATTGAGTTAGAGATATCAAGAAAAGCCGATGCAATAGGAAAGCATGATGCATGCTCAAGAGAAGAACTTACAGTGCCTCCAGCATTCTCCATGCAAGTCCGAGACTGAAATTAATATAACACTAAATGCATGCATATCGATTGAAACTGCACCTGAATATGATACTATTTGCGGGAAGAAGTGAATTGCATTTGTCTAAGTAGATCAATGCTTAAGTGTGCCTCGTTGAATCTATGCAGATGCAATGAATCTCCAAGATTTTAAATGTGTGTCCTACCTACGTTCAATCACATATGATATGAAATGAAAAATGAGCTCATAGAGTCACGTGCCTAACCCTAGATCGAACAATCAAGAGGAGTCCCACCCGGGTAGGGGTGAAACACACTCCACACACCATTTGAAAGTCCGGGTCCATGAATACCCATGTGAGCCCTTGAATGAGTACTACTAGAAATGCAATTATTACAGACATATACAACATAGAAATTGAATAAGAATGCTAATCAAATCTCCTGATGTCTCAGAAGGTGCTTCTACGACTCCTCGTAGCGGGAGCTCCCAACACTCGCCTACTTGTCTCTCGAGCATCATCAGTCACCACAGGCCCCATCACAAAAGTTAAGCACTAGATATACAATCAAGAGAAATGGTTAACATATCAATAAGACATGACAAATGCAAAGGATACACAAAATAGACAGGTTGACCTAAATATCAAAAAATAATCAATTTAATGAAATATTAAAATATAAGAAATCAAAAGGATGAGCCATTTACCCAATACGATTCATATGATTAATCTTTGATTAACAATAATAATAATCACTCATTGTAATATGGACCATCAGCAATCGATCAGAACCAAGTCAATTGGATCTCTGTAAGGAGGACTTGGCTTAAATTTATCCATGGCAAGTCCAGGGTCGAACACGAGGACATGAACTATCTATTTGTTTAATCAATCTTTAATACTTAAATTAAGTGAATAAATCATCTACTTAGGTCAACACACAAACAAGAGATAAAATAATGAAAACCTTAATACTACAATGCAGAATGATGAAGATAAATGATACGATGTTGTGCATGGACAAGACGAGTTTATGTTCTAGTTTTATGCGATTAAACGAGGGGATAGTATGCAATAAAATACAATGTCATAAACAAAACTAATGTATAATTATGCCCTAAAAAACTCAGATAACTGAGCAATAAAAGTAGATTCAATTTCACTATTAATTGAAGCATCACATGAAGAGAAGTGACATCTTAATTCAATGATGAGGAGACACTCTATATCTCAAATTTATCATTCTATTCTAAGCGTCAAAACAGGAAACAAATACTACATTAAATAGAGAAATAAATAAATAACAAAATGAAACTGAAATCATTGAAACTTGAGTCCATATGCTCAAGTCATAAGCAAAGAGGTCTAGGGGCATAACTGAAATAAAAACATGAAAATAATTTGAGAAAGTATAACAAATAGGTCCTTGTAGGACTAAAATGCAAATAAAAATAATTGATGGTCCTTATATGTAAACTTATCATGTGTGGGGCATGAATGTAAATAGAAGAATCCGGTAGGGTATAATTGCAGATCTCCACGCTCGTACATGTGAGGCACGTGTTTGGGGAGGACCAATTTGTAATTATAGAGAATAAAGAGAACTTGGTTGCAAATATGCCATCCCCACACGTGCTTGTCACACGGTGTAGAGGCTCGAGTCTAGGTCTTTATTGGGGTAGGTAAGGAGGGTACGTGGTGTGCCTCTATGCTTTGTTATTGTGCTTTGGTCCACTAAGGCTCGAGGGTTGGATACTAGGCTTAAGATGGATGTGAATCAGCTGATCTCCAAGATCAGACGGTGCCTATATTTCGGGTGCCTTCCTCCTCCTCTGTACGCGGTGAAAGAACAATGGGTCTCCAATGAGGAGCCACTCCCTCCTCCATCCTCTCCTCACCATGATGAAGATCTAGAAGCATTTCTGGTGGCATGGCGAGGCTCATGAAGGTCTAGAGATAGAAGGAAGCATCCTCAAGCCCCCTCTCGATGAACCTTCATCGAAGCTTTTCCTCTAAATCGGAGCACAGTAGGAAGATCCGGCCATTGAAGATAGCTACATGTAGTGTTAGAAGAATGCAACCAAACATGTGTGTGTGTGTGCGCGCGCGTGCGCGAATGTGAGGGGAAGTAGAGGCATGATGTTTACAACGAGAGTGGAGGCCTAATGGGTTCTTCGCTATGAGTACGGAGGAAAAGGGTCGACATGGAGGAAGAGATGGAGGAAGAAGGAGGGTGAGCAGAGGGTTATGCAAAGGTTGGGGATGTATGGCAAAGGTGTAGGAGTAATGGATCGATGGTAAAGATGATTGTGCGTGCCAAATTTAATTGGAGAAACCAAGAGAAAAAGAAGAGGAAGGATTACCTAGAGAGTTGGAGAACACACAAGGGCGAAAGGATGGCTTGGGATGAGGATCTAGATGATTCTTTTATCTTTGCTTGACCTCTACAGCCACCAGAGGAAGCTCGAATGGTTTTCTACAAACATCGTGAAATGGTTGATTGGCCATGGGTCTCAACAAGTTGGAGTCATCAACGCTCCATCGGCACCTCGTCTCACTGTCTCTGGAGTAGGGGAGGTCTTGGGTCATGGCTCTAACAAGGATGGACCTCCCGCAATGGAGCTAGGGGCGGAGGATTTGAAGGCAAGGCTCGACGGTTACACGTGATGGATCATGGGTTTGTAACAGTCGAGCATTGTCCTATAAGATGGGTCGTGGGTGTTTAATGGCACAATATGAAAGGTGGGAGTGATGGCAAGATCATGGATGTGTAGGATTGTGGGGAAGGGATCTACTCTGGTTGGGAAAATGGAAGAAAGCAGAGGGACGACGAGGTTGGCGCTGGAAGAGGGACGGTTACGGAGGTAGGGGATGAAGTGGGAGATGTTGTATCTGGCAATCCATCGGCCCATGGAAGGGTGTGAATAAAGTGCTGGGATTTGATCCATCAAGGTTCGATCGACAGTGTGAGGATGAGGTAATTGGCAAAAGGTAGGTAGACCACGTGGGTGACCAATGGGCGCCACATGGCACAATAGGAAAATTTGAAAATGATAAAAAAGACAAAAATAAAAAAGAAATAATTACAGTCTTCAAATCAAAAAGTGTAAAACATGACAGTTATAGATTGAAGAGATCTACAAGTTTAAACTTGAATAAGAAGTCAAAATAGGTCATATATATGCATATATATATATATATTATAAGTTCTTTTAAGGAATTAAACACTTCTTTTCACTTCCTTTGTTTTCTTGTATTTTTAATTTATAAATAATTTCAAAACAAATACAAAAAATATTTATCTATTTTTTTAGATTTTAATATTAAAGAAAATACAAAAGCAAAATGAAATTAGTAGGGTTAATTAAGAACAACACGTAATTGTTAATTATTGTGAATTAGGGTTAGATTGTATTGGACAGTTTAAGCTAGGAGGATTAAAAATGATAAATAATATGCTAAATCATAGATTCTTTAGTTGTCCCGACCCAAACCGCAAGCAATAAAACTATTTGTAAGTTTGTGAAAGATCACATCATTTCAAGGTTCGGAGTTCTAAAGGTCATAATTTGTATTGGGGGTATCCATTTTGTGAATAGAGAAATCAAAAGTTTTGCTGAAGACTATGGATTTGATCATTGAATTACCAGTTCTTACCGCCCACAGCCTAACGGCATGACAGAGGTTTCTAATAGAGAAGTAAAGAGCATACTTGAACAGATTGTTCATCCTAATATGAAGAATTGGTCTTAGCTTTGAGATAAGTTCTTGGGTCTACAGGATGGCCTACTAGACTCAGCTCTGTACCTCCCCTTTTCGAATGATTTATGGCAAGCCATGCCATTTACTCGTTGAAATTGTGCATAGATCTGAACGGGTAATACATAAAATCAACTTGAATAGTCAGATTAGAAACTAATCGTACGACAATAACGTGGTTTACAAGGACAAAGTAAAGAAATGGCATGATCAGCACATCAGGTGCAAGAACTTTGTCTCTGGATAGAAGGTACATTTGTTTAATGCAAAATTGAAGATCTTTCATGGCAAATTTTAGTCCAAAGTGATAGGTCCCTACATTGTGAAAGAAGTGCACAGCAACGCAAGCATGGAGATATCTAATCTCACAGGTGGTGCACATTCTTTCTTGATTAAAGGATAGTTGTTGAAGCACTTCGTCAAATCCAATTAATAGTTAGTCTAGATTGAGCAGATCCTTTTCATGTAGAGTAACGATTATGAGGTCATTCCAAACCACTATGCATGAAAGCCACATCAGAAAAGATTCAGTTCAGAACAGATTCAATAGCTCTGAAGATTCACCCCTTCTTCTCCTTCTAACATTAACTCACTTCACTTGATTTTTTTTGTTTTTCTGTGTTTCTCGATTCCTCTTCTTTATATTCTTACTCTCTACTTAGGCTACTTGAAGTCTATGTATAGGAGGGCCTAATCTCCTATTCCATTTATTCACTTAGTTCCATCTGAGTCTGCCTCTTGGTCCCTTCTTCTTTGCTTTCTTTCTTTATACTTAAGCTATTTCAAGCCTTAAGTATAGGGGGACGAGCGTCTATTTGTATATTCTTCATGTTATTCTATTCTTTCAGTACCCTATTCTTTTGTATTTTCTTCCTACACTTAGGCTATTTAAAGCCTAAGTATATGGAGGGTAGTGCCTATTTCGATCCTCATATAGTTTTCTTCTCTATACTTAGTACGAGTTATTTCTTCATTTCACTTTGTGCCATGAGAACATATCATACGCTAAGTATAGGGGTGTGTATATAATTTCATATATAATTTATACATAGCTCATACTTCAAATTGTTTTGATATTATATTATGGGCTAAAAGTATAGGAATTTGAAACTGATTTTGCAATTATTTGTAAAATATTTTGAAAATGTTTATACATGTGATGTGATTTTGTAAAAATATTTTACATATTATTTGAAAAAGGGTACACATGATTTTGACGCATTGTTTTGTATATACTTACAAATTATTTGAAAAAGAAACAAACTAAAAATTTATTAACTAATAAGTGGTTTTATCCCTGATACTTTCACATCACACAAGACTTGTGTAATTCAGGGTACTTAGTTTAGAGTGACATGTAACTCAGATTTTAACCATTCTTATTCATAAGGGTCTTATGACTTAATAACTTAAACTTCCCTAGTTTAAAAGATATACATATTATATTGCATGTAGAATCTCTATTCTCAAAGTAATATGGCTAAAACTATACTTGCACAATTGCATAGTCATTGTGGTGAGTTGATGTTTTGCTTGAGGAACTAGGATGAGAGGTTTGAGTTTGGACATGATTAAGTGATTCTTGAGGATGGGATAATATTAAGGATTACCTAATGAAACCTGAGTGTCAGCACTTTAGACAATATAAGAACAAGGTCCTTGTACTATCTTGATTAAAAACCTAAGTGCCAATGTTGTTTAAAACCATAAAAATATTGATCAGTAGGTGCTAACTTGGTAAAAGCAGTGGATCTAGCTAGAAAGAAAAGAGAAAGAAAAGTATTACAAAAGAAATTCTCGTACATTCCAAAAATATCAAGAGCTTATGTCATTGGCAAGCACTCCCAACCAATTCAAAGTGTCCACTTGAACGAAAACTACTAGGCCATATGAGTTGGGCGAGCACGATAAAAGGGTCCTACATCATAAATGATACAAGTCTAGGTGTAGAAGGTACATTAGATACTCAAAAAAAGATACACCCCGGTGTATCCAAGAAAAAACAAGTTCATATGACTAAGAATTCTCCACTACATACTATTTAACACCAAAAATAAAAGTGTGTATTAATAAGGCACTCGAGTGAACCTTGTTCTTATGAGAGGAGAAAAGAAATGACATAAACCTAAATCCCTCATACTTGTTCATTCCATCTCACATTTTTCAATCTGACAACTAAAGATACAATGGAATGAAGCGAGACTCTATTTATTCCCTAGAGTTGAGGGTGTGGTCCTAAGGGTTCGTTTGGTTGCAGGGTTGGGCAAGGTTGGGTTGGGTTCTATTCACAGGGGTACCCCCTCCTCACAGTTTACTAATCACCCAACCCTGTGAATAGTACCCAACCCTGCCCAACCCTGCAACCAAACGAACCCTAAGAATGATCTTTTAGCTTGAAACATAGGGAAAATCTTAGACTCAACACTTGTATATGTAATCCACACTAGATATCACGACCTTATATGTATATGTATACATAAAGTAATAATTAGGGAAGTTGAGTTCAATTTGAGCGAGAAACTTAGAGTGTAAGAGTCACATGAAACTTGTATTCTGAATGTCAAGTTTTGTATCTCACATGCATGATTATGAATTCAACTTACTTATTCATTCCTTATTTGCTCGAAGAAGAGCAAAGTTTAATTATAGGAGGTGATGAATCTCATATTCATCAATTTTATTCTTATTAATCAGTCCTTTATCGTAAATTAACTAATTAACTTATTAATTAATTAATTAATTGAACTTAACTTCTAGCATCTTATAAATAAATATGGTTAATTATTATATATAAATAAAGTACCTAATATATGTGTTGACAGACCCTTTTATTTTATGTATTTCTCATTATTAAAAATCCTCTAAAATTAGTTTAATATTGTACGTAATATATTATATATTATTTGTTGTTTAAAAATACATAATAAATAACAAAATAAATAAAATAGATATCTTTATTTTTTTTCAAATTCTTATAAAGTATTTAATATGCATATATGATGTATTTTGGTTTTGGGTTATACATGAAAATTGTAAATTTTAAAAAAGTACACATCTTTCATGAAGAAAACTTTTTCATTGACTTCATTTAATAATTTATTTTCATTTTAGATTAATTTACTAATTTGTCTTTTTTTATTGGGCGATGTGGCCCAAACCCAGGTTGAAACCTACCCAGCCTTTCTTTACAAGCCACCCTTCATCTGGGTAGTCTAATCTCTTTATCAGACGGCCCGCATCCCTTCATCTTTGCTTGTTCCTAGGACGCTTGATCGTTTGATCAAGCAGCTCTGATACATCTACCTGTTCCCAATAAGTGGTCATTGTAACGAGTGATACAACAATCACGATTCATCGTCAACCTCCGAATTGTTGCCCTCCAGATCAAGGGTCTTTTCATTTGTGACTTTTCTCCCCATTTCTCCGGTCATTCCATGTGTCGTCTTGGTATGATTTTGGTACCAAATAAAATCTGTGTTGTTCCTTATCTTTGCCATCTCTCCATCTCTGAACATCCCTTTCACATGAGCCAAGTTCTCGATGGTTGAAACTTCCTAGTTCAACTTCTTTTCTTCGAACAAAATCGCCATCTCCATAATCATTCGTCCAGATCTGTCGTTACGTGAGTTACCTCCAAGCTTTCTCCTTCCTCCCAATGATAGTGAGTGGACGAGAGATCAGGCCATCATCGAGACCTAACTCCGGTGAGATCCATGACATGTGGCAGGTATCACAGACCACCATATGGTGTTGCTCGAGCTTAGCCACTTACCACGGTGGTGAGCAAAGACCATAACCTTCTGAAGCTTTATCACAATGCCAGTGTATCACCTCCGACTACTTTCTTTTTCCTAAGTAACCTTTTTTCTTCTTTTATTCTTGTTTTCTCATATTTTTTACTAGCACACACTCATATTCACATCCATAGGAATAGATCATCACCTTCACTGATACACCCCCATCTTCGTGTATCCCTCTGATAGCATTCTCCCCTTTTCAAGAACCCCTCTAACTCGATCCTTTTTCACCTTCTTGTAAAGAAGTTGAACCCAGTTAGGGCTTCATCTCCTCCATCTCCGACAACAATCCACTCTGCCTCATTATACCCTAAAATGACTCGCTAGTGCTTCAGATACCTTCTAACAACCGCAAGTAGCACACGCCCTTGATTGACCTAAATTTCGATGAAGGTCTGTTCAACCTCTCTGCCTCCGAAAAGCATGCATCGACTAGCCCCTTCCAACATCACCGACCCCTCTCTGAATTGCCATCATTTTCTCTAGCTCGCTACAAAGGTGTTCTGACCTTCATCAACACCAAAGGAGCAAGGAGGAGGAGGAGCATCCTCGTCGGTGCTCCCTCCAGGAGACACCTTTGTAAAGGAGGAGGAGAGTGCAGATACCGTCGGATCAGGTTGATCCTACAGTCCATATCCAGATCTGCATCGCCCTCTGAGCCTTCAACATCGGATGGACTCGCACCTTCCCCAAAGCATCAGAGCCACCCACGTGGTCCGAACCTCTAGTACGCCACAAGCATGTCTGCATGCCTACTTCACGTGCGCTATTGGAGGTTTTGTAGAGAAGCCCCCACCAGTTTCCTTCCTCACATTTTAGTCTAACAGTTACGTACCCTTATCTTGTGCTCTTGGGAATTTTGCACATAGGCCCCTCAGACTTCTCCATATTGCAGATAATCTCCAACATGACTGAATTTTTGTATAAAAACCAAACCGACTTTTTATTGCAATTTAATCCTTTTTGGACCTTAATGTGATGTTTTGATATATATTTTTAATTAAATTTTCTTGCAAATAAGCTCATAATTTGAAACTTGAATAACTTTTACATACCGAATCCAAATTTAGTGATTTCGATCTTATTGTTAACCAATCCTATTATAATATCACAACATGTAGAAATTGGATTAATTAGGCTATTCTATACTAAAGATTCCATAGCATAGGTCTAAGTGGCATAATTTTGTTTCCAGAAAAGAAGTGCTTTATCAATCCATTTCCATTTGTACTTGTCGTAAATTCAAATTTGCAAGGTTGCATATAGTGTGTACCTTCTCCTATACTTTGTAGGAGTAAATGGTGTGTTTCACATATCAGACATATGGAAATGCATCTGAAATCCCATGCACATGATTTCTTATGAGGATTTTGCATTTAAGCTAGATTTTCATTCCATGACGAACCCATGTAGATCTTGGACCGTGCTATTAAAAGTTATCATGGAAGGAAAGATTCCACTGGTCAATGTCTTATGGTAAAGTTAAAATGTTGAGGAAGAACCATAAGAACATGAGGCAGATATGTGAAAAAATACCCTTACATGTTAAAAGGTATAGTTCTAAAATTTGGGTTCGATTCTCTTCAAAAATTTTATGAGTTTTATCCTCTACAATATTTGTATTTCTTTGTATAGCTTCTAGTACATGTCATGTGTTTATCTCAAAGTTTCAGGGACGAGGCCTTCTTTAAGATTTTTATGAAGTAAAGGCCTATATTTCAAAATATATAGAGTTACTGGCATTTCCAATGAAGAATCTACTTATGCAGAGCTCACCGAGACCTTTCCAAAGTACTAGTACATCAAAATATGAGTTCAAGATATTGATGTTTTAATGTAAACGGGTCAGGAACCATTTAAGGATGTGTACCGGGATCCAAAATTGGGTTTTTCCTATAAATAGGATGGGAGATGGTTGAAAGCCTAAACTTCTCCACCCTTCACCTCGTCGTTATTGGAATTCTCACAGGGATCCACTAGCGTTGTCGGAAAAGTTGGTTCAATCAACAATTAGAGGGTATTATTGCAGAGCGCATCGTAATTTCATTACCATGCATATGTACTCATTGTGTGTTGCATATCAAAAATGTTGTTTTCATGCATGAGGATATCTCAAAGGAACATCCTTGAAGGTAACAAGTTAGACTGTCAGTTCCATATATTTCACGATCCATGCAAATCCCTACAGCCCCACAGGTGTTTTATATGGCATATCAGGGTTCTTGGCATAAATTGATGTTTCTCATTTTCCTCAATGCTGAGAGCATTGCATGTCAGATGTTTATGTACAATATACATTTGTGACAAGGGCGATGAGAGGAACGAATGTGTGACTTCAAAAATAACTTTTGTACCAAAAAGTTCGGAACTAATTGATCAAACCAAGTGACTGCTCAATCTATTTTGCCTTCTGGCAACAAAATCATGGAGCAGTCTTGATTGACTGATCGATTAATGTTGATAAACCAGTTTATTTAGACCGATTGGTCAACATCCTGGATAATAATTGATTGATCATTCTAGACAAAATGATCGATTAGTGGTAATCGATTAGAGCCTAACTGGATCGATCGATTAGTTTACTTGTGGTACCTAGATAAAAATTTGGAATGGAGATTTTTACCACAAAAAAATGATAGTAATATGTGGGGAATATTGGGTGGGGGATGAACAAGTGTACCAAAATTTTAAGTATCAACATGATAGTTCACAGGATTAAATATGAAAACTGAGGTTCAACACTGAATGGAATAATACCACGTGGTAAGTCTCATGATCGTTGCCTTGTGATATCATATGCGTAAAAATACAAATCAAATGGCCAACAAGTCTCTAGTGATAATTTTGTTTCGAGAGAAACATAGAAAGATATACTTTTGAGAGCACATTGCTTCCGCTTTAAATATATGCATGATATACCTCTTGTCGATATAAATTGTTTTTTGATTATTATGAATGAGAATCTTTTATTTCTTCATTTATTGTTACGCTCCCGTTATTTATATTTTGAATTTCAATCTAATGTGTATCAGATGTGTTTGTTGAATATCGTATATTCTTAGGAGTACCGGGTATTGGTGCCCGCAACATCCCCGATGGACGGGCTGCCACAACACATCATGACCTACCAAAGCCCAAAGTCATTCTTGTTAGTGAAATATGTTATCTTCATATTGTGCGTTATATATCCTTCCAGATTCCGACGATCCCATTTATTATTATTACCAATTTGTTGTGTATATCCAAAGTCACATTGCAAGATATACGAGGATCACTCATAATCAGACTACGTCCTCTATGATGCTGATGGATCTTTCTCTATTGGGGGAAGAGTTGTAGTCTATATGATGAATAATAAAAAAAAACTCTAACACTAAGGGCTCGTTTGGTAATCGGGTATCCCGGGGTAATCCGGATTACCCTTCCCTATTATTGGGTTCAAATTCCATCGCAAATCATAGTAACATCACATTCTTTATTCCAATCCTCTCCAACCCTCATAACATCCCAAACAACTACTATTAATATCAGGTTACCCCAACCCAGCAACCAAACAGACCCTTAGGTGTTTGTGTATATCTATTGTGTAAATTCCTAAATATCCCCAAACTAGAATATTTCCTATATCTCCTCTATGGGGAAGATTATCAAATCGTTTTAAACGGACATGTTCTTAAGTCTCTATAAATAGGAAGATTGTCAAAATTCCTTTCAGAATAGATAAAATACATGGGTTGGAATTCAAACTATCTCAAAAAATTTAACCATTTTATATAACACCCTCACAAATACAAATCCCCATAAACAGACTGATTCACAAGTTCCATTACAAATAAGACCGAAAAATTAATGTTTACAACTTTGTAATGTAACTAACTAGAATCTAAGGAGTGGTCGGGTGGTAGTACAGTTTACCTCCACATTAAAGGATATGAGTTTAAATCCTAAGAGAGATGCTCCAGACTCTCGAAATTACCGGGTCTACTGTTAAAAAAAATATAACTAACTAAAAGCTTATGACTCAGGGCATCTTAGTTGGTGGCAATGCATGATTAAAGACATGGTCGAGTCTAATATGCATCAAGTGTCTCCTCAATACTCTTGTACTAACCCATAATTACTAAATGAGAACAGCCAAGATTTGGTGATTGGTAGACCACATCTCGAACCTTCCTTGGCACTTGTCCTTAGGCATTAATTGGCATTGAACGAGCATAAGGAATTTGGAACAATTTCGAGGAATGTTCGAGAGATAACGCAAACATGAACTGATGGGAAATATCCTCTCTTTTACGAGACCAGAAATGTATGTAGTAGAAGAATTCGAACAAATAATCGAATGGGAGAAGACAAGGAGGTACTTTCTACTAGGCTCACAAAAAGGTCATCATGCAACTTAATCATCTTTGGTTGGTTCTTAGTAATAGCTCTCTACATCCATAATATACTTCATATATATGTTGCCATATTATCATATTTCGTTATTTCAGCAACCATCCTTTTATTTGTAATCAATATCAATTTGAAAAAAACTAAACTGATCCTTGTTTTGATCAAAGTATGGTTTATATATAAGGACTCCTACGTTTTTCTGTTCTTTGATAAGGATTTATACAAAGATATTAGAAGTCTACCATGATATTCATATAATCAAGTAGGACGACCAATCTGGTCATGTCTATTACCGTTAGCATGTACATGATCAGATTGGGTTAGATTTTAGCTTAATTCTTGTCCAATACAACTGTAATGGATTATAACTTTTCTCAATTCAATCCAATATATTAAACATTCAAATACAAACTAACATGATCCACTGGATTTTGGATTGGATCTGATTTGTTATACTTGTATATTCTCCGCTCATGGTTTTTATCCTTATGTTACTAACACTGGACATTTGTGTTACGTTTGTAGTACTGAGTCGATGTAAAAAAGAGTGCTTGTGCAATGGAATTATTATGATTAATAATTTACTTGCAATAACTATAAATAATTTGTAAATGAAATAAAGAAAATTATCGTATTATTCATTTTCATTTGAAAGAATGTAACCAGAAGGTAGCAAACAATTATGGATGAACCTGACTTAGGAGGTAAAAATATCAACATATTTGTGCTTGGTTGCTGAAAGATGAGATGAGAAAGAAGGTTGTATCCCGCATCTCTACATGGCAAATGAAGTAAGTGAAGGTGGCATGGGGGACTTGGGATTGAAGTGCAGTTATATAATCGAGGATGAAATAAGTTCCATTTGAGACAAAGATGCAAGGTCCAAAACTTGCATTGTCAACTTGTAAGGTAGGTTGTGAGAAGTGGCATGTGATTGTTGGTTTTTTTTATGTTTTAATTTTAAAGGTATCTTTCTTTGGATTCCTAGTGTTGTGAATTGTGAAAGCGGAATACCCACAAATGATCAATCAAGCAAGTGCAAGACATACGGATTTACAAGGTTTACTTGTAACCGGACTACGTCCTTGGGTGATAACGATTGATTTTCACTATGTGAAGAAAGAAGAAAGTACATTGGATGATTAAAAATACTAACCCAATGAAGGTTTTTATAGTACATCATCCCACACAAATAAATCATAAAACAAATATGATTTTAAATCCTAAAGAAAACATGACTTTGAATTCCAAATCAAATAGAACTTTGAATTCCAAACCAAATAAGACTTTATCTGCAGACTTAAATATGATTCAAGACATATCAGCAATCTCCATCGTGAATTGTATACTTTGAGAAGCTTTACCAAGCTTTTGCGAGAGTCGCTACCAACCCCACCTTGGAGCTACTACCAACTGTTAACATTGAGCAAGTCCAAATAATGTAACTTACTCCCGGGAACAGTAGACCACTACAAGATATATATAGTCCTCTGTATATTCCCTTTGATAATAACCACCCCAACTTTGGCAACCTACATAATCCACCTTCAGCATTATACATATATCCTTTAGAGTTCAATACTCCAAGGGATATCATGTTCTTTCTCGGATCAGGAACATGACGAGTTTCTATCACCATCCTCATGACTGCATTATGCATCTTGATTTTCACTGAGCCAATTCTTACAGTCTTGCATACTGCAGCATTGTTCCCCATGACTATGTTTCTGTCATCTATCTTCTCATAGATGCAGAACCAATCTTCATTGAGAGTCATATGATAAGAATAGCCTGAACCAAGAATCCATGTATTGTCGATCACCTTCTGATTTGTGACAGTGAGGACCAATCATCTTCAGGATTTCCATCTTCTTGAGCCATTGTAGCAATCGTGGCCTTCTTCTGGTAGTCTTTCTACCCATGTCTTGGTTCATTGCAGTAATTATAGATGAACATAGAATTGTGATTCTTTGACTTGGACTTCCAGTTTGCGTAGGCCAGAAGTAGCATGATTCTTTTCATGAGTCATAACCAAACTTGTAGCATTAGAGTCTTGTTTTCCCGTAGCGACATGTCGAAGTTAATGTCTATGCAGACTCATGCGAACTTCCTTTGATGTTATCTCTTATCCATCCACAATAAATGATTGGACAAAATTCTCATACGATAAAATCAAATCAGCATCCTCATCTTAAATTTTAACATCTTTATTTATTAAATCCATCAATACGTATTTAAGCAGTCAGATATTATTTAAGATATGTACCTTTTTATATGTAGGGAGAGAGTAAACATTGCTTTAATGGTAACTTGTTAGTCAGAGAGTTCGTTATTTATGGACTTTCGAGTCTCAACAACAAACTGGCTATGGAATCTATATCGGTGACCTCTGTGATAATCTTATCCGCCAAACATAGTATGTCATCATATGCGCTTTCTCTTCCTACGCCATCAACTGGAGGGTTCGAGTGTCTTTGCCCTCCATTGGTGCAACGATGCACAGATGCATTGTTAAGGGAAAGCATCTTGATCTACCGTCGACTGAATCCATTCATCCCCATGAACTTCTCGATCTTCATATTATGTGACATCATCTTGCTTGATAATACTGATAGAATATGATGCTCTAATACCAGTTTATTGAGAATGACGGAAGCTGAATACACACAAACGATCAATCAAGCAATCACAAGAGATACTCGGAATTACATGGTTCACCTGTAACTGGGCTATATCCTTTGATGGTAGTGATCGATTTTCACTATTGGAGTAAGAAGAAAATATAGAGGATGCTTCAAAACACTAACCCAGTGGAGGTTTATATTGTACCTTTTCCCACACAAATAAATCACAAAACAAATAAGACTTCAAATCTTAAAACAATCAGGATTTTGAATTGCTAATCAAATAGGACTTTGAATTCCAAACCAAATATGACTTTATCTGCATGATTAAATAGTATTCAAGGCATATCAACACCTAGTGTGATGTCGTTAAATAAAAACTAAAATGCCATTTGACTGAGAAGGTTGCGAGTAATCCTCATAACGTATAAACGTTGTAAAAGCTAATAGCTATCATATAGATAATATTGACGGATTAATAAATCGCATTGGATCATGTTTTTGTAGCGATTAAAACCAATCCATAATTTAACCGATTTTCAAAATCTCAATCTTATCCATTTCATTAGAATGACAAAACTAATTCAATCTGATGCAATAACATCATATTAGATTATATTACAGATTTCATCCGATCCATGTGTACCCCTAATGACTAAGGTATAAAGGTTACTTATCTGTCACGCAACTGCATGCCTCGGAAGGTGTACAAAGAGATTATCATAATCCCGATGTGTCTTTCTGGACTTGAATCAATTTATGACTCTGCGAGGAGTCAATTGCTCACCATCCCATTTCCTCCTCTTCTAGCAACCATTTGACTAATCATGTGTATTCCTTGATTGGCAACAATTAGACTAAATACTCCTTGATTAGGGAGGCAACCATGGGATAAAATCCCCTAGTGGGCTAATCTATCAGTCACGCCTAAGTGCTGCTCATCTCATCGCGACTCTCCATTTTAACCAAACTGAATTAATGTCAAAGACAGAAAACACAGCAAAAACTATGTTAACAAGTCAAACACAGCTAGATTATCGATGGGTGGGTAGGTTGCTACTTTGTGCCCACATCATCATGTTACGACAGAAACGTACCTTCTTCATAAATTGTATACATTCTTGGTGAATCAGGAGATCCGCTAACAGGCTTGCAACTCTTCGATTTCCTCTCGTTTTTCCCAAGACAAATGAAATGTATTAAGAAGATGGAAAAGCTTCCAAAGCATTCAAACTTGCCTACAAGGCCTGGCAACTAGAACAGCTTCACCTGCGTCGACCTTGAAAGAAAGGCGATGGGGTCGGGTCTGCAAGACTGCATTCAATGCAATCTACCGAGGACGGAGATAAACATGGTTGTCATTTCAATTAACTTGGAACTGTACTGGTCGTCGTTTCAGCCATACGCAAAGGCTAATAATAGTACTATGTTCGCCACCAAACAGTCATTGTCGTGGAACTCGAGATGAATGAATTTTTGCTCTCGTCCAGAATCCAACTACCAGCTCTCTCACCTAACAATCCTCTCGATTTCAATTCGATTCGTCCCATATTTGGTACACCCGGTCTTTAATTCAAGCAGATGATGGCCCCTTCCCTGGTATCGGCTGATCACGTCGGTACGTAGATGTTCTGGTTGTGTTCTTGGTCGGAGATACCAACCTGCTTGGGAGTTTCATATAGGCATATGCCAAACTTAGGTGAATATTTAAAGTATAAAAGTATGTCGGTAATCACACGTAATCCTCCATGTAAATCTAGGGAGCACATCCTCAGCCGGATGCTGTAATCCTCTTTTTTTTGCAAAAAAAAAGATATTTTTGAAAATCCAACTATATAGATTGAATCTATGAATAATGTTCTATAAAGCAACAAATGATCTATTCCCATAAATCTAACCCTAACATCAAGTATAAAAGTACCTTTGAGGAGCGGCATCACATTATACTTGAGAACAACTTTGTGAAAGAGAAAGAAGAAAGTACGATGTCAACATCGAACATAAGTATAATGCACTACAAAAATGAATATATAGTCACTTTTTTAGAAAACCATCGTTTTATTATTCATTGTTAAATAAATAACAACGATGTTATTCGTTGCTAACTTATTTTTTATACTTGAAATTAGCGACGAATGTCATAACATTTGCTGATGAATATATGATTCCCATCCTTTATTCTTTTATTTTATCTTTATCTTTTAGCAAAAATATCTATAAATGTGTGTAAATACAATAAATTATCGTTCTCCATACCCTTGTTAATATTGCATAATTAATACCAATTTTCCAAAAATAAAAGAATAAAGAGGAAAAGAAAAAGAAAAAGGAAAGAAGGATGTAATTATGTAATAAGTACAGACTGGCCCAAACCACAAGAGAAGGTCAATCATTGACCTGATCGATAAGGAATAAAGTAGGAGATAGGGTATTTGTATATTCATCGCTATGCATTATATGCATATATCATTCCTATATTTTATTCATCAATAAAAGGACCTCAAAATAAATTATTTTCTCAATAAAAGTTGTACATAAAAAGGTTTTCTAAATAATAAAAATATTTGTAAAATAAATTGTTGTACATAATACAAATAATACCGTTCATAAAAAGCCACAGAACAAGAACTTAAAAGATCAATTCCGGCTATGAACTGAAAATCTTCCAAAATCACCTTTATTGGACTATAAATTAAATTATCTTTCAAATGAGGTTGGTGTCATAAATTTTGGAGTTGCGAGATAAAAATTAGCTTTTTGGGTGCATTGTATAGTCACATAATACTTATATTTGTAAATATCTATATTTAAATATTTTAATTCATACTTTGTGCATATTATATTTTAAATACTTGT
This sequence comes from Ottelia alismoides, assembly GCA_037367405.1. Lineage (NCBI taxonomy): Eukaryota > Viridiplantae > Streptophyta > Magnoliopsida > Alismatales > Hydrocharitaceae > Ottelia > Ottelia alismoides. The sequence continues at coordinate 342,366 of JAZKJV010008085.1, read as the reverse complement.
ACATACACCTAACAATAAATTAAAATAAAATAGAAAATTATAAAACATAAAATAAAATAAAAATAAAATCAAAAGTTCATTGAACAAAAACCACACTTGTGTATATTGTATATAATACCTATTTATGGTGTACTTTATTTAATTTATAAAAATCAAATAAAAATCATTTCATGCCCATCAATTTAATTTGTAAATAAAAAATATAAAATAAAGGATATTTGTATAAAAATACTAAAATAAAAACAAAAGAATAAAATATATAGGTATACTATACATATACATAATACCCTATACTGTATATATTATATATATAATTTCATAAAAATAATTAAAAAATCACAAAAAATAGCTTGAAAAATAATAAACATCTTCCATTGTAATAATTTTTATTTTAAATTCATGTATTATTTTATATTCAATATTCTTTGATTTTTAAATCTGAATTTTCTAATTGGTCAACCTGGGTCCGTTGACCTGGGTCAACCTCCCCTCCTCCAGACCCGAGCTGAGTCCCTCACCGCCGGACCGGATTTCTTGCCTTTTCCCTGATCGGGTCCGACCATCATTTCCCTTGATTTCTATGCCCAATTCCTCTCCTAGGATCCGTGATCCTTGCAAATCCCTAGGTACAGTCGAATACTCTTAGGGTTTCGCACGAGCCTTCGATCTTTCTAGACCCTGGAGGCATTCTATAAAATCTTCTCCTTTGCCTCCATTGCGAGCAGCTTGTCCTTCGTGCGACCCTACACCTTAGCTACCTCCAAAAGAGTAACATGCTTTAGGAGGATCCCTTAGGAGTACGATATGGTGGTCGATCAACCGCAGCTCACTCGTGGCTGGAGCTTCGCCGTGACAAGCCTCCCAGGAACTTCGCCACCTGGTCGAGGCCACAACCCCACCTATGCCATCGCCTGACGTCGCTAAACAAAACAGGAACTTCAGGTAGCCCTTATCCATCCTTGTTTCCAGCATTCATCTCGATTTTATTTGCTAGCCACCTATTACCAATCTAGCTCCATCCACCGTGGTCAGAGCTCCACAATCGCTCACATCCACGTGGATTGGCTCCTCGCTTTGCACTCATGTTTCGAGCACACTATGATCACCTTAAATCTCGCTCATCAGAGCGAGATAAAGCCGAGACGTGCTTCTCCACCCTCGTCGGACATCATTCTCATCAACCCAACACTTCTTTGGTTTTTAGCTCTAAATAACCTCAATCAAAGCCTTGCCTTCGAGTCGTGAGTATCCTTACAGGTCTTCCACGCACAAGAATCCTGGCTCTAGCTTCAACTCGAATGGTGGAGCAGCTCCAGGTGGTTGACCCTCCCCATGTCTATCCGGTCAATCGTCATCGCTTCTGAGACCACCCCTCAACGCGCAACACCTTAGAGAAAATGTTGAACTTTGCAATGAGTTCATCCAACCCACGGATCAACCTACACTTGTGATTTAACCTCGCCAACCCTGTGTTCCTCCAACAGCCTTCAACTCCATTAGATGTGCCACACCACTTTCCAGATTTCATCCTGACCGACCGTTGAGGCCCAAAAGTTGCACCGTCAGATTCAAAGTGGCACCTGACTTGACACACACGCTCGCCTGCCATCTGAGTTGACTGATTTTCGAACTAACGACCATCCGTACCGTACGCCTATGATGCGCACCTCCATCGTTTGATTATCTATAGGATCGCATCTGAGCCGCTAGCTGCCAGTTGTCGCAAATGCATTACACGCCTGCAAGGGTATATTTTCCCTTTTACCCTGCTCTTTATTTCATTTTGTTTCAGTCCAATAATTGTAATAAATAGTAAGGATCCTGTAGTTTTTGTATTTGCATTTTAGTCCAATCAAGTTGTAGTCACGTGTAGCTTCACGTGCTCTTTGGTGTATTTGCAGTTTTTATCCTAAACTTTGAACTAGATATTGAATGAAATAAATATTTTGATAATTATACATATACTCTTGTGACCACTACTTTACATGTTGCGCATGTTTTCCCTAGATAAATTGCATGGCAGTCCCTAAGTTTTTATTATTTGTTATTCTACAAGCCCAAAAACTCTAATTTTTTGCAGATTGGTCCTTCTGCACTGTTTTTAATTTTAGTCTCTTATTAATTGCAATAAAAAGCTAATTAACTCCAAAAATTACCTAAAAATTACTTGTGACTCCTGCTTGCATGTTTTATTTATGGTGATTTTTGCTTGTTACTTTTCATTCATTTTCTATTATTAAAAATTCAAAAACCCCCTAAAAAGTTCTTCTTTATGTTAGAAAATTCATGAAAATTCGAAAAATGCTTTGATTCCAAAAATTTCTATAGTTATCTTTTATCATCTTTTAGCTTCTATATAAATTTCATGAAAAATACATCATATAAACTTAAAAATTTTCAAATACTAAAAAACTTATAAAAATCATATAATATCAAAAAAAACCAAAAATTACATTTTTAGTTCCTATTTGTAGATAGTCTTCGTAGTTTTTCATAAAAATCACTCCTAGGTGTTTGAGCATTTTATCTGTTTTAAATAAAAAATACCATTGCATGTGCACTATTTGTTTATTTTATCATTAATTGATTTTTAGAAAATCACAAAAACATATGAAATTTCTCCAAAAAAAATCAAACATAATATAAAATATATAAAACCCAAGAATATTTTTACTTTATTTTTCAGAGTATTTTTGACATATTTGAAAAATACAAAAGAAAACTTGTACATTTTATCTTATTTTTCTTATATTGAAAAATTAAAACCACTAAAAAGACAAATAAAAATCCTTTGATTTTCGAATCGTCTACTTAGTGTTTAATTTTGCTCCTTGAGTTCGACCATGATCGTTATACTAGGTTAATAAAAGTAGCAAAACTGCTCATCTTCACTGCATGGTTTATTATTGGTTTGAATAATTTTCTCATTAATTGCATTGATTGATTAGGATCACAATGACAACTTAATTCTACACTTTAACCCTAGTTGGTCTTTGCAGTCATAAGAATGGCGTTGTTGCCGAAGAGCTCATCTAAGTAGTTAGGATTTATTTTTGCTCATTTTTGCTTCTATCTACTATAATGGTTTCTGACCTCCTTCTATTTTTCTTTCTATGTGAGGGACTGCTGGAGTAGGACTAGGTTCACTTTCGAGGGACCATCACCAGAGGAGGAGCAGGAGACCATTATATTAAATAAAATTATTCTAGTTTTATTTTTGCAAAAACTCTTGTAATAACTTAGACTCTTGAACTCTCTTGGACACTTGGACATTTATTCAGGGTATGTTTCGTCGAGTGTTGATGCACTCACCGGATTTTTCATGTTTTCTCGCATTTTATTCTTATTTTTTTCCGAGGTTTTAGCCCCTAGGCTTAGGATTTGAGCTCGGCAAAAACTAAGGTCCAAATACCCTAATCAAGAATATGTTCCTATAGATCATGATTTGACTTAGTCAAAATAAAAAGCTAACTTAATTGGATTAGAGACCACGTACCGTGAGAGGTTGTATACACTGCTTGCAAGACCCACTGTGGTGGACACCGATCGACATCTAAGACTGGACTTAGGTCTCTTTTCTGATTAATTAGCACTAGTTCTTCTCACTAATCGAATCTATTTTCTTACGACGATTTCCTCGTGCATCATTTAGATTAGTTTAATTATGTCTTTAAATTGTGCACGGATCACTCTACATGTAGACTGCCGGAGTAAGGTACACATTTTTGACTCTGCATGCATCACTGAGTTTTCATCGCGCATTGGCTTTTCCATCTTCCTCCCCCTATCATATTGGACTTAAAATAAAAAGGAAATCAGAAAATTCATTAGACATTGTTTTCTCTAGAAAAAGATATAAAAAGAGACAACCAACAACATCGAGACTGTAAAAGCAAACTTGACCTAAAACCATACTTAACGACAAAGATTTTGTTTTGGGGAGGGTAACCCCCTCCTTTTCTGATTTTACCTGTTGAGAGTTGAGAGACCACACACTGGGATGGAGCCACGCCTGAACTTCTTCAAACTATCGGTTCTAACAAAAAAGATTAGCTATTCTCCAGTGAGGATTTACAGGTAACCTGTTAATGATTCGTACTTCCTTAGTAGAGTGGGCGGTTTAGAGGACATTGTGTAAGGCTCCATCCTCAAGTAATCGGGTAGCCGGAAACAGTCTATACTTGCAACTATACTGGTTGGAAATAGGCACAACAAGTCGTAAGAATATGAGCCAGTCTCCATGGAGAATCGGGCTCCCAACAGCTCTCTAACTCACTCTGTAAGATTTTATTATCACCTAATAAAATTTGATAAAATAGACGATCAAGCTTTCACGGTCATCACACTATGTTGAGCTGGTGAACCGAGGGTTTCCTGCTTTTAGTCCATATCTACTCTTCATAAATCCCCACATAAAGATTATGGGCAGGAGGTCTCTTAGGCTGCCTCTTGTAGCACTGCTTTCCATCACTCCTACATGTTCATCTAAGGAGGCTTCAGAGAGATTAGACCCTCTCTTTGAATCCGAATTTGCCTCCACCTTGTTCTCCCTCGACCACCCTTCTCCCACTCCTAAGGTACAGACAGATAGGCCATCACAACGCTACATTCATTTGATAGCACCTGAGCTAGTGTATTTTGCCTTTGTAGAGACCAGAGAGATGACCTGCGATGATAAAACCAATGAGTAGCCACAGAATACATCATTTGTATTAGACCAGGCCGCCATCAACAACACATTACTAGCCTCCTTGGTGACCATGCAAAAACAGATCAGGGACCAGGGAATCTTCATGGCAGAGGTGAGGAGAGAGCTGGCAGAGGTGAGGAGAGAGCTTACTCAGATGAGAGTTGGGAGGGAAGAACCAGAGATACCAGCTGATGGTGGAGAGATACCCAGACATGAGGGCCGAGCAGACGACAGACACCAAGATGAGTTGTGAGATCCACAAAGGCCATAACACACCATGAGACAGTTGCACAACCCTGGTACAACCCTCACTCACTGATGGATCTAGCTGCCCGCTATCCAGGGCGACTTCAAGCTTCGTCCCCAAAGGATTCAGTTGTTGCCCAAATTCATGGGCATGCCACCGAGGAGCCCCGCCTCCATCTGCAAGAATTTGAGATGATCTGCAGCACCATCCACAACTGGCTAACAGATAAGGACACCGCTAAGCTGATAGACTTACCATTTTCCTTAGTTGATAGAGCAGCCTACTGGCTGAAACACATGGGGAAGGTTGTCACTACCAGGGAGCAGCTCCGGACCGAGTACCTGAACAAATATTATCCACTCGATCAGACCAATGCAGCCAGAGCCATGATCAGTAACTTCTCTATGATCCCCAATTAACACTTCCGCGAAGTGTGGGATCGATTCCGAGAGCTCATTGACAGTTGTCCCCACCATGATATCATCAAGCCCAACCTCGTCCAGAGTTTCTTCTATGGGCAGACACTTGAGTTGCAGGGGCTAGTAAACACCTCTTGTGGAGGTTCCTACTTCACCAAAGATGAAGACCAGGTCTGGGCCATCTATGAGGAGATGGCTGAAAATTACACCGTGGATGTCCTAGACCCGAGTTTACACTCAGGGGAAGCCTCCCCATCAGGTGACTTCATTTTAGAGGATAGCACGTATTGAGGTCGGTCCTTCTTCCTCTTCTGTGGCAACAACACTAGTAGAGTCTTCGGTTGCCGATATGGGTATCATCAGCCAGAAGCTAGACCGGATTGGAGATTATCAAGAAGAAGACGTGTCAAGGCCTTGACAAGCTCAATAGGATTGATGAGTTGGACCAAACATTAGTGACTTTAAGACTCAGATTGTGTGTCTCCAAGAGGCACAGACGGCTTCTCATCCACATTCTAGGTCACGATCTGACCTTGGGAGCACTTCGTCTCAGCCCTCCGGCTCGTACCGTCAAGTCCATCGCATTCAAGCGGATCCTACCCAGTCGCTCCCGTAGTACCAGTTGTTGCCACCACCTTCTTCAGATACTCAGTTGGTGGTGTATCATTCGGATCAGCCCTTGGTGTCCCTTTCCTCGCCACTCCCTGAGCAATAAGAGTCGTTGATGGGAGTCAACAGGATTTGGTACTCCCAATACTAACAGCAGCCCGGGATCTGTCATGACCACCTAGGATTCCGATGGTCTATTGGAGGTGCTCCATCACAGTAGCAACCTCCGGCATAGGCAGGACAGGGCACCCAACAGCAACAACCCCAGTACTCTCATCTGCAACTGCATGGACCTCAACCCTCATACCAAGGTCAATAGTGGAGACAGCAACAACCTCATCTGCAATACTTACAACCTCCTCCTCAATCGTACCAGCAACAATAGAGACATCCTCATTTCCAGCGAGGAAACCCATCCTATTCTCATTCACACTTGTGTGAGAACCCATCCCTTGATGATCTCATCTGCATGTTTTCCGAGCAGCAAGCTACCTTCCGGCGAGAAATCAATGAGTTCTGGTAGGAGATGAGAGAAATAATCAAGGGCAAGGTCGCCATACATGAACAAATTGAACCTAATCCTAGCAATCTGAAGAGAAAGTCTGAGTATGTACAGTCTATAGAGATCGTCTCTCCTAGTGATATTTGGATGACATTCATTATTTTTTGATGTTGATTTTGTGACACTTAGGAGTGGTAGGAAGCCAGCCAGTGGCAACTCATCTAGGAGACATCCCGATGCAGATTCTAGGGTGCTAGATGGATTCAAGAGAGATGTTGTTGCTGATAATCATGATGATGATGGTGGAGATGAAGCCACCAAGGATGATGATCCAAACGATGGTGCTAATCCTGTCATATCTCCAGTTGTTGTAGTTGGTGGTGCTAATACCACCAAATTTCTAGATGTCAGGCTAGAGCGCGGTACTAATGCTGTCAGTTCAAATGTTGTCAGTGGTACTGATGCCACCAAGAGTCAGTTAATTGTGCTATCTTCTCCTATACTTGAGTATTTTTTTAGAAAAATAAAAAAATGGAAAAAAAACTTCAAAAATAAAAAAATATGAATAAAGGAAAGGTTTATGTATATGTTTTGGATCCATCAGTGGTGATTGATGATGTTTGCATGGATTCCAACATTCTGAATAATAAGAAATCCACTCCTGGCCCTCATTCTTCTAAGGAGGGTCCCTCTATCCCCTTCCCTCAAGCACTACACTTAGGGAAGGGCCAAAAACCAGAAACCCAAAAAAGAGACAGCAAATAGAGTTCAATGAGCAGATGATATACCGATTTCATAGCTTGCTGACTCTTCGGGAGGAACTCGAGCACATCACCCTCTCCAAAAAGAACATCAGAGAGAAAACCATCATCTGTAGGAAGAAAAGGTGTAATCACAATGCAGAAATTCATGTGCTCACTCGTGCTACTTGCTTCGCCATCTAGAACCGATTGCCAACAAAGAGACCTGATGTAGGGTATTCGTATATTAGATGCCACATACATGAGCAGTGGTTCGATCAGAATCTATTAAATAGTGGATCCTCAATTAATCTCCTCCCGGCTGCCTTACTTAATTGATTAGAGTTTGGCCCTCTTAGACAGAGTAGGACAGTTCTTCAGTTTGTAGATAAATCTGTCAAGAGGTAAAAGAGTTATTAAAGGATGTTGTCATCACAATTCAGGACCTGAAATTCTCCGTGGATTTTGTTGTGTTGGACATGGAGATCTCTGAATGTGTGGTTGATACCCCCATCATTTTAGGACGACCTTTCTTGGCCACAGCCGAGGTAGTGTCCAATCATGATAGCGGGAAGGTATACTTTCGTGTCGAGGGAGAGAGTATACAAATAGAGACGATTGAGGAATTAAGAGCCAGAGATTCAACTTGCTCCAAGAAGAGTTCAGAACATATGACATATTCAGAGCTAGACATCCACCATGAGTATGATTTTGTGATTACAGATGATGAAGCCGTTTGGATAGATCCGATTTCATAATCTCTTATCACACCTTCAGAGACTGCAGAGCCACAGATGCCAGCAGATGAGAGTTCGGAGAGCGCACTCATAGTACAAGATACCTTAGAGGCTGATGATTGTGATTTATCTAGCGAAGTAGAATAAGTTTCATGTGATTCAGATCCCTCGGGCTTAGACATCGATTTTGATTGGAAGGATTTCAATAATTATTTACCGTATTTAATGTCCACAGATCCCAAAGCTAGGGTGGAGATTTAGCCAGTACTGTTGATAGATACACCAATTGGGTTGTCTTCGTCAGATTCACTGATTCAGCAAGAATTCTCTCACATAGATTTGGTAGCCTTCACTCAGACTTTTCAGAAGTCAGATATGCAAGCTCCCACATGCCCTGAGCTGAAGACCTTGCCACAGAGTATGAAGTATAGATTCCTTGTGGGTGAGTTAGAAATGTTCCCAATCATTATCTCAATGGATTTAACTGACGACCAAGAATCTTGTTTGATGGAGATTCTTGAAAGAAACCACATGGAAATCGAATGGATTGTAGCTGATCTCCAGTATATAACTCCGGCCATGTGCTCTCACCACATATATCTCAAGGATGATGCCAAGCCATCGTGTGAGTTTCCATGAAGGTTGAACCTGAATCTTATATGTAGTCATAAAGGAAATATCTAAGTGGTGGAGAGCCGATTTTATCTACCCCATTTCCGACTCCAAATGGGTTAGTATGTTACATGTGGTACCCAAGAAGATGAGTATAACTACAGTTGTGAATGAGTCTGGAGAGGAGAAAGCTACCGGAGTTCCCACTTCTTGGAGAGTCTGTGTGAACTACATATGATTGAATAAGGCCACCAAGAAGAATCATTTCCCAATACCATTTATTGATTAGATCATTGAGAGATTAGTTGGGAAGAGTCACTATTGCTTCTTGACGGGTAGTCAGGATACAATCAGATGTCCATAGTACCCGAAGATCATGAGAAAATGGCATTCACCTATCCGTTCAGAACAAATGCTTTTAGACGGGTGTCCTTTGGATTATGTAATGCATTAGCTACATTCCAAAGGTGCATGCTTTACATCTTCTCGAACATGGTGGGCGACTATTTAGATGTCTTCATGGATGACTTTTTATATATGACGATGGGTTCGATGCTTATCTTTCTTTCCTAGACCGAGTACTTCAACGCTGCATTGAGGTCCACCTAGTCTTACATTGGGAAGAGTGTCATTTCAAGATGACTCAAGGGACGGTCCTTGGTCACATCATCTCCAACAGGGGTATGGAGGTTGATCCGGCCAAGGTGGATATCATCAAGAAGCTCACTCCATCATCCAATCTGAGACAGTTGTAGTCTTTTTCAGGGCATGTCGGTTTCTACCGATGGTTCATACATGACTTTAGTCAGATTGCTCGATTGTTAACTAATTTTCCAACGAAAGACACTAAGTTCCTTTGCAGATGATAAGTGTCTTTCCTCTTTTGAGACTCTCAAGAATTTGGTTGTACAGGCTCCTATCCTTCAGCCACCCAATTAATCTCTCCCATTCGAGATCATGATGGATGCTTCCGATTTTGCCATAGAGGTTGTGCTTGGACAGAGGAAGGATAATGTGACATTTGCCATAAACTACTCTATCTAGACTTTGGATGCCGCTCAGGGAGCTAGACTCTGACTAAGAAGGAGATGCTAGCCATAGTATTTTCTATGGATAAGTTTCAATCTTATATTCTCGGATTTAGAGTGGCTATCTATATAGATCACACTGCCATCCGGTACCTAATGGCCAGGAAGGATGCCAAAGCCAGATTGACTCGATGGATCCTTCTACTCCAAGAGTTTGATATTGAGATTAAGGATAAAACTGGAGTCAATAATGTGGTGGCAGAACAACTCTCCTGGTTAGATCATCTTGAGGATTCTGATATGACCACACCTATCACTGAGATATTACCAAACGAGGCGATTCGTGTTATCACCTTGCTCCCATGGTACGATGACACTCTGAACTATCTTATTGTCAAGAAAGTTCCACAAGGTTGGCCTAGGCAGTGACTTGAGATATTCCTTGCGAAGGCCAAGTCGTATCATCGGGAGGATCCCACCCTTTATCACAATGAGTGGATAGTGTATGTTGTCGGTGTATTCCTCAAGAGGAGCACCATAGTGTCTGCACCTATTGCCACAACTTTGAGGCATGAGGACATCACTCTGGGAGATGAACAGCCCAAAAGGCTCTCCAATCCAGTCTTTGATGGCCTACCCTCTTCAAGAATTTAGATAAATTCGTGAAGCGATGCACTGACTGTCAGAGGATGGACACTTGTGGACAGAGAGATATGATGCCAATGCATCCCATTCACTTCTGTGAGGTTTTTGACGCATGGGGCATCGATTTCATGGGTCCATTCCCTAAGAGTGAGGGATTTGAGTACATTTTGTTGGTTGTGGATTATGTTAGTCGTTAGGTTGAGGCCATCCCCACGCAAGCCGCATATGCAAAGACTAGTTGCAAACTTTTGAGGAAGAATATCATATCATGGTTCAGGGTACCTAGAGTTTTGATTTCTGACGAGGGGACTCATTTTATCAATGACAAGGTAAGGGTCCTTGCTAACGAGTTCAGAATAGACTATAGAGTTGCCACGCCATATCATCTACAGACGAATGGTCTGGCTAAGATTTCAAATAGGGATATTAAGACTTTTTTGCAGAAGGTTGTCCGCCTAGATCGAAAGGATTGGTCTCAGCTTTTGGACTCGGACTTGTGGGCCTATAGGACCTCCTTCAATATGCCTTTAGGAACATCTCCTTTCTGACTCTTTTATGGCAAGCCACGCCACTTACCTGTTGAGATTAATAACAAGTCACTTTGAGCAGTTACTGAGATATTATTGGATCCTTAGAATACAAGAGATCAAAGAAGAGTAGAACTGGTAGCCCTGGAGGAGTTGAGAGATACAACCTTCTCAAGTAGCCTACAATATAAGGACAAAATGAAGATATGGCATGATTCTCACATCAGCCATAAGTAGTTTGAGCCCAACCAGAGAGTATGGCTATTTGATGTAAGGTTGAAATTATTTCAAGGAAAATACAGAGTAAATGGAAAGGACCATACTTGGTCAGAAAGGTGCACGACAATGGTACTATTGATATATCTGAGCTGTCTTCTGAGTCCACCTTTAAAGTCAACAGTCAGTGCTTGAAGCCATATCTTGATCATGATCTTGTGACCGTCGATGTTGCCCCTGTTCATTTTGTATGAGATGCGTTCCTTGCCTCACATCACCAACATCTCATACTAATTTTCACTTCCAATCTGCCTCTATATAGATCCATATTATCTATATCATTCATTCATCTTATTTCATACCTCAGATCCATCTTATGATTTTGCTATACTTAAGATGTACTTTGTCCTAACTATAGGGGGTATTAGACTTAAGATTATTCATTTGTCCATTACCTCAACTTTTGTTGCCTATACTTAGGGATATTTTACCCTAAGTATAGGGGAGGTAATATCTGTACACTCTACTACTCGGTTTTCCCCTTTGGTGTATAGTCTTCTACACTTAAGATTACTTGATCCTAAGTATAGGGGGGATCATCGTCTGCTATTGATTTTATTATTTCATTCTTTCTAGTCATTGTAGTATAGGATTCTTTTCACTTCCCCATACTCAGCACGAGTTATGTCTTCCTTCATCGCTATCTGATCACTCTGAGGACATCATTCGAGCTAAGGATAGGGGTGTCATATATACTGTATATATATACGTTAGCCATAACTCGTACTTTGTATGTGTTAATTATATGACTATTATTATTTATAAAATAGGAATAAATTTTTTTCAAAAATTCTTTTGATGAATCATTGATTCTCACTCTTTATTCTTTTATTTTAGCTATTTTTCTTAGCAAAACATCATGTGAATACTTGTAGATACAATAACTTAGAAACTTGCATGCCTATGTTAATATTGCATATTTAGCATGCATTTTTTGGAAAAAAAATAAAAGAATAAAGGAAACAAAAAAGGAATGATGTATTTAGAATAAATACAGAGTGACCCAAACCCCCAAGAGAGGGTCAATCCTTTAACTGATCGCAAAGTAAAATGAGTAGAGAGAGATAGGGTTCACTATGTATTGTGCATACTACCTATATTTGTGCATATCTATTATTGACAAAATAAACTTAAATTATTATTTTTCTCCCTTTTATATATTTCTAGAAATAATATAAAAATAAAATAAAAATTAGAAAAATAAAATAAAAATAAAAATAAAAATAAAATCATCCATGCATTGTATAAAATACACTTGTATGTATCACATTCCTTATTTATTATATATATTAAGTAATTTGTAAAAATAAAATAAAAATTATTTTACACTCCTAAAATTAGGTTGTAAATAAATAAAATATAAAATAAGGAATGTATGTGAAAATAATAAAATAAAAATACGTATACATAATACATAGCTATATTATACATGTATATAATATTGTATACTGTATATATATATATTATTTTATTTTTCATAAAAATAATTAAAAATTACAAAAAATACTTTGAAAAATAATAAACATTTTTCATTTTATGCACTTTTTAATTTAAATTCATTTATTATTTTTATCTAATTATCTTTATTTTCCCCTATTTTATCCTCTAGCCTATTTTGTCAACATTCTCGCTCGCTTTTGATTGGTCCACACTAGGTTTGTTGACCTCGGTCAACTGGTCCCCTCCCTCCTTTCTTCCTTGCCGGATCGATTTTGCTCCACTTCGTCGAATTTTCCCGACCGATCCAACTGAGTTTGCCTCCAATTAAGAGCTCCTATTATCAGGCACAAATCCCTAATACATGCGCGACCTTCATCCTCTTGGTTCGCGCCTCGGTTCACTGGTTTCCCTCTCATCTTTTTGAACCTAGCACACCTATAAAAAATTAGCACCCCCTCTCCTTTTTGAGCACCTTCGGCTGATCCACCACCTCTATTACACTGGCTTCCCTTTTCAGAGTGAAAGCCTAGAGAGGGAGCAGTTGTGGGTATATTTTGGAGCATTGCACCCCCAGGTCCGACGATGTATCGTCTAAGCTCCGCTGTGAAGAGTTGATCATGTCACCCATCGAGTCCATCACCATCGTGGACTCCATCCACCAGCCCAAGTGTCTTCCTTCGCAAGTATTCCTTTTAGCCCTTTTTCCCGTTCAGTTAATCCATTAAATCACATCTACTCCTCACTCCGATGATCACATTAAACCCCCTTTCATTGCCTCCCTCCAACACTCGCACACATCCAGACGACCCTCATCCACTTCTGTGTTATGCTCCGCAACCTTTCCCTCGATTCCAACCATCAGGTTTGAGTCAAGCATCAGGTCGAATCCTCCACCCATCGGAGACCTAACCCATCAACCCTCTCTTGTTTTCGATGAAATCTGTGCCCTAATCCTTCATTGGAGCATCACCTCTGAGCACACACGTTCACCTGCAGGCTAGAGAACCAGAGGACATCACTTGGAGGTCGACTCATCAGGGTACAACAACTCTAGGACACTATGCCTCTCCAGGACCTTCTCCTTGTCCTGGACCCTTCTGAGCATACCAACAGCTGCGGCAGACTTCAACAACATTTCCCCCATCAGAGCAGCTCTACAGGTTGCCTACGTCAAGGGTATTTGCTGATTGAAACTCGTTGAGGCGAGTTATTCATCGATTCATCCAGGCAATCTCCCGACCGTTGGATCGGGACTCCTTCCAGATAATCTTCGTCGTCCGCTAGTGAAGGAGCCCGAATAGTTAGATCCATCTGCGGATCTCATCCAGAGCCGTCTATCACCGAAGGGGTATCCCCCTATCCTGATCGTTCATCCATAAGTGGAGTGCCATCGGCTGTTGGATAGCGCCTTAATAAGGGTAAATTGTACTTAGGCCCTTCTCCGTTTTGCATTTTCCATTCAATGTGTAAATATTTATCTTAGTTTACTTTGGATAATTTGCAGTTTGGACCATGTGTTTTTATCTATTTGCATTTTAGTCCCTCTATGTGTGCAGCAAGTGGATGTACATGTCACTTTTGGGGTTATTTGCATTCTCTGCCATGCGCTTTATCTTTGTTATGGAATGATTGTAAGGTTTTTAGTATTTGCATTTATGCTCATGTGAGTCTAGTTGACGTGTTGCACGCGTGTTTGGTCAGACATTTTGCAACTTAAGCCCTGTAATTGTTAACTATGTTACTGTTTTCCCAGAAGTTTATTTTAATTACATACAAGTCCCTGCAATCTGCTTGTCTTTTATTTAACTTAATAATTAACAAATTAATCCTAAAAATTATCTCAAAATTACATCTAACTCATGTTAGTGTGTAGTATTTAGTTTATTTTTATGGGGTTAATTTGTCTGTATTTATTATTTTTGAAAAATCAAAAACCTCTAAAAAGTATCTTGTCTAGTTTAAAAAATCCATAAAATTCGAAAAGTGTCTCAAAAATTCCAAAAAAATATCGTTAGTGTGCTTTTGTGTATTTTATCTATTGTAGCAATTTTATTTGAAAATTCCATATAAAAACCCTAAAAAGAGCAAAACACCTAAAATATTAATAAAATTGTATAAGATTCAAGAAAAAATCCAAAAAATCTCATTTTAGTTCCTGTTTATAGGTTTTTATTCATAGTTTTTCATAAAATTGCTATCCAGGATTTAAGGCATTTTAAGTATTTTTAACTTGCAATTTTATCCTGGATGTGCACTATATTTGAATTTTTAGGAACTGTTTGATTTTTCTAGATTCATAATAACATTTGCAAAACCCCAGAAAATTACCAAAAATTCTTTAAAAGCTTAGAAACCCAAAAATATTTTTAACTTGATTTTTTGAGCATTTTTAGCTTCAAAGAAAAATCCAAAAAGACTTGTGTGTTGCCTTGTTTGTTAATTTTGTTTCTTTATCAAAATTAAAAATTTGCAAAATTAAAAACCACTAAAAATATGTTGTTTATTTTTGAGATTTGACTACTTAGTAGGTTTACTTGTGCTCCTTGTGTTCAACCCTAGTTGCTATACCGTGTAAAATTAAATAGAAAGACCGCTTACATTTGTACTTGATTGTTTTTTATCCTTTTGAGTGGTTTAATTTTTCTTATTGACCGATGCTTGGTGATTCAGATCGCAATAACCCTTGATATTACTTAAACTGCTTTGTAAAAAAGTACTTGTAAAATAACTTTTGAAAATTATTTTTGTACCAATTTTATAAAAATGTTTTGTTTGCAAAAGATGTGTAAATTATTTTATGTATCAAAACTAGGTATACAGTACACAATTTTTTAAAATTGCGTGAAAATAAAATATTTGCAAAAATAGTTTGTAAAATTGTTTGTAAATGTTTGTAAAAATAGTTTTGAAAAATATTTTGAAAATGTTTGTAAAACTATTTTGTCACATGGGAAATAACATATGTGGTATGATAATCGCTTGTATATATATGTACATTAAAAACCGTAATCTACCCCTAAATTATTTGTACATAAACACCATTAATAAAGCCAGATTAAGATCCATTTGTATATAAAACCTGTAACACACACCTTTTTGTAAATATGTATTTATCTTTGTGAAAACTTTTCTTTCTTTCACTTATTTTTAAAAAATACCTACTGATTTGAAATTTAAAAATTACATAAAAAATTGTTTAGTTTGAAAAATTCTCATCAAAAAGAGTTTTTGTAAATATTTGCATGTGCATTTATCATCATCATGGTTGATATTTAAACTAGTCTGGAATAAAATTGAAGAATAAAGCTTGGTTAAGATCTTAATCCACTTAACTTCAAAGGAACCTTATAGGATTTGGGGTTAAGACTTTTCAAGTCCATGGCAACTTAATTATTTGAGTCCACTAGGCTATGTTCACATGTCATCTTGATTAGCCTAAGTATAACACTTAACAACGCACGCATGACTCTCAGAGATAATGGCTTGACTTGGACACACAAATTACACATAGCTCAATATGGATGAGGTGGTGAGGAGGCAGAATCCTTTGGCTTGGGGTAGCATACGGGGGTAATTTAGCTAGCAAACCTTCTATGCTCCTATAAGGAGGGATGTGCACCTCAACCTGTTCTAGTAGCATTGAGGTCTAAAGACAGGATGTTGTGGGTTGCAATAAAGCTTTAAATGAGGGACATTCCACTGGCTCAATAATAAAAACTCCTTAGTTACATGCTGCACCTTGTAGATATGTTGTATATATGTCATAAAAAAGTGCAAAAATACAAAAACTCCAAAAAAGGGGGCAGTCCTGATTGAAAATAAAATGCCTACCGGAGTGTATATAGTGAATAAGCAAAGTTTATGTATTCCACCGTCTAATTTCATGGAAGCTTGCAACTGGAGACTTAGCTACACTGGTTAATCTCCAAGGGATACATGGCTACACTTGCCACAATCCATTCTCTTCTTTCCCCCTCTTCTTGAGTTGGTTGTACTTGAATTTAGAAGGGAATACCCCTCTCCTCGAGGAAAGAGCTTTTAGACTGGGGGGTTAGAGTTACCTTGTTGAGGGAGGTTGTTTCTTTACCACTTTTGAGGTGGGGAGCTACATATCACATACACAATACTAGGATAGATTCATAGTCATTAGAGTTTACGTATGTAGACTTGTTCTGACCTGGTTGTTAAGGAGACTTGACCATAGAAGTGTGGAACTTCAAGGTTGTTAAGTCTTAAACTTGTTTCCCAATGAGGTTCTGTCAAATTAATAATCCAAAGGTCTGATCGAGCTCCATAAACCAACTTTATGACGAAAAGTTTAATAATCAACTCTGATTCTTCCTTTTTCTTTTTTTTGTTTCACTACTTTTTTTAATTAAGTGTTTGCTAAGGGACTAGCAAAGGTAAAGTATACGGAGATGATGAATCTATGATTCTCATTCTTTATTCTTTTATTTTAACTCTATCTTTTAGAAAAACATCTATAAATGTATGTAAATACAATAAATTATCACTATGCATACCCTTATTAATATTGCATATTAATACACATTTTCCAAAAATAAAAGAATAAAAAGGAAAAGAAAAAGGAAAGAAGGACGTAATTATGTAATAAGTACATAGTGACCTAAACCTCGAGATAATGTCAATCATTGACCTGATCGACAAGGAATAAAGTAGGGGAAGATAAGGTCTTTGTATATTCATCACTATGCGTTCTATGTATATATCATTCCTATATTTTATTCATCAATAAATGGACCTCAAAAAATTATTTTCTCAATAAAATTTTTACATAAAAAGGTTTTCTGAATAATAAAAATATTTGTATAATAAATTGTTGTACATAATACAAATAATACCGCTCATAAAAAGCCACAAAGTAAGAACTTAAAAGATCAATTCGGCATCATATGAACTCAATATCGTCCAAAATCATATTTATTGGACTATAAATTAAATTATCTTTCAAATGGTGGTGGTGTCATAAATTTTGGAGTTATGAGGTAAAAATTGGCTTTTTGGGTGCATTGTATAGTCACATAATACCTATATTTTTAATTATCTATATTTAATTATTTTAATTCATACTTTGTACATATTTATTTTAAATACATGTACATACTCCTAACAATAAAATAACAACAAAATAAAAATTAGAAAGCACAAAATAATATAAAAATAAAATCAAAAGTTCATTGAACAAAAGCCACACTTGTGTATATTATATATAATACCTATTTATGTAATACTTTTATTTAATTTGTAAAAATCAAATAATTTCATGCTTCTCATTTTTTGTAAATAAATAAAATATAAAATAAAGGATATTTTTGTAAAAATACTAAAATAAAAATAAAAAAATAAAATATAAAGGTATACTATACATATGCATAATACCTTATATTGTATATATTGTATATATAATATCATAAAACTAATTACAAATCACAGAAAATAGCTTGAAAAATAAAAAACACTTTTCATTTTAGTCATTTTTTATTTTAAATTCATTTTTTGTTTTATATTCAATATTCTTTGATTTTTAAATCTGAATTTTCTGATTGGCCAACCAGGGTCCGTTGACCTAGGACAACCGCCCTCCTCCAGACCCGACCCGAGTCCCTCGTCATGGGATCGGATTTCTCACCCTTTCCCTGATCGTGTACGACCATCGTTTCCCTTGATTTTTGTGCATGATTCCTCTCTTACGATCCGTGATACTCACGGATCCCTAGGTAGAGCCGGATCCTCCTAGGGTTTCACGTGAGCCTTCGATCTTTCTAGACCCTGGAAACATCCTATAAAATCTTCTCCTCTGCCTCCATTGCGGGTAGCTCATCCCTCGTACCACCCTATCCCTTAGCTGCCTCAAGAAGAGTGACAGGCTTCAAGAGGGTCCCTTTGGAGTACGATTTGGCGGTCGATCAGTCGTAGCTCACTCGCGGTCGGAGCTCTGTCTCGATAAGCCTCACAAGATCTTCGGCACATGGTCGAGGCAACAACCTCGCCTACGCCATCGCTTGACATCGCTGAACACATCAGGAACTTCATGTAGCCCTTATCCATCCTCGTTTCCACCATTCATCTCAATTTTATTTGCCAACCACCTATCGCCATTCTAGCTCCAACCACCATGCCCAGAGCTTCATGATCGCTCACATCTGCACAGATTGGTTCCTTTCTTCACCCTCATCTTTTGAGCACACTCTGATCACCTTGAATGTCGCTCATCAGAGAGAGATCAAGCAGAGACTTTCCTCCTCCACCCTCGCCGGATGTCATTCACATACACCCTACTCTTCTTTGGTTTTTACTCAAAATAACCTTGACCGAAGCATTGCCTTCGAGTCACGAGTATCCTTGCAAGTCTTACATGAACAAGACTTGAGCTTCAACTCGACTGGCAGAGCAGCTCCAGGTGGCTAACCCCTACCACGTCTATCTAGTCCTTCATCATCGCTTCTGAGACCACCCCTCGACGTGCGACACCTTAGCGAAGGTGCTAAACTTTGCAGTGAGTTTATCCAACCATGGATTGACCTACACTCACGATTGAACCTCACCAACATCGTGTTCCTCCATCAGCCTTTAGCACTGTCAGATGCGCCCCACCACCTTCCAGATTTCATCCTGACCGACCATTGAGGCCCAAAAGTTGTGTCGTTTGATTCAGAGCAGCGCCGGATTTGATACGCACGCTCGTCTACCATGTGAGCCGTCAGATCTGAGTGCTAACGACCACCCGTATCGTATGCCTGCTCGTGCACCTCCACCGTTCGACCATCTCCAGGATCACATCCAAGCCGCCAACTGCCACACGTGCATGGCATTCCTGCAAGGGTATTTTTTTCCTGTTTACCCTGCTCTTTGTTTCATTCATTTTAGTCCAATAATTGTAATAAATAGTTAAAACGTTTTACATTAAGGATCATGTAGTTTTTGTATTTGCATTTTAGTCCAATTGAGTTGCAGTCACGTGTAGCTTCACGTGCTCTTTAGTGTATTTGCAGTTTTTATCCCAAACTTTGAATTGGTTATTGAATGAATTAAATATTTTTATAATTGTACATATACCCCTGTGACCGCTGCTTCACGTGTTGCGCACGTTTTCCCTGGATAAATTGCATAATGGCCCCTAGGTTTTTATTGTTTGTTATTCTACAAGCCTAGAAACTCTAAATATTTCCATATTGATCCTTATGCACTATTTTTTATTTGAGTCTTTTATCATTTGCAATAAAAATCCAATTAACTCCAAAAATTGCTTAAAAAATACTTGTGACTTATGCTTGCATGTTTTATTTATGGTGACTTTTTATTGTTAATTTTCATTCATTTTCTATTATTCAAAATTTGAAAACCCCTTAAAAGTCCCTATTTGTGTTAGAAAATTCATAAAAAATTGAAAATGCTTTGAAAATTCCATAAAAATGTATATAGTTGTCTTTTATCATCTTTTAGCTTATGTATAAATTTAGTTCAAAATACCTCATAAAAACCTAAAAATATGTAAAATACTAAAAACTTGTTAAAATCATATAAAATTAACAAAAATAATCTAAAAAATATATTTTCAGTTCATGTTTGTATATAGTTCTTCATAGTTTATCATAAAAATTACTCCTAGGTGTCTAAAACATTTTATCTATTTTTAAATGAAAAAAACACATCGGTTGTGCACTATTTGTTTATATTATTACTATTAGAAAATCACAAAAGCATCTGAAAATTCTCCAAAATTTCTATAAAATATGTAAACCCAAAAATATTTTTACGTTATTTTTCAGAGTATTTTTTACATATTTGAAAAATACAAAAAAGAAGACTTGTACATTTTTGTCTTATTTTTCTTATGTTGAAAATTAAAAATTTTAAAAATCAAAACCACTAAAAAGACAAATAAAAATCCTTTGATTTTCGAATCGTCTACTTGATGTTTAATTGTGCTCGTTGACTTCGACCATGGTCGCTATACCAGGTTAATAAAAGTAGGAACCCTTTCATCTTCACTGCTTGATTTATTAGTGGTTTGAATAATTTTCGTTTTAATTGCATTGATTGATTAGTGTCACAACGACAACTTAATTATACACTTAACCCTAGTTGGTCTTTGCGGTCATCAATTTGCTATAACGACGATCAATATATCAACATTTATCCATTGCTATTTTTTTAAAAAATAACAATTCATCGGTAAATATTAAACTAAAAAAACAACGAATAAGTGTTTGTATATGCATTGTGATTAATGATATGACAATAGAAATGGAATTCATCACTAATTTCAACTATAAAAAATAATTTCACAAGAATGCTATCATCGTTAAATATTTAGCAATTGATGATATAGTGATGATTTTCATAAAAAAAGTGTGACTATAGACACATTTCATTGTAGCAAAATCATTATCTAATATGATTGAGTGTGTATTCTTCTTTGATTGTTTTTTGCTTGTGTGTTGTTGATCTCTGGAGAGAATTGAAAGCTGCTCCGGAGTCGCCTTGACTTAGACTATGAGGTCCACTTCGTGTTGGGGACGGATCCGATCAAGCACCACATGGTTAGAGTCATGATCAAAGAAGAAAGCACGCACAATCGCACAAGACGAGGATTTATAACGGTTCGACAATGTACCTACTCCATTTGCTCACACCAGACTCTCTCTACTATTGTTTGAAAGATGATAGGTACAATATGTGGTGCCACATGGCTCCTTTTATACTACAACAAAAGAATACTGAGTATTCAACAATATCCACTACCAGTTCTCAGCTAATCAGGATGCAGGAAAGTAGATTGGGCATCTCGGTAATCCAACTCATAGTTCTCGACCAATTAGAATGCAAGAGGCAGATTAGACACCTCAAAAATCCATCCCAACATCTCTCAACCAATCAGAAGTTATAAGGGAGATCATTGACATCAGCAATGCTCTCTACTAATATTCAGCCAATCAATCTTCACATGATAAATCTCAACAATATCCCACTTGAAGGTTGATTTGTAGTACACGTCACATCTTCAATAATCCTGGTGTGAGCTTTCCTTTATTTTCTATCTTGAAGACCAATAGAAGATGAACATGTCTTCATCTTCTCCATCGTTACAGACTTTGTGAACATATCAGAAGGATTTCATAATGTATGGATCTTCTTCAACTTATATTGTCCATCTTCTAGTTGTGTCCAAATGAAGTTGTACTTCGCATCAATGTGGTTAGTCCTCGAGTGGAAGACATAGTTCTTTGCAAGATGAATTGCACTTTGATCATCGCTGAATAATTGATAATCTTCACATTCTTTATTCAGTTCTTTCATCTGACCCTTCGTCCATATCATTTCTTTGAAACTTCTGTCACTGCCACATATTTTGCTTTCGTGGTCGAGATGGTCACTATATTTTGAAGTCTAGAGATCCAACTAACAGCTCCACTTCCTAGGGTAAAGACATGCCCTCTTGTGCTTTTCCTACCATCAATATCTCCTGTAAAATCTGAGTCCACAAAACCTCAAATGAAAATGTCAGTGTTTCCATAACACAATGCCCTATTATATGTACCTCTCAGATAACATGGAATCTACTTCACAGCTTCCCAATATTCCTTGCCAGGACTCGCCATGAATCTGCTCACAACTCCCACTGCATGGAAAATGTCTGGTCTTGTGCAAACCATTGCATACATCAGACTACCAATAGCAGATTAGTGGGGTACTTTTGACATGTACTCATGCTCCTCCTTCGTAGCAGGTTCTTTCTCCTTCAAAAGTTTGAAGTTGCTCCCTAAAGATTTCAGAGTAGATTTTGCATTTTTCATATTAAATCTCTCAAATACCTTCTCAATGTAATCTGATTGAGACAATTTCAGCTTCTTGTTCTTCATGTCTCTACTAATCTGCATTCCAAGGGTTTTTTTGCAGAACCTAGATCCTTCATTTCAAACTCCTTAGACAACATTACCTAAGCATGCCATCTACGTACAATAATAAAATGATGTAAGACAAGTCAATCTTCTTGAAGTAGCAACAATGATTGTCATGACAGTTACAGAATCTTGTATTCGTCATGAAATAATAAAACCTTTTGTACCATTGTCTTGGTGCCTGCTTCAAGCCATAAAGGCTTTTTCTGAGCTTGCGTACCATGTCTTCTTTTTCAGTAGCTACATAGCCCTATGGTTGTTGTATGTAGATGTCCTCCTCAAGATCTCCATGGAGAAATGATGTCTTAGCATCCAACCACTCCAAATATAGGTTCTCAGTTGCAACAATACTTAATATTGCTCTTATAGTTGAGACCTTTACAACATGTGCAAAGATATCTATGAAATGAACTCCTTCTTTCCGTTGAAAGCCCTTTGCCACTAGTCGAGCCTTGTATTTAATGGAACCATCAGCTTCCTCCTTCACCATGTACACCCATTTGTTGTGCAGATCCTTCTTTCCCTTTGATAGTGGGACTAAATCTCGTGTTTTGTTTCTTGAGAGAGATTTCATCTCCTCATCCATATCTAACTGACATTGGTTCCTTATATCACCTTGTATAGCTTCATCAAAGCATTCAGGCTCACCATTATTAGTCAGTAATAAATCATTCAAGGAAGGTGAATACCTTGTAGTGGATTTATTGATTCTGGAAGATTTTCGTAGCACAGGAGTTTACGGATTATTCTGTGGGATGTGTTGCACATTCTCATCACTTGGTTGTGATGTGCTTTGTTCAGGTGTTTCATCAAACTCCACAAAGTCCGGTCCTTCAGTTCTCTTTCCTTTTATCAATTCATCCTTGTATAATGAAGACTCATTGAATGTGACGTCAGTGCTTATGACTATCTTCTTGTTCCCCAAATCCCACAATCTATATTTATAGTTATATGTATCATAGCCGACAAAGGTATACTTCCTTACTTTGGGGTCAAGAATTCCTCTATCTTCTTGCTCAATGTTAACATTAGCAATGCTTCCAAAGACACGTAAATGAGAAAGTATTACCTCCTTTCTTGTCCTTGCTTCTTCTGGAAGATCCCCATCTAATGCAGCAGATGGACCTCAACTTATTAAGTATGCTGATGTATTATCTACATCAGCCCAATGTCACTTTGGAAGACTTGCATGTAACCTCATGCTTCTCGCACGCTTTAGAAGAGTCTTGTTCATGCGTTCAACAACACTAATCTGTCTGAACTTTCTTGTGATCGTTTTCAATCTCCTGATCCTATTCTTGACACAGTAGGATTCAAACTCCTCACTGCAATATTCTCCCCCATTGTATGACTTGAGACATTTCAGCTTTGAACATGCCTCAATCTCAACTAAGGCCTTCCACATTTTGAAGGTCTCAAACACAATGGATTTATATTTTATATAGCAAACCCATAGTTTTCTAGTTACATCATCAATAAAAGTAATAACATAATGAGATCCGTCAAGGAATGGTAATTGAGATGAACCGCATACATATGTATGAACCATCTCCAGTCTTTCGTACTCTTGCAGTCTTTGTGAAATTGACTTTCTTCTGCTTTAACAAAACACAATCTTCACATAATTCTAGATCAACAGTCTGCAATCCTGCCAACTTTCCCTTCTTCTGCATGATCTTCATTGCCTTTTCTCTCATGTGACCAAATTGTCTTTGCCAAGTATTAGTATCACACCAAGATGATGCAACATTTATCCTGCCATATGAGCCTGATGCAATATACAAGATTTATTATGTCTTACCACGAGCAAGGATCAATGATCCTTTAGACATCTTCCACGAATTTGAATCAAATGATGTCAACGCACCACTTTCTGATAGATGTCCAATAAATAAAATATTCCTTGTTAGACTGGGTACATGTCTAACATTCTTCAATTTCAAGAAGCCACCATTGGGTTGGGATATGTCAATATCTCCCTTTTTAATTATGCTGCATCATTAATCGTCTCTCAGATACACCTTTTCAAAATCACCTTTCACATAATTTTGAAGGATATCCTTTTTGTGGAGGTGTATGAAATGAAGCACCCAAGTCTATAATCCAGGACTCACTTCGAGCATCTGCAACACATATTAAGATGTCATTATCCTCATCACCAGTAAGATTTATAGTGTTCTTACCTTTGTCATTTTCTCTTTTCTGCTTTTTTCGGGCCTTGTATTCTGTTTTGTAATGCGCCTTTTGATTGCAATTTCAACAGAGCATGTACTTTGGATCTCTAGATTTGGATCTTCCTCTTGCTGACTTTCCCCTGGAAAGCTTTCGGTTCCTATAGCTCTTCCTGCTTGTTACTTATATATTCAAGGCCGAACTTAATGTGTGTTCTTCTCCAGACATCTTCCATCGTGCCTCTTCTCCAAGAAGAAGACCAGCAGCATCCTCTAACTTCAACTTCACAGAACTAGAGGAGTTGCTAAATGCTACAACTAATACATTATTACTATCAGGTAAACTATTTCCGATCAACTGTCCTCCCAGCCGATGTGCAAACTCGCATCCACCCTCTTTTCCACATCCCCCAGCTTCGACCATGATTATAGAGTAGGGCACCAGAGGGATGTCCCTTATCAAGAGAACCGATGTGACGTATTCCGCTATAGAGAAGTATTTGGCTGGGCCTCGCCACTACGAGAGTTGGGCGGCGACGAGTTTAGACCTTTCAAAAGACATTCACTCCAAAGAACTTAGTGATGCGGAAAGAGTAATCAACTGACTCTCCAGCCTGCCAGTCCAAAACCAATTATTCAGTTAGAATCATCAACTGGGCAATCCTCCTCCCTCTAGTGCGTCGTGCTTTGGGTGTGAAAGTTCTTTGCGCGCTCTCTCTTGCTAGATAGCTTGCTTTGTTCTAAACCGGTCGCGATATATAGTCCTTTCTAGTCTTCTGGTCATCTATAGCTTTCCCCTCCCTTCTTTCCTGAGCCTTCTTCGAATATATCAAAAAGCCTGTCGACGTCACTCTTGTCAAAGACCTTTCTGACGCTCTGCTCCTTTACTCTCAACTCAACAGTTGTTGTCTGAAACACTATAATAATCTATCAAACCATATTCTGACTAAAGGGGACTAATCCAGCAGGGGGCTATAAAGACAAGTTCTTCTGTTCTGTGCGGGTACATCTGACTCAGCTTAATAGCGCATATGAGGTGTCTAATCCGGACCAAAGGCTTTACTACTACATATTCTATTCGGGAGAAAGGGAATAGACATCATTCTTACTATTGAAAGTGAAAGAGGGCCTTCTATATTTGGGTGTTTACCTTGTTTACCTAATATGGCCTACGAACATTAATGTTGAGAGAATCGGGTTGGGCAGTAACAAGGG
Organism: Ottelia alismoides; assembly: GCA_037367405.1. Taxonomy (NCBI): domain Eukaryota; kingdom Viridiplantae; phylum Streptophyta; class Magnoliopsida; order Alismatales; family Hydrocharitaceae; genus Ottelia; species Ottelia alismoides. Next base: position 316,585 of record JAZKJV010008085.1, on the reverse strand, counting down.
AGAAGCCGCAACAGACTCAGACTAAGCAAGGTAGTATGGGGAGGTGATTTGCTGAGGGTGCTTCCGACGGTTCTATTACAGCTCTTCTTTGGTGCTTTAGTCGACCGTCGATAGTGAGTTTTCAGAGATCAGAAAAATACCTACTATTATGTCTGGTTTTTGCTTGCTAGTCTGATTTTATTAGTAGCCATGATTGGGGCTATAGTACTGACTATGCATAGGACTACAAAGGTGAAAAGGCAGGATGTATTCCAACGAAATGCGTTGGATTCGACTATAATGAGGAGGATGACAGAGCCCTAAGATTCATCTTCTATAGTTCCGGGCCCGACTTCCGACCCTCGATGCCCCGACATATCAAAATAGATAATCTTTCCTCATGTCCCCACTATGAGTCTGACTTCTTACTGTACCCCCAAGAGCAGGTTAGCTTTATGGTAGTAAGTGAGAGGATAGCGCTTAGGTATCGGCAGACATCTTGAAAGGAATAGAAGGACTTTTACCTCATCATCAAACACGATCTTCACAGACTCTAACTGATTGATGATACTATTCAGATCATTCAAGTGTGAAGCCACTACAAAGTTCTCGCTAATCTTTAAATTGAAAAGCTTCTTCATCAAATATACCTTATTTGATGAGGATGGCTTCTTGTAAATCTTTTCAAGAGCTTCCACCGATGGAGAAAGGCTGAGCGTTAACGTTCCTAAAGACTTTCGATCTAGGACCTTCTGCTCCTCATCCTTCAAGGCTTCAGGCTTCTTCCTGTCGATAGGAAGATAGAGATACTTCTGATATAGAACATCTTCAATCTGCATCTTCTAGAATGTGAAGTTTGATCCATTGAACTTCTCGATCTTGACCTTCGATTCTTCTGCCATCTATGTAGAGGTTGATCTCCGAACCTTGCTCTGATACCAGTTGTTGGGGACGGATCCGATCAAGCACCACACGACTAGAATCACGATCGAAGAAGAAAGCACACATCGTACATGACGAGGATTTATAGTTGTCCTATAGTGTGCCTACTCCATTTGCTCATACAAGACTCTCTCTATTATTGTTTGAATGATGATAGGTATAATATGTGGTACCGTAGGCCTCCTTTTATACTAAAAGAAAAGAATACCAAATATTCAGCAATCCCCACCACTAGCTCTCAGCTAATCAGGATGTAGGAGGTGGATTGGGCATCTCGGAATCCAACCTAACAGCTCTCGGTCAATCAAGATGCAGGAGATGGATCAGACACCTCAACAATCCAGCCCAACAGCTCTCAGCTAATCAGAAGGAAGGAGGGAGACCAGCCACATCTGTAATGCTCTCCGCTAGTATTCAACCAATCAGTTTTCACGTGATAAATCTCAACATTTCGGCCATTCGAACCTATTAAATATGTGATTTTATTTGTTAGAAACAACTAAAGGGTTTTAGTTGGTCCTGCAAAAGCTAAAGAAATCCCTAATGCCCATGCTAGCAATAGAGGTTTCAAAGCCAGTTCAGTCATGTTTCTGTATATGATTTAAAATTTCCCTAACTTAGGATCGGGATTAACTTTGTTGACAGTTAAGTAAATGTTTTTTTAGATCTTAAACTAGCTTGCTCATGTCAAAGTATCCAAGAAACTATCAAAGTAGCCAAGAAACAATCTGTGTCCTACATCAAATATCCGGTAGCTACATCCAAATCAACTTACTTGTCTTTGATTATCAACAGGCTAAAAGATACAACCTCAAAGGCACCTTCCTTACTTGGGAAGAACAATAAGTATGCATACTATAGACCTGACTAACATAAAGCATCTTTTTATTCGCTTCTCTCTGGTTGTGTAGGTGACAATCCTAATGCACCGACAAGCTCTTGCATAAACATTGAATTACGGTATGTTCAGCTAAAACACTGAGGTTTTAGTCTTTGACGCGTAAATTTCCTTTTCATTTGACCGAATGAAGAGGAGATGGTAATAGCTATAATCCACAAGGCAAATGAATGGCCGAGCCACGAAGTAAATGCACTTATTTGCATGTTGTTGAGATTGATGGTCGCGATTGATGGTCTATCTCGATGGGCAGATTTTGAATTCGAATCTTTGGCTAATCAACAGGGCTGTAGGACATTACAGTGTACCTAAAATGCGCAGGACAGAGATCATATTAATACATAATTCAATTGCAATGGAAGAGATAAAAGTTGCATGTAAACACAGCTATAATCTTTACTTCAAAGCCCCCACGAAAGGATCCAATCACTCCTCTTGTCCCTCTCCAAAGCTCATTCATTCACTTCCAGTTCTCCACTTTATCTAATTCCAGAAACTCATTGATGAAGACTTACTTAATGCACACAGCTATCCACCAACTATGGATCGAATCCATCAGCAGCGTGGCCCCATGGAATGGCCTTCAGGCTTCATATGGGTACGTGGGTTGAGAGTAATGCCCACTTCCTTTCCATCAATGAGATCAGCAATTCGTATGGCATCGCATCACTGCTTTTCTGCATCTTTCCGTAGTTTCTGCTTGATATGATAATATGGGCTCAGATCTCAGGCCCCTCCAATTCACTCATCGTGTTCTCCTGATGCTGATTTAATATTTTTCTGTTTAAGTGACGTATGTGTTGCGAATTGTGGAAGTACGCACAAATGAGATCAATCAAGTCAGTATAATGAAATGAAACACACAAATTTACAAGATTCACTTGTAAGTGGGCTGTCTTTGGACGGCAGAGATCAATTTTCATTATTAAGAGAATGAAGAAAACACAGAGGATACCAAGAGCCCTAATCCTATAAGAGTTTATATATTAATCCTTTAGAAACAGGTCCCTTAAACAAAAGGGATCCATATACCAAATAAGAGTATGACAAGTCTAATCCAATAAGAGTTTATATATTAATATGCTCCGACGCCCCACCTCTGTGGGGTTCTTCCCCTGCCTTGTGGTTCCGTTGATGTTTAATTAGCTCGGGATCTTTCCCCTGCCACCTTCACTATTGAAGAAATATCTGGTCAGCACCACCCGCTTCTTGGCTTCGAATCTTGCTGACGACTACTAATAGCTAGGGACTGCCTCAACTGACTGGAGGCTCAGTACGTTGCCAACTTCCCTCCTATCCCTCCCGAGAAATCGTGGGGAGACCTTCCTCCGACTCCGTCATTGCGGCGGCTTCAAGCTCTGAATCAATAATTAGGATTCAAGACGTGTCAACAACATGCAAATATTCATTCTCTAAGGTCAAGTTCGTTTGGAGAATAAGGCATAGAATAAGGGATCAATTCTCCGCTCGGCTCGGTTCCTAACAGTACGGATATTCCTATCTACATCCCATTATTTTACTATATTTCATCTTTATTCCTATCTTTATTCTACCATATATATCATTATTCCACCTTATTCTCCTTATTCATATCTTTACAGCCAGAAAATAGACTCTTATTATCTTTATTATTCTCCTTATTCATACATATTCCTCAACCAAACGCAGTATTGGTGTCAACTGTTCAACTACCGCTAACCACGCAGATGAAAGTCTTAATGCAACATCGAGTTGGGTTACCGATAAAGCATGCGGCATCCTAAAAAGAATAGTGAGAATAAAAGGCATGCCATGGTGTAAGAAGATAGGACAGTTGTCATTCCGTGTTCCTCAAGCTACGGTTTCTGTGTAGGGATATTTTACAGAAATCAGTAGCTGATGAGGAGCAGAATCTATTCCCCGTCCACTTTTCCAGACATTCAAATCCTTCCACTGAGATGTAACCGGATGCTCACTTTCCTTCCTTTTTTATTTCTTCCTTTTTTCTCTTCGTGGATGGATGGGCACAGCAACTAAACAAATCAAAGGTGGAGTAAAGAAGGGTGAGGGTGAATCACAGGTGGACAACCCACAAGGAAAAAGGAAGCCATTGGGAGACCTTAGTGGTGCAGCCACTGATGAGATTCTTCTCTAAATTAAGTCGGTGGTGAGGCTTTTGACAACTTTGCAAAAGTAGAGTTAGAACAGTACCTCGACCAACACGGAGGATATAAAAAAATAAAATCTGGACCTATCTAGGTAATCTCTTCCATGCAGAGCATGCACCTCAGCAGTTGATGCTTCCATGCAGCATTTATGAGCTTCTTCAGCTCGACGCGCCATGAAGCATCTTTCACCGAATAAAAGAAGGAAATATATTGATCTTGGGAGCGTTAACTTGAAAAACTCAAAATCCCTGGTCTTAATTTCTTCGGAATCCTGAAAGAAGGAAACATAGAAAGAGTCACGGTCGTTGTATCCACAAGGTGAGTTTTGTCAAAAAAGATTAAAATGAATTAATCTTCTTATTTTTATTTATACTTCTAAACTTAAGTGTATAGCGGTTAAGCACGTGAGTGTCGAACTCAGGGAGGCAAATTATTGATTACTAGGATTAACCTATAGAAAACGGTTTTATGGGTTTCCTAATTTTTATTTTATTTTTAAAGAATTTTTCAAATTTCTATTTGAATTTTAATGAATTTTATATTGTTTTTGTATTTTTTAAGTATTTTATGATTTTTTATTATTTGGAAGATGTTTTAATTTTTATTTAATTTTTATTTTATTAATTTTATGCTTTATTTTCATTTTAATGTTTTTTTGGATTTTAAAGGTTTTTTGGCTTTTTATGGACTTTGTTTTATTTTTAAGAGAAAGAGTATATTTTTATTGAAAACTGTGATATTTTTTCTGATTTTTCATATTGAAAATAATGCGAAAATATTTTTATTATAGTTTTATAATAAAGAGGATGAAAATATCTTCAAAATGATAGGTTGTGCGTTTTTAGATGATTTTTTGTTATTTAGTTATGAATTTTTGAAATTTCAATGTGTTTTATATTTTTTATGTATTTTGATATTTGATTTTTATTTTATTTTTTTGGTTTATGATGAAGATTATAGTAGAATATACTCTAGGTAATTCTTATAGGATTTTTAGAGGGTTTTTTATTTTTATATATTTTGAAATTTGTTATATTTTTTGTTTTAATAAATTATATAACGTTAAAAAGTATTTTTATTTTCAAATTATTATTAATATTGTATATAGCGCAAAATATGATATTAATACGTATTTCTATTACATTTTCAAATTTTAGGTTTTATTTATTATGTAGAATAATATGTATAGTAATATATACTATGATGGGGATATATGTGTAATTATTAAGAAGTTTAGGGCGTGCGCATAAATTGTTTAAACTGGCAGGGGTGTATGCACAAAAATTCTAGATATGCAAAAGGTTGGTCACGTTGCGCTTTGGTGGGGTACTTGTTTGTCAATTCACTAAACCGCAGGGATAATGATGCAAATTTCTCAGACTTACACGTGCTAGGCAGGTGATCTGTTCTATTTGGACTTGGTTGTAATATGCAGGATGTCCGAGGGTGTTTACTACAAAAGAACCAAAATATCATAAATCACGTGTCGTGCACGTGTTGCTCCTTAAGCGGTGGTAGTTGCGATCTGCTGATGGATTTTTATCGAATGGCTGGATCTCGGCCTGGAGTTAATCTTGTTCTTGCCCTTTTCGCCTGAAGCAACGATGAGGCGGTGAAATTTCGTGAATGCGTCGTGGATCAGAGCCGTAGTAGTTTCTCGGCAGATGTTCCGACGACTTCAAGTGTCTCTTCACAGGCAAGGAAATCAAACTCCAATTTTCGGTAGAGTTTTAGGTTATGCAGATTTCCACTGAGGTTCTAAGTGCAACGTTGTAAACAGTTGTTCTGCTCAAATTCCGATTGTGGTAAAGTCCTAACACCCGGAGGTAGGTGATTGATTCACGTCTCAATTCGATCATCGGTCGCTTGCACTGAGATGTTAACCTACAATTCGACAAGGAATCGAAGCACCATGCCTCGATAAAAAAATCAAAATGGAGCGGTTAACGATTGAAGCTTTGGCAGGTGGTGAAACAAACTTCGGGTCTTCGATCATCGTTTGTGACTGGAGAGGACAAGGATAAGAAATATAACATGAAATGGATGATTTAGAAGGTGGATTGTGGATGAAGAATTTGTGGATTCGAATCAAACAGAGAGGAATGGATGGAAATAGAATAGAAGGGGGATTGAAGATAGAGAAGATGAAGAGAAGTATGGAGGATTGACCTGGAAACAAGGAAGCAGGAAGTCGCGGAAGTTGTAGAATGCGCCTGTGGAGCGGATCGTAGCCTCGATGGTTGGCGGAGACCAGAGGCTCGATGCGGCGGACCTAGGTACGGCCCGCCGACAGATCTCGCACTTACTCCTCTTCTTCCTCGCTCAACGGCGAAGCGCTAGGAGGACTGTCATTCTCTCCTAACTCTCTCTCTACCCCGGAGCTCGGGTGAAACTAAGGGTCACAAATGGCGGATAGTCGAACGACTGGGGGGTGGTCGGCTATTTATAGGCGAGGCGGAGTCCGCTCACCGCCGACAGTAAGGAGATCAAGGGACGGTTGGGCAGCGGCCGGCCGTTGGTCAGCCGTTTGGGCGGTTGAGGAAGTTGGAGAACAAAAGGGGTCGGCGGGTGATGGGTTTGCTTGAGGAAGAAGAAGAAACAGGGGAGAAGAAGGAAAGAAGGGGAAAGTAAGAGGGAGAAAAATAAGAGGGAAGAGAGAGAATAAAGAAATTAAAATAAATAAAAATAAATAAAATAAATAAAATAAGTAAATAATAATACTAATAATAATAAATAAATTAAATAATTATTAATTAAATGTTAATTTCGTAATTAAATAAATAAATAATAATTTAATATGATTAAGTAAATAATTAAGTAATAATTAAGTATATAATTAAGTAATTACTTAAATTAATGAATTAATTAAATAATTAATTTAAATAAATAATGAAATATTATCTATTAAAAATAAATAAATAAATAAATAAATAAAGTATTAATGTATTAAATAACAATATAAGTTACGATTTATTGTACAATATACCAATACAGACCCAAAAATCGCTTTTTTCGCATTAACTTCGATTTTAGCAAAACTAGTGTCATTTTGTAGATAACTGAAAAATATAAATTTTGGGACCGAGTTTGCTTAAGTCGGAGTTCATACGACCGAGTTATGAGGTCCGGGAAAAAAAGTTGCGGCTTCGAGGCTTCGGATTTTATTGGTATTTTAACATAGTTATATTTTTATATTTATATATATAATTTTAGATGATTTTAGGGAAAAGAATTAAGTTAATTGGGTTTACGATTATTTAGTTAAAAATAAGAGAAGTTTCTACATATAGTACATATATACAATGGGTCCAAAAAGCCGAAACTCACTGGTTTTATCCGAAAATTTTTCTGATACTTTTATTAAATAGTTTTATATAAAAATGGATTTTAAAAGTGAGTTTGGTCTGTTTGGAATTTTCTATAAATAGTTATGAACCTTGGAAGTCGGCTTTTGCGGCTTTTACGGTTCATTACGGTTAATTAATTTTTTTGTTGAAATATTTTTCTAATATTTTTTATAAAATAACATATGTTTTTATGAACAATTTTTATAAAAGGAGAGTTTTGATTTGAAATTGTCTTGGTGATAAATAAAATAGGTGAAATATTAATAATGTGAAAAATGGGTAAGATATATTTTTGGTCTTTATTTTCTGAATTTCTTGTAAATTAGGACCTTATCTCCTCCTACTTATTTTTTTATCGACCCGATCAATATTGACCTGGTCTCGGGATTAGGATCAGTATGTATATATTTTATATATCCAACTTTCTTTTTCTTTTCTTTTCTTTTTTATTTTTATCTTTTATTTTGGATATAATAAGTTTTAATTATATAATATTAATATTTGTGGTTAGAATGATAATTAATTGAAATTAATAGATATTTACAAGTATTTTATCAAAAAATTTATCCAAAATAAAATAATAAAGACGATTAAACATGGAATTATCATAACCTCCATTCCAAGACTTGGATGAAAGCATCCTTGTTCATGCACGTCAATGGAAGTTGCACGTCAACCGATCAGTAGACCTTTTGTGAACGTGAAGCACCTTTCATCAAGGAAAAGCCTCACCGTCAATCAAATTACTAACGGACCATGTGAGTGGGTTACCATGTAGATTGCGTACATGGATGTGCATGGTGGTATCTACATTCGATTCCTCTGGGCATATGTGCAAGGAATCTACAGGGGAAGATGTTAAAGTACTCGGGTGTCTACATTAGTGGCTGACCTAGAATTTTGTAGTAGGTGGGGCTCCCTCATCAATCTATATGGTGAATTTTAGACCATTTGATTATCTAGGAAGTACCTTTCTTTACAAATATATAAATATAAATATATATATATATATATATATATATGAATGAGAAAAATGGGACTGCTCCCTGGGAGAAGCCAACGGGCTGCTCCCACACCCATTTTCCCCCAATCTGCCCTCATGGAGAGAGCTAACTTGGTTCCCTCCGCACCATTTCGCCCGGTTTTTTATTTTTTTTTGAAATTTTCCTACGTGGATTTTCATCAATATATCCCTATATTATGTCATTAAAATTTCACGCGAAACAAAGACTCATACGCCCTTCATCTAGATGGGGTCGTTTTTAGAAATTCTATTACGGTTAAAAATGATTGTCTGGATGGAGGCCGTAAAATTCTCTGTTTCGCACGAAATTTTAATAGCATAATATATGGATATAGTGATGAATATTCACGAAAGAAATATTCAAAAAATAAAAATAAAAATATGGCCGAAATGCCACGGGGGGAGCCAAGTTAGCTCCCCCAAGGGGCAGCCACATTTTACCCATATATATATTATATATATATATGGGTAAAATGTGGCTGCTCCCTGGGAGGAGCCAACGAGCTGCTGCTATGCCTATTTTCCCCCAATTTTTTTATATTTTTTTGGAAAATAAAAATTTGTATATTCATCATTATATCCCTCTAACATTCTATTAAAATTTCGTCAGAAACATAGACTCCTACGGCCTTCATCCAAACATGGTCGATTTAAAAAATCCTGCGACCGTTAAAAAATTGACGTCCGGATGGAGGGCATAGGAGTCTCCGTTTCTGACGAAATTTTAACAGAATGTTAGAGGGATATAGTGATGAATATAGGAATTTTTATTTTCCAAAAAAATAAAAAAATGGAAAAAATAAGGGTAGGAGTAGCCCCGTTGGCTTCTCCCAGGGAGCATCCACATTTTCCCCTATATATAGAGGAAAGGGATCCTACTCCATGGAGTAGGTAACTTACCTACTCCACTTTCTTTCTTTTTTTCAATTTTTTATTTTTTTAAAAATGCTTCCATGGATTTGGACAATTATATCCCTCTAATATGTCATTCAAATTTCGTAAGAAACATAGACTCCTACGGCCCCCATCCAGAACATGAAAAATACAGCAAATCTGTGACCGTTAAAAATGACTGTCTGGATGGAGGCCATAGGAGTCTCTATTTCTGATGAAATTTGAATGACATATTAGAGGTATATAGTTATGAAAATCCATGGAAGCATTTTTCAAAAAAATAAAAAAATTTTGAAAAAGAAGAAAATGGAGTAGGTAAGTTACCTGCTCCTTGGAGTAGGATCCCTTTTCTCATATATATGGTGAATTTTAGACCATTTGATTATCTAGAAAGTACCTTTCTTGACAAATGTGTGTGTGTGTGTGTGTGTTTGTGTGTGTGTGTGTGTCTGTGTGTTTGTGGAGGTTTGATGGGGCTGCATTCGCGTCCTTTTTTTCGTAAGTTTTTATTTTTGAAAAATATCATCATGTATATTTATTTATATATCCCTTCAATATGTCGTTCGAATATCGTCAGAAACGAAGACTCCTATGCCCTAAATCTGGAACAGGTAGATTACAACAATGTTTAGACCGTAAATTACATGTTCTAAATGGAGGGCATATGAGTCTCTGTTTCTGATGAAATTCAAATGGTATATTGGAGAGATATATAGATGAATATACATGGTGATATTTTGCAAAAAAATAAAAACATTGCAGAAAAAGGGAGCGGAGCAGTCCCATTTTTCTTATATATATTTCTAATAAAAAATGTAAAACTAACTTTTACATAGTGCTCTTACATTTTGGTCCAATTAGACCATATCCTAACTAATCTTTGTAAATTAGTCACGATCCCTATAACCATGCTATATTTAACACTTATGCCCTTTCTATAGGATTGTGGTGTAAGAGTTAATAAGATTGTTATGGAACATACAAATACTAATGAAAAATAAATTAATAAAATAACAACAATAATTACAAAAATCAATACCCACACCTACAACTGATCTCGTCTGTATTTTATATATTGAATACAATTTATAATGCATTAATCACTAATAAGACCAAATGTATATCTTTCAATATAAATAAGTAAAATATTATTCATTTATTGAAATCAACACTCATTTAGTAGTATTCGAAGTTCAATGGATAAAATATTTAAGATCAATAATTATTAGTTACACTTACATAAGAAGATTGAGATAAAATTTTGTTGAGGGGAGGAGGATTATCAGGGAATGACAAGAGCATGGAAAGTGGTGACTCAATTAGGATAGAGATTATTTGATTATAAATGATTAATCATGAGATTTATTCCAAGGGATTAATTTGGGGAGTATTTATGATACACCAAATTAGTAGTTGGGTGATGGATCAATTAAACGAGTGTTATTGTGAGGTAGGGACATAAATTGGTTGGTGAGAGATTGAATGTGGGAGGGTTAACAAGACAAAGGTTATACGAGAGCATGAGGGGGGAGATTTGATGGGCAGAGAGGGGGACTGATAACCACAATCTCTCGAGGGTCATACGGTTTCACAAGGCGAAACCACAATCGTTGTATTGACCCCTCAGGAGACCGCGATTAATCAACAATTAACCCATGCAAGACTAATGGTAGTGAGTGGAGCTAAAATTTATTATTCTCTACAAAAGTAAGTGTATAGCAAGCAAGCATGTAAGGTCGAACTACAGAGAGCAAGACATGTAGCCTACGATTATTGCTAATCACTGTGTAGTATGTACAAATATGTCTTTTATCCCTTTTTATTGTTTTTGTGGGTTTTTAATTTTATAATTTTTTATTTTTTTTGAATTTTAAGTTATATATATATTTTTTAATTTTCTTATTTTTATATTTCCTTTTTCTTTTTAATATATAATATACTATATATGGTTTTATATATACCATATAGAGTAATATAATTAAAATACTAGTATAAATAAATAAAATACAACAAGTAAATTGTTTTGGGTTTTATATATTCTTCCAATATTCTTATAATTTTTCTAGAATTTTTATCTAATTTTTATGCATTTTTAAAGTCAAACATATCCCAAATCAAGGATTAAAGAATAGGCCTAAATTGAAATGAATATTTAAAATAGCAAAATAAGTCTAAAATTCTTCATATTACTTTTAATAGATAGATAATAATATAAAAAATTCAGAAATAAAAAAAGATATTTTGAAATTTTCGTGATTTTTCACCTTTTTATAAAATATTTTGGAGCTTTTTAATTTTTAGTCTTTTTATATTTTTAGGAATTTTCGTTCTAGAGATAAAATATGCTAAAATAAAAAAACATATGAGTTTTTGAGTTTTTTCTTCAATTTTTTCTATTTTTTGGTATTTTATATATTAGATATGGACAAAATATGCTGATTTGATTTTTAGTAAATAGTTAAAATACCCAAAATGCTAAAATAAAAATGGGGCATGAAAAAACATATTAGCATGCATCTAACCTTTTTTTCATACTTTTTGGAGCATGAGTGCTATTTTTAATAAATGAAATCCAAGCACCAAAAATACATATATTGGGAAGGGTATTTTTGCAAATAAAATAAACATCAATGGCTCACTTGCAATTTTCCCAGAAGTATACAACATATATTAAATTTTATTCGACTAAATGGTAATACAAAAACCCGTAAGGGTGCATTTGTAATTTGCCTAGCTTACGTGGGATGACGCGTGAGCTGGACTGGACCAAAGTGTAATATGCAATAAATTCAAAGGTTTCGATGCAGAATGTCCACACTTATTTACAATATATATTTTATTTACAAGACTGATTAATAAATACAAAAAAGAATGGGGCAATATATGCAACTTACCCCAACAGTGTGTGGAGATGGACGGCTCTGATCGTTCACTTAAACATGTGTCGCACTCTCTGCTCCTGATGACGCTTCAACCGAGGACACTCGAGATTTGATCGTGGAGGACGATCTGACGACTGAGGGTGGTGAGATCCTACAACTCGTAGTGTATCTGGGATGCCTCCTCATATCAAACGGTTGAAGGTGGTGAGATCCTACGGCTAGTAATTGATCTGGGGCGCCTCCCCAGATCAGACGGATCCTTCATATTATACATACGACTCTTGAGACAATGACTTGACTGGAAACCTCACACCTAACACATAGCTTGACTTAGATGGACTGTTGAAAAATCTTGGGGTCTAAGTTGGGACGATGCAAGGTCGCTTCGTCAAAGGTGGCTCAGAAACCATTCTTGGGGATTGCCGACACCGGTACTCTAACCCACTTCTTTTGATAACAACGATATCTAAGGACTGGAGATGGATTGAAACAATGCTTCAGATGAGGGATGATCTACCGACACAACTTTTTCCAAGACCCCAAAAAAGTGGGTGGAACAAAAGATGCTATAACCATCGAGGAACAAACAATAATGCAGATGCCATGCAAAGTCAAAGAAAATATCCAAACAAGACTATTCCACAAATACGAGATTCAAAAAAGGCCAGCTTTTTGGTGAAGATCCAGTTACACCAACCGACTTCACGCGGGAATGAACACTACACTGGTCCATTCCAACTTCTCTTCTCATTCTTCTAACTTCTTATCCCATTCGGTTGTAAAGATCAGAAGCACCTGACCTTAGAAGGAAATATCTGACTACACGAGGACGAGTTATCAGAAGAGCAGACACCTTGGTAGTTCAATAGTTTTATCCGGGGAGAGCTAAACAATTTCACACACATGATTCTATCATTTCAAGGTAGAGTATGTGACTGAGAGGATGGTTTTGACCTAGATGTGAATTTGACTGAGAAATAGGAGTATGGAACCTAAGGGTTGTCGTGTCAACAAATCCTAACCTCTAAGTGGTTCCGAACATACTGTTAATTCAATGGTTTTCTTTGAGCTCCAAACTTCAACATTATTAAAGAGAAGTTCAAAAGTTGAAGATTATTCTAAGTTATTTCTTTTTCTTTTCTTTATGTTCTTTACACTTATAGGCATAATTCTTTGCTAGGGACTAGCAAAGGCAAGTATAGGGGGTGATGAGTCTCCATTTCATCACCTTTATTCTTTCATTTTGGCCTTTAAACCTAGCTGAATGCATGAAGATACTATTAGTTTATCAAAATAAACATTTATTAATTTGTATAAAATATTGTATAAAATACTTTACTTTTATGGTATTTATTGCCAAAATAAAAGAATAAAGGAAAGAAATGAAAAATAACGAAGAGTTAAGGTCATTGAAGTGACCCTAACCCCCGAGACTCAATCATCATGACAACTTAGTTGACAACGAATAAAGTAGGGGGAGATAGGGCGGCTAATTGTATATAAAACATAGACGGGTCACTCTATAAAATAGACTAATAATTACTTTTTGGGACCTATTTTATTCTTTATTATCTACACCTCAAATAAAGAAGTTTTCCCATGAAAATTGTAGCTAAAAATATGTAGAAAATATAAAATTTATTTCATACAAAAATAGCATACAGTGTACATATTATACACAGAATAAAATTCTAAAATCCAAACTTCACATACCCATATCTCCCAAATAAAAACTCAAAATGTATCATAATCACATTTACTTGTATATAACTTTTAATGAGCTATTTAATGAATGTGGTTTTATATTTTTTTGGAGTTAAGTTGTAGAAGTTAGATTTTGGAACCTATTATACAATATATCCCAACAAAATATTTATTTTAGTTATTCTTCATTTTTTTATAATTTTATATCTTTGAAATTTGTAAATAGCTCAGCCGAAGGAGTCAGGCGGAGGCGCATCCACCCCACCGTCGGAGCTCAGCCGGTTGGTTCTGCTCTAGATCCCCTAGGCTCTGTCGAGCATGTTTCCTGCTTTCATATGTAATAACTCTACCAAAGATTCTAATTTTCTAATTAGTTTTAAGTTTTGTTTAGTAGAATCAAAGTAGTATCTAGATCGTCGACGGCATGGAGCTCGAGCTCTCGCTTGATTTTACCATGATCCGATTGTAATCGAACTAGCTATTCAACCCGTTTTGAGCCCCTTCGCTTTCTCCATCGATTCCCCATAAAACCCCCTTGAATCACGCCCTGATTCAAGGATTCCAAGCTCCCTTCGTCGCCACTTCGTCGGATCTCCTCGTCCATCACATTTCCCTCGTTATTTGGTTCAACCCCTGGGTCAAGAGACAATCCTCACACCCAAGAGCTTTTTTGTGCTAATCTGTAGATCTATGGATGCTCGAGAGCCCCTGAGGATCACTTGGAGATGCTCTAAGGGCTTCGACCTTGCCAGAGCATCGAGTGCCCTTTCGCCTTCTTCGGACCCTGCAGTCGCATGCAGAGGAAGCCCAGCTACCTGCTTGACTTATTGGAGGACTAATCGACCATCGCGACACAGAGAAACGAGAGTTCTAAGTTCGCCGACAGTGTGTTCTTGGAAGTTCTTGTAATGCCCCTCAGTGTCGTTCGATCAAGAATAACGGTCCGAATCTAATATGGACCATTGATTATCCGCGAAGGGGTAAGCGAAGGAGGTCGTACGATCAGACACATGGCGGCTTCAGGACGGCTGGATTCCAGGCATTAAGTGGGTAATTCTCACATACCTCCCCCAACCTTTTTGTATTTGCTAAGACGTTCTGTGAATATTTTATCTAGTTTAAAAGTGTGTGGATAAATTGTGTATAACCCCCTGGACCTTTCATTTATTGTAATTTAGTCCATGCTAGAGTCACGTGTATGCGCACGTTTTACCTTGTAAATATTGCATGTAAACCCTAGAAGGTTACTTTAATGGTCATTTAATATATGAAGTTTAGATATTAGTGTTAAAGTTTTGGAAAAATTGCATTGTGCCCCTCGCCTTTAATTATATTTGCAATAATACCCCTACCAGGCCAACTATTTTTGTGATTTGTTTTCTATTTTTAAAAATACCTTTTATTCCCTAAAAATCACCAAAAAATAGGAGTAGGTACCTGGATCCATGCTTGTTCATGTTATAAATTTACATTTGCATTTTATGTCCTTTTCCTATTTTCTAAACATCAATTAGTGCATGACCAGTCCTTGGTTATCTTAAAAAAGGCAAAAAAAATATAAATAAACATCTTGAAAATTCCCTAAAAAATATTTTGTTTATTTAAATATTTTTAACTTTTAGACCAAAAATCACTAAAAACAAAAAAAGAAAACTCCTAAAAATTTTAAAAACCCTAAATTCATTTATAAAAATCTATAAAATTCCCAAAAAATTCAAAAATATTGCTTTCTATTATATAAATTTATTTATATTGTTATCTATATATGAAAATTGAATTGGAATGTTTTGGAGTTAATTTCCTATTTTTAATTTCCATTTCAATGTAGGTCTATTATTTTATCCCCGTTGTACGGTATTTTCAATTTAAATATATATAAAAATAAGCAAAATTATCTTAAAAACATAAAAATAGTAAACAAACTATTTAACACCTAAAAATGTTTATTTCTGCAATTTTACTTTATTTTTAGTCATATATGTATCTTCATTATCCCATATTATAGATATAGACTTATATATTATTATATATCTTTTATAAAAAGAAAAAGTAGTTAAAAATCTAAAAATCTATATATATATATATGTAAATAAAATACGAAAATATAAAAACAAAAAATTTTAAAATAATAATTAATCGGAAACAAAAAACCCATATTATTTGACTAATATTGTGCATAGCTATATATATACACATATACTTATATTATTTAGTTATAAATAATATTGAGTGCTACATCATGTGTTCCTTGTGTTCGACACCCTACTCTAGTTGTCACTATACGACCAATTTTTGTAGGGTTTATAATAAATCTTGATCCACCTCGTATTTTCCTTGTTGATTTATTCTCGTGGGTTAATTGTTGATTAACTGGGATTTCGTGAGCGGTCGCTTCAGTGACACTGTAGTTCTAATCTTGTGTAGACTACTTTAGACCCTTGCAAAATTCCAATTATCAAATGATGTCATTACCGAGGAGCAATAGATTGTAGCACATTTTTGTATACATAGTTGTCCATTATTTATCTACATTTCCTACTATTGATTTTTTGATAATTATTTGACTGTTCCATTTTATTTTTCATGTAAATCTTTCTTGCGAGGGATCGCTTGACAAGGGTGGGCACACCCGAGGCGAGCGAAGGTCGGCCTTCTCTTTTTGAGCTGACCAGGATAGAGCAGGAGAGACGAATAGGGAAGAAGGAAAAGTGCAAACTTAGCATAATATTTTTTATTCTTTAGTGAGAGAGAGAGAGATTTAATATTTGCAAAATAATTTGTAATTAAGATGGACACTACTCTCTCCACCACACGAGATCCAGTGCCTGAGTATCTGTTCACCTGGGGGCCTTGTACCGGATTTTTTGTGTTTTATCGCCTTTGTTTCATTTGTTTCCCGTGATTTGAGCTTTCGACCTTTGTTCATATTTGTTTTCTGTGACTAATCCCATAGATAGTAGGTTGCTTGACTCGGTAGTTAGGTCCAAAGCCCTAACAATGTTGCATGCACCTATAGTCTATTTCACTTGGACTTAGTCAAAACTTAATTGCTAATTATTTAGAATTGAAACTACGAGCCGTGAGAGACATCATACAGCACTTGCAGGACCCATTGTGGCAAGCACTGAGAGGTCTCTAAGATCGGATATTAGGATCCATTTTTGAGTGATTAACATCTGGTTTTTCCAGATAATAACAACTATTGTTTAGGATGTTTTCTTGCTTTTTCATACCGTCGTATAATGTAAATTTTTCAATTCTGTTTTGCATCCTGCATGGAGAGAGCTGGGAAGCACTGTAAGTAATTCTATTTTTGCATGCATCATTAGTAACTAAGGTAAGATTTCTACCTTAATAATGACTTGCACGACTTTTCCATCCTCTCCCCTCTGAGTTTATATCACTTGGGACATAAAGGAAAATACAAAAAATTGTTAGGCAGCTTGCTCTAAAAAATACTCAAAAATTTGAAAACCCAAAAATTAAAAAAAGGATTACTAAATAAACTTGACCTTTATTAAAATTCGTAACGAACCATTCATTATTTGGGGTCCATAAATCCTACATTGTTTTCAGCTACACTCTAGACTGAGTGAGGTGTGACTCGCTAAGGATAAGAGCTCAACTCCTGATCTGTGGCACCTTGGTTATCACCCGGGTTGGAGAAGTATTGGTGCTTCTATCATACGCAATAGAGTAGGGCCTAGTCGAGCATGATGTTTCTGCCTTGTGTGGAGCATCCGACTTGGTCTAAAGTACTGAACTTAGACCATACCCTCACGGGTGTGTTTGTCTCATCGGTTTGTGTCCGAGTAAGTCCTTGCACACTCACAGATGATTCCGTTGCGAGCGAGGTCCGAAGTATTGGTTTTGCCTATTGGCTTCCTTCTCTATTTCTTTGCTTGAGTAGCCGCCCAAGCACGAGATCGAGGACCTTTAAGCGCATAAATCACATGTTATAAAGGAGGTGGAACACGTACGGGGCATTTGCCTGGCAGTACACATGTTCCTATAGGGTTAGCGTACTTACAAACTTGTTATAAGATTAACTAGAAATAACAATAAAGTTGAAAAGATAAAAATAGCTGAACTTTTACGGCTTCACAATTGTTGTGTGGGTGAACCTATCCTTATTTTGTGTTTGTTTGAATGAGATTAAGATTCAAATATTAGTCATGCATATTGTGTGTCTTTTTGCATTTTATTTTGATTCCCTACTTGACCCTCTACTCATTTGAGCCTTCTACTATTCACTCCCTTTAATTCTTGTTTAACCTTCGTATCATTCTTCCATTCTCGATCTTCTCTTGAACTTCAAGATGGCGATACAGGTATGTCTTAGTCGAGACCCTGCCGACACCAACATATTCCATATGCTCGTCACCTCCAATAATTCGGGGCGATTCTCGAGAATCTATTTCAGACTCCGTGAACCGCTCTCCAGACTCCCCGTCTTATCCAATAATTAGGGATCACTCTTATCCTGAACTTTGCCCATTTTGGATGGCTATTGATTTCACTCCTTACACGTCGCCATCCTTAGTGAAGTTCTGTGTTGACCTTAACACAAACTAATTTATTACATCTGGTGCCTCCATACAGACTGATCGGGGCATTATTCCATTTGCAGATCAAGAGCCCAATCTGAAGCTAGAAATTCTGATATAATCAGACTTAGGATCAGAGAGAGAGAGATGGCTCTTGGAGGAAAAGGGAAGGGACCACAACCACCACCTCAACTTGATCAGAGTCCTCAACCGATTAGAATGTAGTAAATTGTCCAGATCCTTGACTCTATTCAAGCCATCCAACAACAACTCATGGATTAGACTTTAGCATAGGTCGCCTTCCAAGACATGCTCAATGACATACGAAGAAGGAGAGACAATGAGGGAGGAGGATTCGAAGAAAATCCCGAAGGTGGAGGCAGTAAAGGCCCAGCAGATGAGCCTAGAGTGGAGCGGTCCAAGCTGACTCTCAAAGAGACGTACGATCATGGGGCGAGACAAGTCACGGAATGGGTCCAGATTCCTACAATCCATGCCCATTTTGAATTGAAGCCTCAGCTAATAGCGCTCCTACCCACCTTTCGAGGAAACACCAATGAAGAACCTTACATTCAGTTACAACAATTCGGGTGCATCTGTGGCACAACTCACTATGCTCGTATACCTCTGGGGTAGTGAAGATTACAACATTTTCCTTCAGCCTTCAGGATAAGGCCCTTCATTGGATCAACCACTTGGATAAAGTCATCACTACTTGGGAATAATTGAAGTCAGCCTTTCTGCACAAGTATTATCCTCTTGGGTGACTTAATCAGATGCACGCCCACATAGCAAACTTAACCCAATCCACTCAAGAATCCATCCATGACGCTTGGGAGAAGTTTACTGAGTTGCAAGAGAAGTGTCCCCATTGTGAGATTCCTAGGACCAACCTAGTCCAACATTTCTTCGGGGGACTTACAATAGAAAGTCAGAAGCTTGTACATGCCGCATGTGGTGGCTTACATTTCAACAAAGATGAGGACGTCATCTGGCAGATCTTTGAAGAAATGGCCGAAAGAGAGGCTACTTTATCGTCGTCCCGAGCCTATCAACGCCAACCACATAATGTTCCGAAACACGTGCATATGGCGACATCCCACAAGTCAGATAGGGATGAGAGATCCAATCTGAGCATTATTAGGAGCCACATGTCAAAAGTCGACATAATCAAAAATCAATCGCAGGACTTGGAGAAACTTGTTGTGATCGAACAGAGGACATAACACATGGACAAGCTTGATAAAATCACAAAGCAGCTGGAGCTACTGGTGAGCACAATCAGTTCCTGCAACTCTGTGTCTGCATCGACTTCCACTCCTGTTGAGACAAAGGAACAAGAACCGCAACAACCTCCTCAGCCGAGTCAGCATCAGCCAGCTGTTCAACCTGTCTACTACATGCAGGCTCCAGAGCCATCCACTCCATAGCAGTCATAACAGTAGCTGGTTGTCTACCAGTTGGAGCCCCAGTATATTCCATATCAATTCTCCCATCCACCACCTCTTATTCAAGAGGTGAATGACATATGGTCGAATGATGCCCAACCGACCCATCCAGGAGGACCTCGGTAAGGTCAGGCCGCTAATTCCTTCTAGATGCCTCAACAGTAGGGAGGGAGATTTATCCAGAACAGCCAGCGTCAATACCAGCAATACCAGCAGTCTCCACCATTCCATGGTAATTGGAGACAAAATCAATACCAGCAACTGTAGTACCTGCAATCTCAGCAAAACCACTGGTATGCGGTTGTGCCCTACCAGCAACACCCTCCTCAGCAGTACCATCAACAACACCCTTCTCCTCAATATCATTCTCAGTACCCCAACCAGCAATCTCAGCACCACCAACAATACCAGCGTGGCCAGCACGTTGAAATATCTGAGGCTGCAACTCTTGTGAACCCAGCTTTGGACTACTTGGCCCTGCTTGTTAAAGGCCTTGCAGATCTTAGCCAAAAGTTGGATGATTTCACCATAGCTAAGACCTCCATACCCGCACACGTGGAGGCAAACCCCGGTAATTTTTAGAAGAAAAAAAGGTAGTTTGTAAAGTTCCCTCCGATCTTACAAAGTCAGACATGAAGGAATTATTTTTATCTAATGTTGTAACTTTAAGGAGCGGTAGGACCTTGCAGCCATCAGCCACTTACATGGGGAAGAATAAAGTAACCATGGGGGAATCGTCACCTTCTTTTGCATCAGCCATACCAACAACCAGGCCAGGTGAGGAAGAAGTAGAAGCACCACCAAAATTTAAAAAAAATCAGCAAAATAAAAAATGCCAAAAATAAATCACCACCACCAACAACTGAAGCACCAACCAGCCAGCCTCAGAGGAGACCACACCTGTAGTTGATCCGATGCCAACAGATGGAGCCTCGCTTGAAGATTTTGGGTGCCCGCCTTTCCCGGATGACCCTACTCATTTTAGTCATCCATTTGTATGACTGGATGTGGGCATAGATTTTATTGTAAATAAGAATACTATTCCTACCGTTGCTTTTGATTCTGTACAAATTTTGTTTCCTGATGCAATGAGAAAATCCAAAAAAATTAAAAATTTGAAAACTTCCTTGTCTGACCCTTATGTAATGGAAATAATTTCGAATCTTCTTCTTGAAATGCCTCTTCTCAAAGCTATCAGGTACATGCCTAATATCAAGAAAGGTCTAAAGGAGGCATGTACCTCAAAGAGACAACTGCGTAAAGCTCGTGAAAGAAATGTGAAGCACATTCTCACTGCATTTTCACGGAGAATTCAATTTCACCGGGTCCATGTCGGAGACAGCGGGGCAGTCGTGACACCATTCGTGTAGGTCGCTACTTATGCAACAAGGAATTTCGCTACCTTAGGGCAGTTAGAGTTACTGTCGCCGTTTACCGAGGCTTCCATTTAAAGCTTATCATACTTCTCCTTCCGACCTTCCAGCAACGGGCAGGTGTCAGACTCTATACATCGTATTACCACTTAGCAAAGTCTTGTGTTTTTAATAAGAAGTCGCTACTCCCTGACCTGTGCCGCTTTCCCCCAACCTCAGAGGAGGGGAGAGAGTGGCTACAGTAAATGCAATTAGTAATCTCCCAACAAAAAGAAGGATATGGGAGCTCCTTTAGTCTGATGTCAGATATTTGATCAAGAGTTCAGTCGAACTCTGCTTGATAGTGGATCCTTAATCAACCTGATGCCCACTTCACTGCTCAAAGAATTTTGGTTGGGACAACTTAAATCCACTAGAATGATTTTGCAGTTCGTAGACACATCCATTAAGCATCCCCGGGGAATTTTGGAAGATGTCATCATCACCTTTCACGGAATGCAATTCCCTGCAGACTTCATAATTCTAGATATGGGCACTTCAGCTCCTCTTCTGCATACCCTATAATCCTTGGATGATCATTCCTTCGAACAGCTGAAGCAGTAGTGAACTATGACAGCGGTAGATAACATTCTGTTTAAATAGTGATAAAGTGTCGATTGAGACTATCCATGTGCCTAAACGTTCAGCATCTACATCAGGAGAGAGTGAGCCAGCAGAATAACTAACAGAAAACCATGACTTTTTGGCCAAGATCCATGATACAAATCTGTTCATGGATGATATCAAGACCCAAGCATTCCTCTCCCCAGAGGTAGTCTTGGATATGAACAGTCGAGTTCCCAAATATCCTTGAAGATGATATTTTTGCTGAGTTGCCTGATGAATGTATTCATGTCCACCTGTCTTTTGCAGATCAAGAGGCCATCATTGTAGATTTTAGTGAACAAGATTCAATCATCGAAAAATTCTATGCAGCACTCACTCAGAGCCTACAATATCAATGATGGACACACTACAGATGAAAGACCCAACACCTTCGCCCTGCACAATAGCCGAAATCACCATTGAGCTGAACCAATCCTCACCTGAGCTAAAACCATTTCCAGCAAACATGGAGTATGCCTTCCTTGCAGGTGCGTCGAACATGTTCCCCATGATCATCAATTCAAAACTAACTGAGGAACAAGAATCTCATTTTCTCGAGGTTCTAGAAAGAAACGCAAAGCCATAGTTTGGAAAATTTCAGATCTCCATGGGATAAACCCTTCACTATGCTCTCATCACATATATCTTGAAGAAGGCATCAAACCCTCTCGCAAATTCCAACACCGATTGAATCCAAACCTTTAGGAGGTTGTAATGAGTGTGATGTGGGATTCAGATATCCCATCTCCGATTTAAAATGGATGAGTCCCCTGCATGTTGTGCCCAAGAAGTCAGGGATCACCATGGTAAAGAATGATAAAGGAGTGGAGATCACAACCAGAGTTCCAACATCCTAGTGCGTCTGTGTGGATTACAGATGTCTGAATTTAGCGACCAAGAAACACCATTTTCCACTCCACTTCATCGGCCAGATAGTCAAAATACCGACCGCGAAGCAATATTTCCATTTCTTGTATGGATACTCTGGTTATAATCAAGTTTCCATTGCTCCTGAAGATCAAGAGAAGACAACCTTCACCTGTCCATTTTGGACATATGCCTTCCACAGAAT
Organism: Ottelia alismoides; assembly: GCA_037367405.1. Taxonomy (NCBI): domain Eukaryota; kingdom Viridiplantae; phylum Streptophyta; class Magnoliopsida; order Alismatales; family Hydrocharitaceae; genus Ottelia; species Ottelia alismoides. Next base: position 293,683 of record JAZKJV010008085.1, on the reverse strand, counting down.
GTCGTTCGGGTTATGCAACACTCCAGCGACGTTCCAACGATGTATGTTGGTGGTATTTGTAGATATGGTTGGAAGTTTTCTCGAGGTCCTTATGGATGATTTCTCGATCTACAAAGATAGCTTTGATTAGTGTTTATCTTATTTAGACCAAGTTTTGAAGAGATGCTGTGAAGTGACCTTGTGCTCTCGTGGGAGAAGAGCCATTTTATGGTGACCGAAGGTATTGTGCTCGGCCATGTCATCTCGAAGCATGGCATGGAGGTAGATTCGGTGAAGGTGGAAGTGATTTCAAAGCTAGAACCACCTACAAATTTAAAGTAGCTCAGATCATTCCTAGGGCACGTCAGTTTCTACCGACGATTCTTCAAGGATTTCAGCAAAATTGCCCAACCCCTGACCGAGCTCCTAGGCAAGGATGCATACTTTATTGTTGATGACAGAGTCCTCCAGGCCTTTACCCAGTTGAAAGAAATATAATTACCTAGGCCCCTGTCCTTCAACCACAAGACTGGTCTCTACCATTTGAGATCATGATTGATGCTTCTGATTATGCCATTGGGGTAGTTTTGGGATAAATAAGAGTTCATATTCCATTTGTTATTCACTATGCCAGTAGAACTCTCAACGAAGCACAAAGAAACTACACTGTCACTGAAAAAGAGCTGCTTGCAGTAGTATTTGCCCTGGAGAAATTCAGATCCCTATTTCTTGGATCCAAGGTTATAGTGTATATAGATCACTTAGCCATCAAGTATCTACAAGCCAAGAAGGATGTCAAACCACAGTTAATCAGATAGATCCTTCTACTCTAGGAATTTGACCTTGAAATTTGCAAGAAACCTGGACTCAAAAATGTGGTGACCGATCACCTGTTAAGATTGCTAGAGCCTAACACTCCTGAGCAAAGCCTATTGCCTATCGCAGAGACTTTCCTTGATGAATCCATCTTGTCAGTCACCTCGCTCCCCTAGTTCGTCGATATTGTAAACTATCTCATATCCAAGAAAACTCCACAAGATTGGCATAAGCTGAAAAGAGATAAGTTCTTGTTAGATATCCATTTCTACGAGTGGGAGGATCCATATCTCTTTCGAGAGGGGACATATTGCATCTAGAGAAGATGCATTCCTCGGGAGGAAGTCTGCAGTGTCCTTGAGCATTGCCACTCCCGAGAATCAGGAGGACACCACTAGAATAAGAACGACAATGAAAGTTGTATAATACAGCCTTTGGTGGTCGACTCTATTCAAAGACGCAGAGGACTTTGTCAAGCATTGCACTGACTATCAGAGACTGGTTGGTACCATTGGAATGAGAGACATAAGGCCTCTAAAATACATACAGATTTCATACACATTTGAAAATTAGGGCATTGATTTCATGGGCTCGTTCCATAATTGTCAGGGATTTGAGTATATTCTGCTCGCTGTCGATTATGTAAGCTGTTGGGTGGAGGTTATCTCAACCAGAACCTCTGACAGTCATACTGTCTGCCAGTTTCTAAAAGATCACATCATTGCAAGGTTTGGTATACCCAAAATCCTGATATATGATGGGGGTAGCTACTTCATAAACAGAGAGGTGGAGAATCTGACATAGGAATTCTGCATTGAACATTGTGTCGCCTCTCCGTACCACCCACAATCCAATTGCCTGGCCGAATGTTCCAACAGGGAGATAAATACAATCTTGCAGAAGCTCGTATGCCCCGATAGGAAGAATTGGTCGCAGTTGCTGGATTCGGTACTTTGGGCCTATCAGACCACATACAAGTCAGCGTTAGGAATGTCTCCCTACCGTACAGTATATGGCAAACCATTCCATCTTCTCGTAGAACTTATTCACAAATCATTATGGGCAATCAACATCTATAATTTGGATTCCAAGAAGGGAGAACTGAACCAGAAGTTGGATCTGAATCAGCTCCTTGAATTTCATGAGTATGCATATGAAAACAACTTGATGTACAAAGAAAATGTTAAGCAGTGGCGTGACAAGCACATCTGTCGCAAGACCTTCAAACCAAGATAGAAAGTTTGGTTGTTCGATGCAAATCTCAAATTATTCCCAGGGAAATTGAAGAGCAAGTGGACATGGCCATTCATAGTAAAACATATGCGTGACAATGGAAGTATAGTCATATCCGGTTTGTCAGTTGACGCTCAACCATTCATGATTAACAGATAACTTCTAAAGCCATATCTCGAACATGATACATTTCTATCCGTGGTTGATTCAATTCACGTGGTCCTAGATGAATAACTCACTACCAAAGCATCTACTCAATCAGATGAGGCTAGCAAAAACATTTTTCTAATAGTTAATCATTTTCATCTTTTCTTCTTTTCATTCATTATTAGTTTATTCTTTCAAAAGTCGCATTCATCCCATACATCATAGCTATACTTAGGATATGCTTCATTCTAAGTATAGGGGGATGAATGCATTCAGGTGCTCATTCTTTGATCCCTCGCATGTCTCCTCAACTTTTGACATTCTTTCTATACTCATGAATATTTTACCCTAAGTACAGGGGGAGACATGCCGAGTCGTTGAGTTATTCATTTATTCATTCCCACCCTCGATCCTCCCTGCATTTGTATACATCCTACTATACTTAGGATTAATTGATCCTAAGTATAGGGGGGACGGCCGACTTCCTATTCTTTAGTCATTGTAGTATAGAATTTTCTATACTTAGTACGGGTTATGTCTTCCTTTCTCTTCGATATATGAGGACATAACTCAAGCTAAGTATATGGGGTCAATATATACTTTGTATATATTTTATCAATAACTCATACTTTCGTATTTTCAATAAATATGGCTAAAACATTGTGTGTATATATATATATATAAATTCATTAAATTATTTAATAAAAATGATGGTATTATTCCTCAAATTCTTTTTGTACTTACTGACTAATAAATCAGGTAAAAATGCTTTCCAAAACATTTGGAAAATAGTTTGAAATCTAATTGAAAAATAAATTGAAAACTATTTGAAAGCTATTTTATGAAATTTTTTCAACCTATGTAAAATATTTTATTTGTAAAAAATTCTTTTGTTTGTGTAAAATAAAATGTTTTGAAAACCTATTTGCAAATGTTTTTGAAAATGGTTGCAAAGATATTTTGAAAAGTCTATATATATTGCTTGAAGAACCCTTGCAAACTAGTTTTCAAATGCTTGTAAACATTGGTAAAAAATATTTGTGAAAATTATTTTGGACTATAGTTTTCAAAAATTGTTTGTACAATCATTTTTCAAACAAGTTTGAGGAATATGTACATCACACTCAAATCTCTTTAGCAATATATCTATAAAAATGATCACTTTATTTCATGTAAATTCCTGAAAACCCAACTCTGGTAAAGATAAGATGCATCCCTGTGTAAATATTTGTACCTAGTTTCCTAGCCAAAATCTTTTGTTTTCGAAAACCACAAAAACATTTGCAAAAACAAAATAATAAAAACATTGGAAAAATATCCTTAAAAAATTTCATGCATTGTACATAACATGAGCACTTTTCAGAGTAATCTAGGTGATCGAACAAGTCCAAATAATGTCGAAGATTGGCGCTTATTGTAGTCCTTAATGCACTTAATTTCAGAGGAACCCATTGAGAACTGGAATTGGAGATACTTCAGGTCACCTTGACTTAATTCTTTAGATTCCATAAGACTATGTTCATGAGTCAATTCAATGTGCCTAAATAGAACCCTTCATATCATTCGTACGACTCTTGAGATAGTGACTTCACTAGAAACCTCACACCCAACCCTTAGCTCGACATAGATAACCTGTTGAAAAATCTTGGGGTCTAAGTCGGGATGATGCAAGGTCGCTTCGTCAAGGGTGGCTCAGGAACCATTCTTGGGGATTACCGACACCGGTACTCTAACCCACTTCTTTTGATAATAGTGATATCTAAAGACATGAGATGGATTGAAATGATGCTTAGGATGAGGCATGGTCTACCGACGCAACTTTTTCCAAGACCCCCCAAAAGTGGGTGGAACAAAAGATGCTATATCCACTGGGACACAAACAAGAATGCATATGCCATGCAAAGTCAAAGAAATTATCCAAAGTAGCCTTCAACCAAAATTCCACAAATATGAGCTTCAGAAAAGGCCTGCTTCTTGGTGAATATATTATTACACTGACCGACTTCACGCGAGAATGAAGATTACACTTGTCCATTTACACTTCTCTTCTCATTCTTCTAACTTCTTGTCCCATTCCATTGTAAAGACCAGAGGCACCTGACCTTAGAAGGAAATATCTGATTCCACGAGGACGAGTTATCAGAAGAGCAGACACCGTGGTAGTTCAATGGTTTTGTCTGGGGAGAGCTAAACAATTTCACATACATGGTTCTGTCATTTTAAGGTACCAAGAGTAAGAGAGGATGGTTTTGACCTAGCTGTGAATTGGACTGAATAATAGGAGAATGGAACCTAAGGGTTGTCGTGTCAACAAATCCTAACTTCTAAGTGGTTCCGAACACACCGTTAATTCAAAGGTCTTCTCTAAGCTACAAACTTTGACATTATTAAAGACAAGTTCAAAAGCCGAAAATTATTCTAAGTTATTTCTTTTTCTTTTCTTTATTTTCTCCACACTTATAGTCATAAGTGTTTGCTAGGGACTAGAAAAGGCGAGTATAGGGGGTGATGAATCTCCATTTCATCAAATTTATTCTTTCATTTTGACCTTTAAAACTCTATCTGAATGCATGAATATACCATTAAATTTATCAAAAAATACATTCATTACTTTGTATAAAATATTGTATAAAATACTGTACTTTTATGGTATTTATTACCAAAATAAAATAATAAAGGAAAGAAAAGAAAAATAGCGGTTTCAAGGACACTAAAGTGACCCTAGCCCCAAAGACTCAGTCATCATGATGATTTAGTCGACAAGGAATAAAGTAGGGGGAGATAGGGCGGCTAATTGTACAGAAAACATAAACAAACACTTTGTAAAATAGGCTAATAATTATTTTTTGGGACCTATTTTATTTTTTATTATTTACACTTCAAATAAAAAAATTTTACATGAAAATCGTAGTTAAAAATATATAGAAAAATACAAAATTTATTTCATAAAAAATAACATAGAGTGTACATTTCATACACGGAATAAAATCCTAAAACCCAAACTTCACAGACCCATATCTACCAAATAAAAACTAAAAATGTATCAAAATCACCTTTAATTGTATATAACTTTTAATGATCTATTTAATTAAGTGGTCATATTTTTTGGAGTCAAGGTGAAATTTAGGTTTTAGACCCCTATTGTACAATATAACCGAATAAAATATACATTTTATTTATTCTTCATTATTTTTATAATTTTAAAATTTTACAAATTTAGAAATATTATTTATATCATATGTACATATTAAAACTAAAATAAAACCATAAATAAAACAATAAAATAAAATAAAGTACAAAAATATATACCTATATAATACACACCTACAATTATTTAAGTGTACATGTTATACCATAAAAAATTAATGAAAATATATTTAAGCATATTAAAATAAATTGTAAATATATAAAATAATAAAATACAATAAAAAATCAAAAATAAAAAAAAATTAAATTTAAAATACACAAAACATAGAAGAATATACCTATATATACCCTAAAAAGTAACTTATAACTAAACACCTCTAAATAATAAATAAAATTATGTATAAAATAAGACAGAAAATTAGAAATGTTTTTTATTTTATAATCTAAAAAAATAAAATCAGTTAATATTTATATCTATTTCCAAGATATTTTTCTTTAGAATTTCCTGGTTGGTCCATGTGGACCAACCATGTTCCTTCTTTTGTTGAAATTGGTCAACTATACCACAAACCCCCTCTAACTTTTGTCAGAGCATCATGAAGGCGCGAATCTCCATTTTCTCCATGCTTCCTTCTCCATCCTTTCACCTCGAGCCTCCCACCACTTTGTAGCCTCATCGTCCCTTATCTTCTCCCATCACCGAATCCTCACCAACCACCAATCGATCTCACGCCAACGTCCCTCGAAATTACCAGAATCTCACCTATAAATATACCCCAATGCCCCTTTTTATTTTTGATCGCCTTTCATCCGCTCTTAGCCCCTCAAACTTGGTTCTTCAGCATTGTGTTCATGACAGAAGCATTTTGCCTCTAGTTTGCAGCGAGGTGGAGTCAGGCGGAAGCACATCCACCCCACCGTCGGAGCTCAGCCGGCTGGTTCTGCTCCAGAGCCCCCATGCTCTATCGAGCCCCATTTCCTGCTTTCATACGTAGTAACTCTAGCTTATATTCCAATTTCCTAATTATTTTTAAGTTTCATTTAGTAGGATCGAAGTTGTACCCAGATCCTCGCCGGCCTAGAGCTCAAGCTCTCGGTCGATTTCACTGTGATCCGACTGTAATCGAACCAACTATTCACCCCATTTCTAGAACCTTTGCTTTCTCCATCATTTTTCCACAAAACCCCCTTGAATCATGCCATGATTCAAGGATTTTGAGCTCCCTCGCCACTACTTTGCTGGAACTCTTCGTCCATCCCATTTCCCCCATTATTTGGTTCAACCCCTGGGTCGAGGAGATAGCCCTGACACCTAGGAGCTTTTTTGTGCTAACATGCATGTCTAAGGATGCTTGAGAGCCCTTGACGACCACCTGGAGATGCTCCAGGTGCTTCAACCTCATCAGAGCATCGAGTGCCCTTTCACCTTCTTCAGACCCTGCAGTCGCACACGAAGGAAGCCCATCTACCTGCTGAACTTGTTGGAGGAGTAATCGAGTGCCGGAGACCAAAGAAACAAGAGACCGGAGTTTGCCGGTGACGTGTTCTTGGCAGTTCTTGCAATGCCCCTCAGTGTCGTTCTATCAAGAATAGCGGTCTGGATCTAATCTGGACTGTTGATTATCCGTGAAGGGGTACGCGAAGGAAGCCGTATGATCAGACACGTGGCGACTCCAGGATGGTTGTATTCTAGGCGTTATGTGGGTAATTTTCACATACCTCCCCCACCTTTTTGTATTTGCTAAGAAGTTTTGTAAATATTATATCTAGTTTTATTTGTAGATAAATTGCATTTAACCCCCTGAACCATTCATTTATTGCAATTTAGTCCCTACCAGAGTCACGTGTGTACCCACATTTTACCTTGTAAATATTACATGTAAACCCTTGCAGTTTACTTTTAGTTATCATTTAATATATGAATTTTGGATATTAGTGTTAAAGGTTTTGAAAAATTGCACAGTGCCCCTCACCTTTAATTATATTTGCAATTATACCCTTGCTAGGCCAACTATTTTTGTGACGTGTTTTCTATTTATTAAAAATAGCTTTTATCCCCTAAAAATCACCAAAAAATAGGAGTAGGTACCTGGATGCATGCTTGTTCACTCTATAAATTTACTTCTGCATTTTATGCCTTTTCCTATTTTCTAAAAATCAATTAGAGCACGACTAATCCCTGGTTACATTAAAAAGCCAAAAAAAATATAAAAACATTTTTAAAAAATCTCAAAAAAATATATTTTGTTTACTTAGGTATTTCTAGCTTCAAACCAAAAATCACTAAAAATAGAAAAAGAAAACTCTTAAAAATTTAGAAACCCTAAAATGATTTATAAAAATATATAAAATTCCCCAAACTTCTAAAAATAGTGCTCTCTAATAATTTTATTTATATTATAATCTATATATTAAAATTGATTTGGGAAGTTTTGGACTTTATTTCATATTTTTAATTTCCATTTCAATCTAGGCATATTATTTTATCCCTATTTTAGGAAATTTTCAACTTTAAAAAATTATAAAAATTAGCAAAATTCTTTAAAAAAATCAAAAAAAGTAAAAAATTAACACTGAAAAATATTTAGTTATGTTATTTTCGTTTATTTTTAGTTATATTGATATCCTTATTATCCTATATTATAGATATAGCCTTATATATTTTTATATATCTTTTCTAAAAAGGAAAAGAAATTAAAAATTTAGAAATCTAATATATATATATATATAAACATTAAAATAAAATACAAAAATATAAAAAAAATAAAAAATAATTAATTAAAAATTACAAACTCACATTATTTGACTAATATTGTGCATAGTTATATATACACATATACCTATATTATTTAGTTATAAATAATATTGAGTGCTACATCGTGTGTTCCTTGTGTTCGACACCCTACTTTGCTTGTCACTATACAACCAATTTTTGTAAGGTTTATGATAAATTTTGATCCACCCTTTTTTTCTTTCTTGATTTATTCGTGGGTTAATTGTTGATTAACTGGAATTTCGTGAGTGGTCGCTTTAGTGACACTGTAGTTCTCGCCTTGTTTAGACTATTTTAGACCCTCGCAAAAGTCTAGTTATCAGAGCTCCAACGTGGTATCCTAATGATTCTATGCTAATTCATTAACTAAAACTCGAAAGTAAATATAGAAAATAAAATAAGGGAACTAAATATACCTAGAACATGAAGAAAATCAGCTCTTATATCTGAGGGTTGCTCAGGGAGCAGGGCGGCCGGAGCTTGCCGTGGACCACCTCCTCTCCTTGCTCTGACACTCTCCAGGTACGGGGGAAGCACATTATCACCGACTCAGTTCACACACACACGAGGAATCGTTCAGGGGCACCAGGAGGGATCAAGAAGATAAGGATGAGAGGGGGATTTTATTTATAGACAAATATAAGGACCCTTATTATTTGGTGATTTGGGAAGAACAACGGTTATGTACAGGAGATCAAAGGTTTAGGCGAAGATTAATGATGATTGAGGGAGATCTTGGTGTGGAGAAACGGTGAAATAGATAGATGAGATGCACATGAAAAATGGCTCAAAATTAGGGACTTGACACGTCTGATTGGAGTCAAAGGCACCAGAGGTGGTTCATCAGGGGTGAACAATCCCTGGGTCGCGATTGGTCCACGTTAGGGCACTACGGGACAAAATAGCATGATTTATTCGAAAATAATTAATTAAAAATAGTAAAAGATTTTATTAATTTTTATTATGAAATACAAAATATTTATTATTTTGTTTAGTATTTTAATATGTTTTTTATTTATTTTTTGGTGTTTATTACAAGTTAATTTTTAAGGGTGTATTTATAGGTATATTCATCTATATTTTGGTTATTTTATTTTTATTTTATATTATTTATTTTATTATTTTATTATCATATTTTATATATTTAAAAATTAAGTTTATGTACATAAATATATTTTTTTATTATAATTTTCTGATGTCATTTGTACACTTAGATAAATAGGGTTTTAAATCATATATGTATAAGTATAGATATTTCATCTATGTATTTTTGTATATTATTTTATTTTTATGATTTATTTATGATTTTATTATAGTTTAAATATGTACATATACTATAAATAATCATTACAAAATTAAATAAATATAAAATTGTAAAAATAATAAAGAATAAATAAAATGAATATTTTATTCATGTATAATATACAATAGGGGTCCAAAACCTAAATTATACATATTAGCTCCAAAATAAGTGAAACCACCTTCATTAAATAGCTCAATAAAAGTTATATACAAATAAAAGTGATTTTTATAAATTTTGAGTTTTTATTTAGTAGATATGGGTCTGTGAAATTTGGGTTTTGGCTTTTTATTCTTTGTATAGAATGTACATTGTATATTCTTTTTGTGCAAACTCAATTTTGTATTTTTTATACATTATTATCTATAACTTTTATGCACAAAGTTTATTTATTTAATGAATAAATAATAAAGAATAAAATGGGTTCCGAAAATTAAATAAATGATGAATGAATAAATGGGATTTTTATTGTATTTTTGGCCCTTATCTCCCCCTACTTTATTCCTTGTCGACCAATTCAATTATTGACTTGATCTCAAGGTTTAGGATCATAAAATACCTTTGATATTTTACTCTTTTTCTTTTCATTTCTTTATTATATATTTTTGGCATTGAAAATGATATAAATGGAATAAAGAATGAATATTACAAATTAGTGTTATTTTCATGTATTAACTAGGGTTTTAAAGGCCAAAATGATAGAATAAAGATAATGAAATGGAGATTCATCACCTCCATATACTTGCCTTTGCTAGTCCCTAGCAAACACTTATGCAATAGGCATAGAAAAATAAAAACAAAGAAAAGAAAAAGAAAAGGTTTGGATTAATTTTGATTTTCAAACTTGTCTTCACAAAATCAAAGCTTTGAGCTCGAGTCGGACCTTTGGATAATTAATTGTGGTCAGAACCTTATTGGAAATCGAATTTGAATCACAACAACCTTCGAGAATCCCAAAACTCTACTAAGGTCTCCTCAATAACCATGTTAGAATACTTCAACTCCTACGCAAACCCTTATGACTATGAATCTTACTTGTACAGTGTATGTGATGGTGACTCCCCTCAACTGAAATGACAAAGAGACTGACTTCTCCAGTATGACAACCCATTGATTCCCCAATCTAGCAACTCTTTCCTCGAGGAGAGGGATATTCCCTTCTAAGTTCAAGTGGCAACCAACTCAAGAGGAGGGGGTGAAGAGGAGAATGGATGGTAGCTAATGTAGCTACCTATCCTAGGATGCATGACCAGTGTAACCAAGTCATCCAGCTGCAGGCTCACAAGATATGACTTTTGAAGCTCAAGCTTGCTTATTGACTATACAAGTATATACACTATGGCAGGCATTTTATTTTCAATCAGGCATGTTCACTTTTTTAGTTTTTTTTAAATACTATATACATCAGCATTTAATGACTTTTCCTCTTGGGCCAGTAGACTATCCTTCTTTTGAAGCATTATTGCAACCAACACTCTCCTATCTTTAGACGTCTCTGCTACTAGACGGGTTGGGGTGCACTTCCGTCCCTAGACGAGGACAAATGTTTCCACTTATGTGGGTCTCATACCGACAAATCCAATCGCATCATCACTCCAATTGAGTTGAGTCAAGTGAAAGGTGCATATGTTCAAGTTAGGTCATTATCAACAAAAGACTTGCATGTGCTCCGAAATACTCTACTTAGGCAGTCAAGACTACATTGAACTAAGTCTTACGATTCTTAAAGAATTAAGTCAACTAGACCTAAAGTACCTCAATTCCAGTTCATATAAGGTTCCTATGACTAGATAGATTTAAGGCCCAACCAAGCTCCAATCTTCGGATTTTACTTAGACTTGTTCAATTATCAAAATCAATCCGAAAAATGCTAATGATATACAAATGCCATGTACAATGCAATGAAAAATAATTTTGTGGTGCATTTTTCAAAGTTTTTGAATTTATGGATTTTTGAAAAGGTTTTGCAAATTTTTATGCAATTTTTCAAAAAGATTTACAAATGTTTTTGGATTTTTGGGTTTGCAAATGTTTTTGTGATTTTTGAAAATAAATGATTTTGGCTAAGAAAATATGTACAAATATTTACATGGGGATTCAATAATTATTTACAAGAGTTAGGAATTTAAATATTTACAAAGGATGCGTAATCATAAATATATATACAATTAATAAAGAATTTTTGTGTGATATATATATTCCTTAAACTTATTTGAAAATAATTTTACAATAATTTTGAAAACTATAGTCCAAAATATTTTTTACAAACATTTACAAACATTTGAAAATCATTTTGCAAAGGTTTTTCAAACAGTATATGTAGGTTTTTCAAATAGGTTTCCAAAAAAATTTTATTTCACACAAAAAAAACAAGTTTTTATAAACAAGATTTTTTTACAAAGGTTAAAAACATTTTGCAAAGCATTTTTCAAGCAAGTTTCAAAAGATTTTTTAAATAGTTTTTCAAACTATTTTTCAAACATTTTGCAAAACATTTTTACCCGATTTATTAATCAGTATATACAAAAACCTTTTGAGGAATAATATGCATCATTTTATTGATTGTTATGAATTTTATATGTTTAGATGTAAATAATGATTTGGCCATCTTTATAAGAAATACGAAAGTGTGACTTATGGCTAAGGTATATACAGAGTATATATAACCCCCCCATACTTAGCTTGAGCTATGTCCTATAGATCAGAGAGAAAAAGAGAAGACATAACTCGTATTGAGTATATACAAGTCTAAAGAATAAATGAATAAAGACTGAATGAAAGAATGAGAGATGAAATGAATGAGAAGTCGATTGTCCCCCTATACTTAGGATCAAATAATCCTAAGTATAGCAGAATGTACACAAGGCAGGGAGGGTCAAGGGCAGGAATGAACAAATCACAACTCGAACTGTCTCCCATTATACCTAGGGTAAGATATCCCTAAATATAGACAAGAAGAGGAGAGAGTAGAGGGGATCAAAGAATGAAAGAACTCGAGGTGCACACCCCCTATACTTTGGAAAAAGTACGTCCTAAGTATGGAAGACTGACAAAAAGGGGTGACACCTTTTTGGTAGAAAAAGAAAAATGAAAACGAAAAAAGAAAAGAAGAAAACATGAAAACGTGAAAACTTAGAGGAAGCATTTTTTAGTGAAATTATCTAAATCTATTGATGCTGCTATAGTTGTGGATGCTCCTTCGGTGTGTATCACTTGGACAGAATCAACAACGGCCAGGAAAGTGTCATGCTCAAGGTAAGGCTTCAGTCTCTGACCATTGACGACAAACGGTTGTGCGTAAGGAGACAATTCTTATATCACAATGCTTCCATTGTCACGCACTTCTTGCATTCTGAATGGCCATGTCCATTTACTCTTTAATTTTCTCGAGAATATCTTCAACTTTGCATCAAACAACCACACCTTCTATCCTCAGAGGTCTTTCGTCAGATGTCCAGTCATGCCAGCGTTTAACCTTCTCCTTGTACATCAATGTGTTATCATATGCATAGTCTCAGAGTTCTAGGAGTCTATTCAGATCCTCTTTTCTTTTCTGACCACCTCTTTGTGAGTCCAAAATGCAGATATTAATGGCCCATAATGATTTGTGAATTAGTATACTAGTAGATGGCATGGCTTTCCATACACGAGACGGTAGGGAGACATGCCCAAAGGAGACTTGTAAGCGGTTTTGTATGCCAAAAGGATAGAGTCCAAGAGTTGGGACCAATTCTTCCTATCTGGCTTTACAAGTTTATGGAGAATCGTCTTGATTTCTCTATTTGATAACTCAGCCATGCCATTGATCTGAGGATGGTAAGGAGATGCGACTCGGTGCTCGATGCTGCATTCCTTCGTTAATTTCTTGACCTCTCAGTTGATGAAGTGAATACCCCATCTAATATGAGTATCTTCAGAATCTCGAACCACGTAATGATGTTTTCTCTTAGAAATCGACAAACTGTACGGCTGTCAGCAGCTCGGGTAGAGATAGATTCAACCCAGCAACTCACATAATCGACGACAAGAAAGATGTGCTCGTATCCCTGATTGTTAGGAAGGATCCCATAAAGTCAATACCCCAAGCATCGAATACATCTGCTATATGAATGAACTTCAGGGGTATAAAATCTTTAGTTGCAAATGTTCCTTTCAGTTTCTGACAGTCAGTGCAGCGCTTGACGAATGCTACGACATCCTTAAATAATATAGGCCACGAGAGGCCACACTGCAATATCTTCACTGTCGTTCTATCTCCAAAGTGATGTCCACTAGATTCGAGCGAATGACAATGCTCGAGGACACTATAATGCTTCTCCTGAGGAATACACCTGTGCCAAATACAATATGCTCCTTCTATGAATAAAAGTATGTCTTTCCATTGGTAGGAATGGATGGTGGAAAAGAATTATCTTTCTTGATTTTAGTCCAATCGTGCGATACTACACCCAAAACGAGGTAGTTCACAATGTCGGCATACAAAGGGAGTGAATCCATGGCCAGAATCGACTCGTCAGGATAGGTGTCTATGATGGGTGCCCTCCTCAGTGGAGGCTCTTGTTGCTCGATTCTGGAGAGGTGATCTGTTATCACATTCTAAACCCCAGGCTTGTCTTTGATTTACAAATGGAACTCCTGGAGGAGAGGGATCCATCTAATCAATCTAGGCTTGGTATCCTTCTTCTGCTGCAAGTATCGGATAGTAGAGTGGTCAGTGTAGATGGTGACTTTAGATCAAAGTAAATAAGATCTGAATTTCTCAAGGGCAAAAACCACAACCACAATTCTTTTTCTATCATCGTGTAATTTCTTTGAGCTTCATATAATGTTTTGTTGGCATAGTATATGGCATAGGGTGTCTTTTCTTTCCGTTGTCCTAGAACAACCCCAAATCCGAAGTCTGACGCATCCATCATGATCTCAAAAGGAAGAGACCAATCTGGCGGCTGTAGGACAGGAGCTTGAGTGATTAGCTCCTTCAACTGATTAAATGAAAGGAGAACTTGTTGATCAACAATGAACTCAGTCTCCTTGCACAACAACTCTGCAAGAGGTATGGCAATGCAACTGAAATCACAAATGAATCTCCTGAAGAATCCCACATGCCCTAGAATGACCTCACATTCTAGACTGTCTGAGGTGGCTCTAAATTGGCAATCACATCCGCCTTTTCTGAGTCGACTTCCATGCCACATTTAGAAATGGCGTGACACAGCACAATCCCTTCTGTGACCATGAAGTGGCTCTTTTCCCAAGATAACACAAGATTGACTTCACAATATTTTTGAAGTACTCTGTCCATGTGCTCAAGACATGAATCAAAACTGTCACCGTAGACGGAGAAGTCACCCATAAATACCTCGAGAAAACTACCTACCTTCTCGGTGAAAATTGCAAGCATGCATCTCAAGAATGTAGCCGGTGTGTTGCACAATCTAAAGGGCATTTTTCTGAAATCATAGGTACCAAACGGGCAAGTGAAGGTAGTCTTTTCTTGGTTCTTAGGGGCGATCGCCACTTGGTTGTACCTAGAGTTCCCATCCAGAATAAAGAAGAACTCCTTGCCGGCAAGTCGTTCCAATACTTGATTAATGAATGGCAAAAGGGAAGTTGTCCTTCTTGGTTGCTACATTAAGATGGCGGTAGTCAACACATACATGCTAGGATATCGGTACATGTGTAGAGATCTCCTCTCCTATATCATTTGTAACCACGGCGAGCCTTGATTTCTTCGAAACAACATGTAGAGGACTCACCCTTTTTGAATCGAAGATAGGGTAAATGAAGCCTGCACCACACCATTTTGTGATTTCTTTTATAATGATGTCCTCCAAATTTGGGTTTAGTCTCCATTGAAATTCTCGGGACGGTTTGGCATCTTCTTCCACATAAATATGGTGTGAGAATAGAGAAGAATTTATCCCTCGGATATCTGAGATGTGCCAACCAAGGGCTTCGTGGTTTTCTCTAGAACCTCGAGACGTCAAGATTCTTGATCCAGAGTCAGCCTGCTGTTGATGGTGACCAAATACATGTTCTCTGCACCTGTAAGGAAATCATACTTAAGGCCTACCGAAAGTGGCTTTAATTCTGGTTTTGATCTGGCCTGCTTCTCTGTCACATATGATCCTGCGCTGGTAGGTGCATGATCTGCCATGACTTTAGAGGTAGGGCTACTCACCTCAGTGGCTTGTTGTTAAACTGACAATGTGCCGAACAGTTCTACAATGAATTCATCATGTTCAACTAGTGTGAATTGTCTGAATCAAAGAGATTCATCAGCACATTAGATTCTATCTCCCAAGTGCCCTCGAAGCTTGTGTCGACTGTACTTTCCCAATCCTCCTCAGGAGAGAAGATTTCCAGGGTCCATTTGTCATTCAAAGAGAGGTTTATATCTCTGATCTCTACAATCGAATCTAGGTCTGCTTCAGGCGGTGTTGCATGACTTTCAGCAGATATGACTTTCGGCTCACTGCCCATGTCTATTGTAACTCTGTGATTGCTCGAGCTGAACATGATCTTGCCAGACCCATAATCAAATAAGCCCTCTGCGGTACGTAGGAATGACCATCCAAGGATAATAGGGGTCAGGAGTAATGGTGTAGGGGAGTCCATATCCTGGACCACAAAATCAATGGGAAACTGCATATCCTGAACCTTTACTACAACATCTTCCATCAAAACTCAGGGTCGCTTGACGGATCGGTCCGCAAACTAAAGGATCATATGTGTTTGCTTCAATGGATCCAACCTAAATTCTTGTTGTAATGACAAGGGCAAGAGGTTGATGGAAGGACCACTGTCAAGAAGAGTCCGCTCGAAGACTTGGTCAAATATCTCGCATCTGATCAAAGGCCCTCCTTTGTCTAGCTTCTTCTATGGGAGATTGCTGATGGCTGCGACTGTGGACATGGTAAGAACGTGCTTCTCTACTTGCTGGCATTTGTTGTTATGTGTTGGTCGACGCTTTTTGGTACATGCCTCCTTCAAACCGTTCTTCACAACAAGCATGCATTCCATGGATTTCATCACGAGAATTTCAACAGTCAAATTACTAATAACATCCACAACTCCAGTATCATATAATGTACTTTTCCTTTTTGTAATTTTTTGGATTTTTCTATTGCATCAGGGAAAGGAATATTTACAGTGTTGAAATCAAAAGTAGTGTTCTTATTTACAACAAAATTCTTGTCCACAAAATTTTGTACATCTAGATCAAAAAAAGGAGTACATGTTGGAGGTGAAGATTCTGCTGCAGGTGGACAAGCAAAAGTTGTGGTCTCCACTCCGTCGATTGGCACTAGAGCAGCTGTTGTTGCTGACTCCTCCATGGCTGGAGCAATTTCACGTCAACTACGAACATCTTTTTGGTCTTTTTGATGTTTTTGATTTTTTATTGTTTTTGTTGTTCGAGATGGGGATGGTGAGAAGCTGGCATGGCTCCTCCTTCTTCCTCACCCAAACCTGTAGCTGGCGCGACTAATGTAGAAGATGGCGATTCACTTTTCAAGGCTTTATTCTTCCCCGTGCAAGTGGTAGATAGAGGCAACATCCTACCGCTCTTGAGAGTAACAACATTAGATTTAACGAAATCATGATTATCTGACTTGACAGGCATAGACAAGACATCACATTCTACCTGCTCTTTCCTTATAAAATTAATAAGATTTGCTTCGAGGTGTGTCAGAATAGGAGTTTTAGTGGCGGTCAGATAGTCAAGCTTTTTATCATCTCTACTAGACCCTTCACAAGTTGGGCCAAGAAATCCAGGGGAAGGGTCACCGGAACTGCCTTAGAAGTTACATCCTGCAGACCATGCTGCTGCTGATGGTTGGGAGGCTGAGGTTGGGATTGTTGATGTTGATGTGGAGGAGGAGGAAGCTGATATTGTTGATATGGAGGAGGGGCATATTGTTGTTGTTGTCCAGCCGTGTATTGATGATATGGTTGTTGATGGCAATATTGTGGCTGGGGATACTACTATGACTGTCTCCAATTGCCTTGATACTGTGGAGATGTGTGGTTCGGGTATTGAGGCTGAGGCTGAAAGGATTGAGGAAAATGATCACCTTGAGGTTGGTGGTAAGGTCAGTTGGTTGTTAGCTGGCCATGATGTTGTCCCGTAGGATTGGTCCGTTGTGCTTCGTTGCTCCATACACCATTTGCTTCCCGAATCAGTGGTGGTGGGAGAAATGCTGGGTCAGAGTATTGGAGGAAGTATGGCTAATAGACCACCTTCTGTTGCTGCGGTGAGCGCTGCTTGGGTGCCTGCACATAGTATACTTGCTGGATGGCCGACTGCTGCTAACTCGGCTAAGGTTAGTGTGGCTGTGATGGTTTGTCCTTCTTCTCAGCAGGAGTCTCTGATGATGGTGTCGTCGACTTACTAGAACTGATGGTGCTCACCAACAGCTCTAACTGCTTGGTGATTTGGTCTGGCTTATCCAGGTTTTATGTCCTTTGTTCGATTACAATGAGCTTTTCAAGATCTTGTAACCGCTTCTCAATAATGTCAACCTTTGAAAGATAGCCCTCGATGATACTAAGGTTGGAGCTCTCATCTTTCTCTGCCTCACGAGCTGCTGCCATGTGAAATGACTTTTAGAGGACCTGAGGCTGTCTCTGATAGACGTGTGATGAAGATAGGTGATGAACTGGATTGCACAGAGGTCGTGTCTTTCCACAAGGCGGATCAACAGTCGTAGAGGTGACCTCAGACAAAAATACCAATCGATCAACAATTAACCCATAATAATAAATCAATCAATTAAATCTCAAAACTGTGGAGCTAAAATTTATTATAACTTTACATGCAAATGTGTATAGGTGTAAGCATGTGGAGAGGTCGAACACTGGGAGCAAACGGTTGGGAGCGAAATTGAGTGCGCAAAATTATTCGATTCTTTTCTTGTCCATGTTATTGTTTTTGTGGGTTTTTAATTTTTAACTTTTTATATTTTTAATTTTTATATTTTTATATTTGATTTTTAATTTTATAATTTTTTATTTTCTTTTTATAATTTTATCTTTTATAATTTTATCTTTTTCCTTTATAAAAACAATATAGCCTATATACCGCTTTATTTATGCAATACATAGAAATATATTTATAGATGCTATTAAATAGAAATAAATTTATAAAATAAATTTTTTAGGGTTTTAAATGTTTTTCTAATGTTTTCGTATTTATCCAAGAATTTTTGCTAATTTTTATGTATTTTTAAAGTTAAAACTATCCCAAATATGGGATTAAATAAATACCTGAAATTAATTTTGGGTTTTATAAAATAATAAAAAAGTCCCAAAATTACCTAAATTAATTTTTATATTTAAATATTTGTATATAAATAATTATAAATAGAAAAACATATTTTTGGGATTTTTGTTGAATTTTTATATTTTTTGTTGGATTTGGAGCTTTTTGATTTTTTAAATTTTCTTTTTCTTATTTTTAGGGTTTTTTTCTAGACTCAATAAATATCAAAATAAAACTTTTATAATTTTTTGGAATTTTTCAAAAAGTTTTTGTATTTTTTTTGTTTTTTACAAATTAGACATGGTTTATTTAAGCTCCTTTTTAATTTTAATAAATAGGTTAAATGGACAAAAATGCAAAAGGGATACATGGCGTGCATGTACACTGCATGGGGCATCTATACCTATTTTTGTGGAATTTTTGGAGCTAAATAGCTATTTTTAAAATTATGATAAAGCCACAAAATTAAATAGTTTGGCAGGGGCATAACTGCAAATAAAATAAAGTTCAGGGGCCACATTGTAATTTACCCAATAGAATAAACAATTATTTAATTTTCTAGAATTATTTTACAATAAACAAAAATGTTAGGGGGTCTTGTGCAAAATTTCCAGCGACACGTGAGGACTACACGTACCGCTGGCAAGGACCAAACACAAATATAAAAAGTTGAAGGGCCTAAAGGCAAAGAGCCCTAATTATTTACAACATAATATTTAATTTACAGCATTAAAAATTAAATACAAAAAGGAGAGGGGTGTACATGTAAATTACTGCTTTATATGTTGTATCCAACTACTAATGTTCCTTCACTTATCCATGTGGCGCATCCACTTACGCCGATGACGCTTCGATTCCAACGGCCAGGATCATATCGTGCTGGTGAGATCGACGGTGAATGCGCAGCTGGATTCAACGGCTCTGAATTGAACTGGGATGAGATGATGATCAAACGATAGAGATGAAGTCTCGAAGAACAGGGAAGATCTCCCTAAACCCCAAGCTTCGATCCGGTGGCGCGTTCGCATCTGATCATCTCTCGAGTCGCTGTCGGTCCGAAAAGACTCCTGGGGCCATGCTCTATCGTCCGAGTGCTTCAAAATGCCTCAGAGGACACTGGAGCTTCTCCGCGAGGCTGAGGAAGGAAAGGCGTCCCTGGTATCACGTTCTGGACAAAATCGACCCCTAGGGGGGACCTTTGGCCCTCCAAACCTGCAAGAAAAATGCGCGAAAGAAAATAAAGGGTCTGGGGGCCTTATTGGTGGTGGAATGGCACATAGTGGGTGCGGGCGGAGGTCTCTGGCGATGGGCGGAGGAAGGAGAACGGATCTCCAGATCTGGAGGTAATCTGGGTGTATGGAGATGCTCGGGGTGTAGGAAAATGGAAGGGGAACGTGATGAGGACGGAATGATGGTCGGGAAACAATCAGATTACGATGAAATAGTTCACTGGAGCGGAGCTCCGACGAACTTCGAATTGAGCTGCCTAGGCTAATTAGTCACACCAAAGACTAAATTAATTGCATAAATGAAAAGCTAAGATTAAAATCTACTTAAAAAAATGAAAAATTTATCTCTTATACATGCTGACGACGACAGGGAGCAGGACCTCGCCGGAGCTCGGTTGTGGGCGCATCTCCTCCTCCGCGGACCGTCGTGGACGCTCAGGGGACTCCCCCTATCACGGGGATATGCAATGGACCTTGGTCTAGGGATCCAAGGGTGAAGAAATGGCCAAAAAATTTTGGAGGAAGAAATGGAGTTATTTATAAACATGGTTGGCACCCTTATTTGACCGGCCAATAACAAGGAATCAGTGATATATACAAGAGGTTAGAGGGCCTAGCGTGGATGTACAATGATCTGGGAGGATTTTGTCTGAAGGACGTGAGCGTGAATGATGGATGGAACTCCCTTGAAAAATGGCAGAAAATGGGGAAAAGATGGGTCTGACGGGTCAGAGTCCCGAATGGGACAGTTTACTGCGGTCAACTTTTGGAGGCTTGCCATTGGTCCACGCAGGCCGCTAAAAGACAAAATAATTGCTTTTGTTAAAGAATAAATAATTAAAAATAGAAAATGATTTTATTATTTTTCAAGTATAAAATAAAAGATGTTTATTATTTTATGTAGTATTTTCTTATGATTTTTATTTAGCTTTTTTGATGTACTTTATTACAAGTTTATTTTTAATGGCTTAATTATAGGTATATTTACCTGTATTTTGTATATTTTTATTTTTATTTTAACTATTTTATTTTATTATTTTATTATTTTATTTTATATATTTATAAATTATTTTTATATACATAAATATATTTTTATTTTATTTTTATGATGTAATTTGTACACATAAATAAATAAGTAAGTATATTATGTACGTATATTTATAGGTAGTTTACTATATTATATGTATACTAATTATTTTAATGTATTTTTATGAGTTTTATTTTAGTTTTATATTTTATTAGAATATGTATATTATTTACAATATTAAAAAAAATAAAGAAATAAAGAATTAAAGATTATATTCTGTTTTATTTATATACACATAGAAGCATAGGTCTTTTGTCTTTGTATTTTACATAAAATTATTTTATTTTCTTTTTTATTTTTATTCTAATTTTAATATGCACATGTGTTGTAGATAATATTTACAAAATAATAAAAAAATATGAATTTGTAAAAATAATAAATAATAGATAAATTGAATATTTTAATCGGTATTATGTACAACAGGGGCTCAAAACCTAACTTATACACAATTACACCAAAAAATATAAAACCACCACCATTAAATAGCTCTTGAAAAGTTATATACAATTAGAGTGTGATTTTGCTATGTTTTGAGTTTTTATTTGAAAGATATGGGTCTGTGAAGTTGGGTTTCTGGCTTTTTATTCTGGGTATAAAATGAACATTGTATATTATTTTTGTACAAACTCAATTTTTTATTTTTATTTACATTATTATCTACAACTTTTATGTACAAAGTTTCTTTATTTGGTGAATAAATAACAAAGAATAAAGTAGGTGTCAAAAATGCATATTTGATGAATGAATGGATGAATGAGGTATTTATTGTCTTTTTGGCCTTTATCTCCCCCTACTTTATTCCTTGTTGACCAACTCCATTCTGGACTTGGTCTTGGGGTTAGGGTCATAAAATATTTTCAATATTTTATTCCTTTTTCTTTTCTTCTCTTTATTCTATAATTTAGCATTAAAAACCTTATTTTATATACAAATAATACAATGAATGATGGATGCTATCATGTGTAAATTGAGGTTATTTTCATGCAATTGCTTGGGTTTTTAAGGCCAAAATATAGAATAAAGGTGATGAAATGGAGATTCATCACCCCCCCCCCCCGTACTTGCCTTTGCTTGTCCCTAGCAAACACTTTTGCAATAAGTACAAAAAGAATAAAGAAGAAGAATAAAAGAAAAAGCAAATAGAAAGAATAAATAGAATTGATCATGATTGTTAAACTTATCTGTCTAAAGTCAAAGTTTGGAGCTCAGGTTAGACATAGTGTGAGAATTTATGTGGAACCTGGTTGGGAACCAAATTTAAAACACAACAACCCTTGAGAGTCACAGAACTCGGTTCAAATCACCTAAATAGCAAGGTCAAAACTAGCCTACATCATACGCAAACCCTTATGACTATGAAGCTGACTTGTACAGTGTAAGTGATAGTGGCTCTCCCCAACTGAAATGACAACAAGACTGACTTCTCCAGAATGACAACCCAATGATTCCCTAATCCATCTCTATGACCTCGAGGAGCAGGGTATTCCCTTCTAAGTTCAAGCGGCATCCAACTAAAGAGGAGTAGGTAGAGAAAAGAATGGACGGTAGCCAGTGTAGCTACCTATCCTGGGATGCAAGATCAGTGTAGTCAAGTCATCCAGCTGCAGGCTCACAAGGTGTAACTTTGATGCTCAAGCTTGTTTATTTTCTATACAACATATATACATACTACGACAGTCATTTTATTTCTATTTTCAAGCCTGTGCACTTTTTTGGAGTTTTTTTAACATACTATTCACAACAACATTTACATAAGGACTTTTTCCTCTTGAGCCAGAAGACTATCCCTCTTTTTAAGCTTTACTGCAACCCACACTCTCCCATCTTTAGACTTCATTAAAACTAGACCAGGTTGGGGTGCACTTCCTTCCCTTGACAAGGACGAATGTTTCCACCCATGTATGTCTCAGACTGGCAAATCCAACCCCCTCACCACTCCAACTGAGTTGAGCCAAGTGAAAGGTGCAAGTGTCCAAGTTAGGTCACGGTCGACAAGAGTCATGCGCGTGTCTCGAAAAGTTCTATTTAGTCAGTTGAGATGACTTGAACCCAGCCCCGAGTCTCAAAGAATTAAGTCCTATTGGACCTGAAGTACCTTAAACCTAGTTCCCATAAGGTTCCAGTGCAATTAGGTGTAGTAAGGTCAAACCAAGCTGCAATCTTCGACTTTATTGGACTAGTTCAATCATCAAGCTCAATCAAAGAATAATATGCAAATGCTATGCACGATGCTGAATGATGATGCAATTTTTCAAAGAATCTTTGAAAACTAAAAGAATTTTCAAAAAGAATTTTGGCAAATACGAAGAATGTTTTGGCAGACAAAGTATAAAGTATTTACAACTATTTACACGGGCGTGCTTCTTTATTTACAATAGTTAAGAATTTTAAAGAACTTACAGGTTTTAACAAAGTTATTATAGGTACATATATATAATTGATAAAGAATTTTATTTTGATTTATATACACATTTTATTCCTATTTTGATGATACATTCATTCCTCAAATTTATTTGAAAACATTTTTAAAACTATAATACAAAATATATTTTACAAATATTTACAAACATTTGAAAGCCATTTTGCAAAGATTTTTCGCACAATGTATATACATTTTTCAAACTATTTTTACAAAATATTTTACAAACCATTTGCAAAGGTTTTCAAATCTTTATATTTCACACAAAGAAAAGAATTTTTCAAATAAAAATATTTTTACAATGGTTGAAAATAATTCACAAAAAGTTTTCCAAACGGTTCACACCATTTTTCAAATCATTTTGCAAACATATATTTAACCTGATTTATTAATCAGTAAATACAAAAACAATTTGAGGAATGACTGTTGTTATGAAATGATTTTTAATGAAATATATATGTATGTATATAGTATATTTTGCCATATTTATTAATTAATAATAAAGTACGAGTTACGGTTAAAGTATATACAGAGTATATACGACCCCCCATACTGAGCATGAGCTATGTCCTCATAGATAGAAAAAGAGAAAGAGAAGACATAACTCATACTGAGTATAGAAAAGCCTATACTACAACGACTGGATAAAGAATGAAAGAAGGGTAAATTACAATTTGGGTCCCCATCTATTTGTCCGATCCCAGAATTGGTCCCGATCTTTAAATTGTAACGATTCGGGTCCTAGGACCATTTAGGAAATGGAAATTTTGGGGTTCATGATGATTATGCCCTTGTTGGGAAGGGAATGGGGGTTGGGTTCCAACTTTTAAACAAGGGCATACTCATCATTAGCCTCAAAATGTTCCTTATATTTATGGCCCTGGGACCCGAATCGTTACAATTTAAAGATCGCGACCCATTCTGGGATCGAACCCATAGATGGGGACCCAAATTGTAATTTACCATGAAAGAATGACGATATAAATGAATAAGAAGGTGACCGACCCCCTATACTTAGGTTCAAGTAATCCGAAGTATAGTCGACTGTACACAATGCAAGGAGGGTCACATATGAGATTAAATTTAAAATAATCAGATCACAGCTCGCGCTATCTCCCCCTATAATTAGTGTGAAATATCCCTAAGTATAGCAGAGCAGATCAACAAGAGAGGAGACAATGGAGGGGATAGAAGAATAAACGAATCGGTGCACCCCCCATACTTAGGACAAAGTACGTCCTAAGTACAGAAAACTGACACCAAGGGGTGACACCTTTTTTGTAGAAAAAGAAAAATGAGAAGGAAAAGAAGAAAAGATAGATATATACAGATGCATAAATGATCGTGAAGAATGTATGCATCACTCCCCCAATACGTAGGGTGAAATATCCCTAAGTATAGGTAACAACAGGAGTGACGAAATGGGACATAGAAAGAACAACGCGGTGTGGACCCCCCAATACTTAGGACAAGATACGTGCTAAGTATAGTCATAAAGATATGGCGATAGATCTGGGGTTCACGTAACATACATGAGAACAAATGAATGAAAGACGAAACACATATATACAATAAGGTAGACTTGTGGAGTACAGGACGGTATCTGGTAAGCGAGTACCATGCTCTCATCATCATCTCCCTGTGAGAATGAGGACGCAGTCAGAAAGTGAAAAGACACTCGGATATGCAATGAGATGGGTGTCAGCTACCGGGGAGAAGAGATCGAAAACTAACACGTATCCGGTAGAGAAAGCAGAACATCAGCTTATAAGGTGTGAAATGGGTGAGTGGAGCCGATACCGTAAGACTTGGAGGAAGAAAGAACATGACAGACCCTTCCAAGTCAATCATCGTCTTCGAAAGATATCAAAGGTAAACAGTAGGATACAGTGGTGTGATGTTCGGTGATCATATAGTCAGAAAGTCACATGAATACACCGAACAACACAAGATATGGCTCAACCCTGTAAGGGTCCTCAAGGTGAGTAGGATCAGAGAATAATCAGAAGACTCGGCTCCGTGCTCCAACAGAGAGGAGACACAACTAAAGAGGAGACTGAGTACCAAAATCAGCAGACTCGGCTTCGTGCCCCTCCAGAAAGGAACCACCAAAAGTAAAGCCGAGTGCCCGGAAAATGATGTACCCTCTCGCAGATAACCCTCAGAGACTAGTACATGCTAGTCAATGAATAATCAGAATAGAAGCTCACCCTTGCGAGGGTCCCCATGGAGAGCGGGCTCAAAGGAGACGGATCCATCAGATGGATCATAGTAGTGGTCTCGGTAGGCGACAGATTGGCTACCAGCAGAAGAGACCCAAAAATCAAGAAAGTATGGCAGCGTCCAACATATAACCCTCGGGGAATATACGACCAACTAAGCAAGGAATAGTCAGAGAAAGATGGCTCATCCTTGTGAGGGCCGTCAAGGAGAGCAGACTCAAAGGAGTCTAGTCAGATGGGTCCCAAGATCCAATAGATCAGGTAAACATCAAAGCAATGGGGACTGAAAGCATATCAGACGACTCAGATCTGTGTTCCCAGGAATAGGAGACACAATCAGTAATGGGAATCGAGCGTAAAGAAATTGTTGCATTTTCACGCAGATAGTACTTGGGGAACAATGCAAACTAATCATGGAATAACAGATGAGATCTCATCCTTGCGAGGGTTGTCAAGGAGAGAAAGGACTCAAAGGATTCAATCGTAATTGTCTCTGTATATGACACATCATCTACCAGTAGAAGAGACCGTAAATAGAGAATTTGTCATAGTCTCTCGCAAATAACCCTCGGAGAGCATATGAACTAGGCATGGAATAATCAGAAAGATGAAGCTCATCCTTGCGAGGACCGTCAAGGTGAGCGGACTCAAAGGAGTCTGAGATATGGGCCTATGCACTGACAAATCGAGCATACAATCAGTAGGGACGCCGGATAGTCTTATCAAACGATACAGTTTCTTACCTCATCAGAATGGCAACATAGGTAGTGAGTGAAATTGATCGTAAAGAATGTGTCACATGCTCCCGCAGATAGTCCCCAGGGAGTCATGTAAGGTAGGTCAATCAAATCTTGGGATTGTTGGCAATCATCTCAGGTCCTCAAAAGCAATCAATCATTCAATCATCTAGAGGGCATAAGATCATGTGAGGGGGAAAATAATCAGGTCAATCATAGAACATCCCTCAGATCAATTCAATCAAGCTAAGATGGCACAAAAGATAATCATGACTCCTCCAAGTGACACCGGTGGATAATAGAATCAGGAAATCGAGGATGGATCAGTCAAGAAGATGAGAGACATCATGTGGGTTATGTACATCATTGCTGAGAAGTCCAAATCATGATATTCAATCAAGACTCAAAATAGAGAAGGGTAAAACCTCAAGACAGATAGATCAATCAATCCAAGCTCATGAAATCATCCTCAAATCGTCGAAGCACATTACATCCTCAATCCGGTGTGCGAGATCTAAATCCTTAAATAATAATCACACCTATCGATCATGCATCATAAAAGAAATCCTCGGGAAGCTCTCAGCACGAATCGAAAGCCGCATCCACCAAATCAATCTCAACATCCTCAAATTGTGCCCGACTTACTCCAATAATCAATGTAAATCAAAACTCCCCAATGCGGGCAATCTCTACAAGCACAGCAATCCCGGGTAGAAGAAGAATGATATGGGGACAAGAGGAGGGCGGGCAAGAAGCAAGACGAAAGGATCTGGCAAAGATGATTGAGCTCAAGCGCCAATATCACGACTCTATGCAAATAAGGAGATATATGTATAAGAGAGATAGAGAGACTCAAAAATGAAAAATGCATGACTCAGATAGATGGGACTGATAACTCAAAGGGGTGAAAATGTAAATGGACACCCAGTCACAGTCAACACACCATGCAAACCCCCGATTCACCTACTCAACATAGTGAAGACCGAGATGTCGTCTTTTTATCTTATCGATTTTAAAGTTAGGTGATCATATAAAGTTGTACACACTAGAATTAGGCTTTGGGATTGGGACACTAATCCTTAGCGTGTACGTAGAAATAAAATGCTTAAACAAGGAGGGGGTTGCTCTCCTCAAGACAAGGGATCCATTACGTTTTATTTTAGGTCCGATAGAGTTAACAGTCTCGATTTTATTTTGTTTTCACTTTTTTGTTATTTTTTCAATGCACGTGCCTAACGAGGTTCCAATTTCCATTTACATCCTAGGTGAGCAAAAACAGAGGGAGAAGATCGGAAAATTCATGCAAGTTTGAAATCGAATGATGCATGCCAAGTAAGAAGACTTACAGTGCCTCCCAGCTCTCTCCAAGTGAGAAGACTTACAATGCCTCCCAGCTCTCACCAAGCGGGATGCAGAATAGAATTAAAACCTATGCTATATGAGATGCAATCCGAAGAAATCACCCTAGATACAGGATGCTATTAGCGTGAACAACATTATTTCAAAATTGACTAAGTCCCAAGTCGCATCTATAGGTACTTGCATATATATTAGGGATTGGGCCTTAGTCTACGTCAGACAATCCTAAGCTAGGGCTCATTCACACAAAATAAAAAAAATCAAAAAAATCAAAAAGCGTCAAAAACCGTCGAGGCCCCCAAGGGAACAATCCCTCGGGCACTGGACCTCAGGTGGTCGGAGGGTAGAGTCATGTATTATTACGATCCAAGGGTCACTCTCTCATATAAATCACAATTTTTTTGCATAATAATAAAAAGGGAACTCTGAATATGTCTCCAAAATTCCTCCAGATATGAATTGGTTGCTCTCTCCTATCGGCCCAGTCAGAAAGACGGCTCCGCATTGCTTGGGTGCATAGGGCCTCCTAGGAGATCCTCCGTCGCGCTGCGGTCCCTCGCAACAAATTCAAACATGGAAGTGTGTCAGAGAGTTCATAATGATAATAAAAAGAAAATAATGCAAATAAATAAATAAATATGGACAAGAGTGAAAAAATTAAGTAAATAAATATCCCAAACGACGTTGCTCCCTAGAAACAACGCCATTTGATGAACTGGATTGCGCCGAGGTCATGTCTTTCCACAAGGCAGATCGACGGTCGTTGAGGTGACGTCAGACAAAAATCCCAATCGATCAACAATTAACCCACAATAATAAGTCAAGCAATTAAATCTCAAAACTATGGAGTTAAAATTTATTATAACTCTACAAGCAAATGTGTATAGGTGTAAGCATGTGTAGAGGTCGAACACTAGGAGCAAACAGTTGAGAGCGAAATTGAGTGCGTAAATTTATTCGATTCTTTTCTTGTCCATGTTATTGTATTTGTGAGTTTTAAATTTTTTATATTTTTAATTTTTAATTTTTATGCTTAATTTTTAATTTTTTGGTTTTTATTTCCTTTTTATAATTTTATCTTTTTTTATATTTTCTTTTTCTTTTATAAAAACAATATAGCCTATATAAGGCTTTATTTATGCAATACATAGAAATATATATAAATGATATTAAATATAAATTAAATTTTTAAAATAAATTGTTTTTTGGTTTTAATTTTTTTTCTAATGTTTTTATATTTTCCAATAATGTTTGCTTATTTTTATGTATTTTTAAAGTCAAAATATCCTAAATATGGGATTAATAAAATACCCGAAATTATTTTGGGTTTTAAAAATAATAAAGAAGTCCCAAAATTACTCAAATTAATTTTAATATGTAAATAATTATATATAGATAATTATTAAATAAAAAACATATTTTTGGGATTTTTGTTGAATTTTTATATTTTTCGTTGGATTTTGGAGCTTTCTTATTTTTTTAATTTTCTTTTTCTTATTTTAAGGGTTTAGTTTTCTGGACTCAATAAATATCAAAATATAACTTTTATAATTTTTTTGGAATTTTTCAAAAAGTTTTTATATTTTTTTGTATTTTACAAATTAGACAGGGTTTATTTAAGTTCTTTTTAATTTTAATAAAAAGGTTAAATGCAAAAAATGCAAAAGGGACTCGTGGTGTGTTGGTACACTACATGGGACATGTAACCCTATTTTTGTGGTTGCAATTTACTTAACAGAATAAACATTTATTTAATTTTCTTGAATTATTTTACAATAAACAAATGCCAGGGGGTCTTGTGCAAAATTTCCAGCGTCACGTGAGGACTACATGTGATGTTGGCAGGGACCAAAACTCAAATATAAAAAGTTGGATGGCCTAAATGCAAAGAGCCCTAATTATTTACAATGTAATATTTAATTGGGATTTTTACACCCATAACCCTGAGTAATTTCGTAATAACATTCATAACCCTGCATAATCCTGAATGACATGAGAAACCTCGGGTAATGCTTAACCCTTACATGACATAACCCTGTGTTATGTTCCGTTGAGATGCCCATTATATTTCACTTTTTCCGTTAAGAAAAAGACAAAATTACCCTTAATATTCAAATCATTCTATCTTCAATGCTAAGCTCCAGACGACCTCCCCCTCTCGCTGCTTCACCATCACCTCCGCTGCCTCACCATCACCTCCACTATTACCATCGACGCCGCCCCCTCCCCCTCGAACGCACCTCTATGAGAAACCCCAGGCTCCCATCTTGCTCTCACTGGTGATGTAGTAGATGCTCTTCTGGTCTTCCTTCATTCGCGTGACGTAGTCCCATAGTCTAGTCATCTCGTCGCCACTCTTCGTGGAGTGGTAACAGAGGAGGCTGGCAAGCTTGACCCTGTTCTGTCATGGATGCTGAGCTTGATGTTCTTGGAGAAGGCCTCGTAGAACTTGTGGTAATCCTCCTACGAGATCTTGTTGAACAGCTCGATGCACTTCTTGACGATGTTCTACCGAATCACCTTCAGTATCTTGTTCTGTTGGGGCATCTCCATGGATATGTTGAGTGGGAGGTCGTCAGAGTCCACCACGCCTTTCACGAATCTGAGGTACTCTGGCATGAGATCCTCGCAGTTGTCCATATGAACACCCTCCTCACGTACAGCTTGATGTTGTTCATCTTATTCCTCGTGTTGAAGAGGTTGAATGGCAAATGGTGGGGCACGAAGAGAACAACCTCGAATTCCATCTGGCCCTCGACGGAGAATTGCTTGACGGCTAGGTTCTCCTCCCAGTCATTGGTGAGGGACTTGTAGAAGGAGGCGTATTCCTCCTTGGTGATCTCCCCGGGTTTGTGCAACAATATTGGGTTCTTGTTTATGAGATCCCAATTGTGAGTGACATCCTTCACATTCTTCTTCTTGGTCTCTTTATCCGACGTCATTTTCTTCTACTTTCTTCACCTCCTCGTCCTCATCATCACTAATCTCCTATTGGTGGTCTTCTCCGTCCGAAGGTAGATCGGGCAACTAATGAATTCTGAGTGTTTTTTCACAAGATCTTTCAGCCTCATCTCCTCCAAGTACTCGAGCTGCAGAAATAGACCAACAATCTCAAGATCAATTAGACACAGATTTCATATAACAGAAAAATCGATTAACTAACCACCCGATTTTCCTTGAGGGACAACGTGACCTTGGTTTCTCTCCCTCAGCCTCCCCTGTCGTGTCGCTGGTTACCATGAAGGATCTGTCAGCCTGCAATTCCCAGACGTACTGCTCATCGTCATTGTGCTTTGTGGTGACGATGACCTTCTCGGTGACTAGGTACGCAGAGAAGAACCCCACACTGAATTGCCGGATCATCTGCACCTGTCTGCAGGAATTCCATGAACTCCTTGGTACCTAGTCTTGCGATCGTTCCAAGGTTGTTCATCAGCTCTTGAAAAACATTACATGGTATTAGACGGCTGGTTTTTCCTTCTTTCTTTCTTTCAATCTGAACTAAATTCTATACAGGAGAGTGTTGCGACGATCTTGGTCTGTCGATCTAGGTATATTTACATCGAAGGTCACTCACCAGGGGCGACAGGCCTAGACGGGGTGGCGGGAGAATGGGCCTGTAGGTGGAGGGTTTTTTATTTTTTTTAAAACTTTTAATAGCCATTGGGCAGACCATGGATTAGATTAACCTATGATATGGTTGAGTTAACTGTCCCCTTAACGGAGGGTTATAGGTGTGAGACGGAGGGACTACCAGGGTTTCTCTTGTAATTCACGATTATGCATGGTTATGAATGTTATTACGAAATTACTCAGGGTTATGGGTGTAAAAATACCTATTTAATTTACAACATTAAAAATTAAATATAAAAAGGAGAGGGGTGTAAATGCAAATTACCCCTTTATATGTTGGATCCAACGGCTGATGTTCCTTCACTTATCCACGTAGCTCATCCACGTACATCGATGACGCTTCGATTCCAATGGCCATGATCAGATCGTGCAGGTGAGATCGACGATGAATGCGCGGCTGGATCCAACGGCTCTGATCAAAACTGGGACGAGATGATGATCGAACGGCAGAGATGAAGTCTCGATGAACAGGGAAGAACTCCATGAACACCGAGGTTCAATCCAGTGGTGCGCTCGCATCCGATCATCTCTCGAGTCGCTATCGATCCGAAAAGACTCCTGGGGCCATGCCTTATCGTCTGAGGGCTTCAAAATGCCTCGAAGGATGCCGGAGCTTCTCCACGAGTCTGAGGAAGGAAAGGCATCCCAAGTATCACGTTCTGGCCAAAAAAGACCCCTAGGGGTGTCCTTTGGCCATCCAAACCTGCAAGGAAAAATGCGCGAAAGAAAACAAGGGGTCTGGGGGCCTTATTGGTGGTGGAATGGCATGGAGTGGGTGCGGGCAGAGGTCTCCGACGATGGGCGGAGGAAGGAGACCGGATCTCCAGATCGGAGGTGATCTGGGTGTATGGAGATGCTCGGGGTGCAGGAAAATGGAAGGGGAATGAGATGAGGGCGGGATGATGGTCGGGAAACAGTCTGATCACGGTGAAATAGTTCGCCGAAGTAGAGCTCCGACGAACTTCGAATTTAGCTACCTAGGCTAATTAGCTACACTAAAGACTAAATTAATTGCATAAATGAAAAGCTAAGATTTAAATCTACCTATAGAAATGAAAAACACAGCTCTTATACCTGCCAGTGACGACAGGGAGCAGGAGCTCACTGGAGCTCGGTCGTGGGTGCATCTCCTCCTCCGTAGACCATCATGGATGCTCAGGGGACTCCCCCTATCACGAGGATATGCATTGGACCAAGGTCCAGGGATCCAACGGTGAAGAAATGGCCAAAAAATTTCAGAGGATGAAAATGAGTTATTTAAAACATGGTTGGCGCCTGATGAAAGGGAATTTGCCGAGGTCGTGTCTTTCCACACAAAGCGGGATCGACAGTTGCTGAGTTGACCTCAGACAGACTCCCAAATCAATCAATAATTAACCCACAATCAATGTATGCAATAAATATCCAAAAATGTGGAGTTAAAATTTATTATAACTCTACATGTAAATGTATATAGGTGTAAGTACAGGTAGAGGTCGAACACTGGGAGGCGAATGGGTGTATGTGTGTTGTGTAATTATTCAATCAATTGTTCATGTCCAATTATTGTTTTTGTGGGTTTTTGGTTTTTCACTTTTTTATATATATATATATATTTATTTTGTTTTTATATTTTATTTTTTTATTTTCATTTTATAGTTTTAATTATATAATATATAGATATGTATTAATATATACAGATATATATATATAAGAAGAGAGAGAGAGGGGTAATACAATATATGGGTACATATATATATATATATATAGATAAAAATGCTTAAAATATATATAGATATAAATTTCTTTCTTTTTGCTTTTTAATATTTTTCTACTTTTTTTTGTTATTTTTCTGGAATATTTCTACTTTTTATGTATTTTGAATTTCAAAAATGTCCCTAATATAGGACTAATTAAATAATTTGGGTTTTTAAAAATATAAAATAAACTCCAAAATTACCCAAATTAATTTTAATATATTAATAATAATATATAGATAATTAAAAAAAGAGAAAAATGCATTTTTGGTATATTTTAAGGATTTTTCTATTTTTTTGTTGGATTTTGGAGCTTTCTGATTTTTTTATTTTTCTTTTTCATATTTTTAGGGTTTTTCAATTCCTGGACTCAATATATATATATATATATTAAGATATCATATATAATTTTTTTGTAATTTTTCAAAATCGTTTTATAATTTTTTTGTATTTTATAATTTAGAGAGTACAAAATGGGCTTCTTTTTCATTTTTAATAATTAGGATAAATGCATAAAATGTGGAATAAAATATGGGCGTGGAAGAACACTACATGAAGCACTTATCCTCATTTTTCTAAATTTTTAGAAGCACCCTAGGTATTTTTAATAAATAGATACAAGCAATAAAATTCAAACAGCCTAGCAGGGGCATTTTTGCAAATAAAATAATTTCCAGGGGCATTGGTGCAAAAATTCTACAGGAATAAACATTTATTTATATTTTTGGGGCTAATTTTCAATATACAAAAACTGCCAGGGTTGAGATGCAAATTTCTCGCGCCTCACGTGGGACTGCACGTGAGGCGCAGAAGGACCTAACTGCAATTCTAAGAAACTCAGCGGTCCTTTCAGAAAAAAATACATTTTATTTACAACGTGCTATTTATTTTACAGTATTAAAAATTAAATACAAAAAGTGCGGGGGCTAAATATGCAAATTACCCCCAAAGGCGCGCGATCCAACGGTTGTGCTTTCTTCACTTGACACACATCGCCTTCTGGTGAGACGATGACGGTTCGCGGATCCACGGTGGAGATTAGATCATCCAAGATGATCTGACGGTCTGAGTGCTAGCGGATCGGACGGTTGATCTTCGACCTGGGGCCTTCATCTTTATCCAGCGAGCTTCTTCCGCCTGGATCTCACTCCTTCGCCGTTCATCGCTGCACCTGAGGGTCCCAGAAGCTTCCTGGAGGGCTGCTCTATCTGCTGGAGTGCTTGGATCGACCGGAGGCACGCTGGAGCGCCGCCACGAGCTCAGAGAAGGATCGGGGCTCCAGGTACCTCTGCCCGCATGTAACTCGGCTCCTGGTGCTGTCCAATGCACTTAACGTGCAAAGGAAGAACTCTAGGCTCGAGGGCATCACCCTCGACCAAAAGTTGAAGCTGTTAGCATACGAAATGGATGGGGTGGCGAAGCTTCCGGCGATGGGTGGAGACGAAGCTTCGGTTCGCAGATCTTGAACAGATCTGGTTGGACAAAGGTGGCTGGGAGGTGGAGAATGTGGTAGGGAAGGAAATGAAGGCAAAATGGCGTCGGAAAATGGTCGAGAACAAGGTGGCGAAGTCGCCGGAGCAGAGCTCCGGCGAACTTCGCTTTACCTAATCTAAGCTATGCTAATAATCTAGATGCGAAATAAAATGCAGAAATAAAATGCGGGAATAAAAATCTACCTAAATACATAAATGCGCAGCTCTTATACCTGAAGAAACTCCAGGGAGCAGGGCGGCTACCGGAGCGCCTGATAACTCGGATTTTGCGAGGGTCAAAATAGTCCACACAAGGCGGGACTACAGTGTCGCTGAGCGACCGCTCACGAAACCCGAATTAATCAACAATTAACCCACAACAGATAAATCAAGCAATGAAAATAAATGTGCGGAGTTAAAATTTATTATAACTCTACAACAAGATGTGTATAGTGCAAGTATGTGTAGAGGTCGAACACAGGGAGCAGAAAGGCTAGATCGGGGCAAAAATGCTCAAAATGTGTGTGTATGTGGTCAAATGTATACTATGCTATTTTTTGTGGGTTTTTAATTTTATATATATTTTTTTAATTTTGATTTTGTATTTTTATATTTTGATTTTTAGTTTACTGATTTTTATTTTCTTTTTATATTTTATATATTTTTTTCTTTTCTTTTTCAATATTGGAAAATAAGGACAATGTAATAGAAGCAAGAAAGGGATATTTATAAAAATAGATAAAAATGTTCAAAAATTAGGAAATAAAGTCTTTTTGGTCTTTTTATACTTTTTTACTGTTTTTGTGGTTTTTGGGAATTTTTAGGAATGTTTTTGGTATTTTTAATTAGCAAAATAAAGAAGATAGTGAATAAAATGCAAGGCTGAAAATAAAATGGAGAAATAAAATAGCAAACAGTAACAAAAACTCTCCAAATCAATTTTCACTTAAAGATAATAAAACAAAGAAAATTCAGGAAAAGAAAACACTATTTTTGGATTTTTTTTATAAATTTTATAAATTTTTATGAAGGTTTTTAGAGTTTTGCAATTTTTAGGAGTTTGGTTTTGTATTTTTTAATGATTTTTGGTCTGGAATTAAAACACACTAAAGGGAACAAAATATATTTTTTTGGGATTTTTCTGGAGTGTTTTTATATTTTTTTGTATTTTATGATGCAAACAGTGCTGAAAATAGATATTTTTGATTTTTAATAAATATAAAAATGCAATAATTATGAAAAATAAAAATATGGGGATAAACTACTATGCAACAGGATCTTAACTCTATTTTTTGGGGATTTTTTCGAATTTACAGATGCATGTAAAATTACAAGCAACAAAAAGAAAGCACATACGGCCACGGGTGTTTTTGGAATTATCAAGAAGTGCGGGGGCCTTAGCGCAATTTACACAACAATATTATAACTGAACAAGCACTTTTCAAGAGCAAAAAGAAATACCCAAAACGAGAGGCCCTTGGAGGCAAAATAGCCAGGCGCACGTGCTCACGCACGTGCGCTTTGCTGGCAAGGGCGCGGGAGCAATATCGAGAAGTCCAGGGGTGGTTTCAGTAAATATTACAAAATAATATAACAGCTGAAGAAAGGTTCGGAACTCATAAAATATTACAGAAAAACGTGGGAGAAATACCGCAAAATTCCCACAAATGGGCGCTGGCGGACGGCAGATGTGTGCTCACTTATACACATGTCCGTTCAAGGCGCCACGATGCCCCTTCGATTCGACGGCCCAGATCATAAGATCTCCAGCGGATGGGCGGTCCAAGGATTCTCAATCCAACGGCAGCTGCTCCTGTGGATGATCGGGGCAGATCGGACGGCTATGCATAGAACTGGAAGAACTCACGAGGAACTCGAGCTTGGCGAGTTTGGATGCGTCGAAGCTCGAGCTCCCGTGCAGCGAGATCTCCCCCGACGCCTTCTTGATGCTCTAGCAGCGATGACAAAGCCTCAGGTACCCACGAGAAGCTCCTGAGATCCGTGTATGATCCCCGGAGGTCACGAGAACGCCGGCGGGCCTGGGTGCTCTTCTTGGCGGGAATCGAGGCTTCAGACGCCCCCTTCAGGACCTGCACGGAAATAAGAAGAGAGCAGTAGACAAGGGCAGAAGTCCTGGCGGTTATTGGCAGATGGAGGTAGTGCGTGGAGTCGAAAATGGCCGCCGGAGCTCTTGAGCTCCGGCAAGGTGTTCGGTGTGATGATCTACACTAACAATGGCTTAAACAACGATCTAAGTAGACGAAATGAATCACTACACGAATAGCTAGTTAACTACGAGAAAAACACAAAGAAAAACACACGAAAACCACCTCGATTGGTTAGGAAACCAAGAGATAGAAGACCTCACGGCCGTTGGCCGGAGATGGGTTGGAGCGCCGCCTCGGCCGCCTAACCTCCTCCCTCACGAGCTGGAGGACCTCCTGTCACGAGGTCCAGTCCTGAGCTCGCCAGAAGAAGAGGAAAAAAAGGTCAAGAAGGGTTCAAAGGCAAGAGGAAGGATGGGGTCGGTTTTTGAAAACATGGCTGAGAGGGCTCAAAGATCGATGGAGATCTAGTGAATCGAAGATCCAATCCCCGAGGAGACCTTTAGGCGTGTAAGGTCACACATCAAGGAGAAAAATCGCAGAAGACATCGTCATGAAATGATTCAAGACTTGACCTCCAAAAATCCGAGAAGATGGGTAAAAACTAAGGTCCAGCAGTCCCAGACCTGGGGTCATGGAGTTGACCCCCGGTCAAAGGATGGCGTGGCCTGATTGGGCCACGTCATCCGCAAAAAGACAAGAAATAAATAAGTACCTTATAAATTAAATTTAAAAATAGTAAATGATTGAATTAATTTTAGGTTATTTAATAAAAAATGTTTATTATTTTATATAGTATTTTATTCCGATTTTTAATTATTTTTATGAGTTATATTTTTACAAGTTTGCATTTATACCCCTATAGGTATCTATATCTATGTATTTAAGTATTCTATTTTTATTTAGGTATTTTTAATATTATTATTTTTATTTATGATTTTATAAAATTATAAAATACTTTTATATACCTAAATATATTTTTATTTTATTTTGCTGATATATTTTGTATATTTAATAAAATAGAAGTGTATTTTATATAGGTATAAGTGCAGGTAATGTATCTATGTATTTTATTTTTAAGTATTTTATTTTTGTTTTTATTTAGGTTTTTATTCTTATTTTAATGTACATTATTATTATAAGTACTATTTACAATATTATAAAAATATAAAATTATGAAAATAATAAATAAATAATAAATTGAATATTTTAATATGTACAAGTATACAATGAGGGTCCAAAAGTCAACTTTCAAACCGTAGCTCCGCCAAATGCGAAACCACCACCATTAATTAGCTTATTTTCTTCTATATACAATTAAAGATGAGTTTGATGCATTTGGAGTTTTCATTTGTGAGATACGGGTCTGGGAAGTTAGGATTCTGGATTATTATTCAGACCATAACTTTTTATCTGTACAACTTTTATGTTCAAAGTTTCTTTATTTGATGTATAAAAAGTGGAACCAAAAATAGGTCCCAAAATGAATAAAGAATGAATTACTAATTATAGGTATTTGGCCCTTATCTCCCCCTACTTTATTCCTTGTCGACCTATTCATCAAGATGCCTAGGTCTCGGGGTTTTGGGTCATAAAATATTTACAATATTTTATTCTTTTTCTTTTCTTTTCTTTATTCTATAATTTTGGCTTTAAAAACCGCATTTTATACAATATTTACACACATATGCATGAATGCTAAAATGCCTATCTTAAGCCTATTTACACGCATTTACTAGGGTTTTTAAGGCCAAAATGATAGAATAAAGATGATGAAACGTGGATTCTTCAGTGCCGCCGTGGGTGCAACCACCTCCATCTCCAGCCGATTCAAGGTGCCGACGGCATCCTCCTGTCACGAGGAGCACACCTGGGACTGAATGCGAGGAAGAAAATGGGTTGGGGCTGACCAAATTTTGCAGAGGAGGTGATGGTTCATTATTTATACACAAACGAGCACCCTTATTTGACCGGCTAAAATCGACGAATCTAAGCTATGTACAAGGGGTCGCAGATCTCGACGAGAATCATGGATGATCGGAGAATAAAATCCGTGAAGGGATGGAAGGTGATGGAGCAACCAATCGAGCGGAAAAAATGGCGAAAATCGGGGGAAAAGACACGTCTGACGGGAGTCAGAGGCGCAGGGGGAGTTGACTGGAGGTCAACTTTCCCTGGCCCCTGATTGGTCCACGTCAGGCTGATCTTGACCCATTTATTACACGTATTAAATGAATTAATTAGAATTTACTTATAAAATAAAAAATGTTTATATATTAATGTAGTATTTATTTCTGATTTTTATTTATTTTTTGATATATTTTATTACGATTTTATTAAAATAATGTATTTATAAGTATATATATATTTTTATTTTGTTTATTTTGTTTTATTATTTTATTTTCTTATTTTATAAATTTATAACTTATTTTTGTGAATATAAATATATTTTTATTTAATTTTTATGAATTTGTTTACATATTTAAATAAATGTGTATATGTATATGTAGGTATACTTATAGGTATTTTACCTATATATTATATACATTTTATTTATTTAATGAATTTTATTTGTTTTTATTTTGGATTTGTATTTTTAATAAGTTATATATAATATATACATTAGTGTAAAAATATAGATGAACAAAGAATAAAAGAATAAAATCCCTTTTTATTTATGTACATTCTTAACATTGGTATTTTGCCTATGTATTAGATAAGCTTATTTTATTTTACAAATTCTTTTTAGTTTTCTTTTAATTTTAATATGTACATGTATTCTATACATTATTTGTAAAATTCTAAAAATACAAATTTATAAAAATAATTAATATTGAATAAAATGAATATTTTAATCAGCCCTGTATATAAGGAGGGTCAAAAACCTAACTTCTACAGATGAACTCCAAAAATTATGAAACCAATTTTATTAAATAGTCTTGGAATGCTATATACAGTTAAAGGTGAGTTTGGGTGATTTGGAGTTCTTATTTGCAAGATATGGGTCTGTGAAGTTGAGATTTTTGCTTTTTATTTTGTGTATAAAATGTACACTGAGTATTATTTTTGCACAAACTCAATTTTGTATTTTTATTTACATTATTATCTACAACTTTCATGTACAAAGTTTCTTTATTTGATGAATAAATAATTATGTACAAAATAGGTGTTAGAAATGCATAAATAAAGGAATAAATAAATGAGGTATTTATTATAGAATTGGCCCTTATCTCCCCTTACTTTATTCCTTGTCGACCAATCCTATGCTGGCCTTGGTCTCGAGGTTTGGGTCATAAAATATTAGCAATATTTTATTCCTTTTTCTTTTCTTCTCTTTATTCTATAATTTTAGCATTAAAAACCTTATTTTATGTCTAATAAATACAATAAATAATGAATGCTATTATGTACAATTCGATGCTATTTACATGCATTTGATGGGGTTTTTAAGGCCAAAATGATAGAATAAAGGTGATGAAATGGAGATTCATCACCCCCCTATACTTGCCTTTGCTAGTCCCTAGCAAACACTTATGCAATAAGTGCAAAAGAATAAAGAATAAGAAGAAAAGAAAAAGCAAAAATAAAGAATTCAAAGAATAAATTGAATTGATCATGATTATTAAACTTATCTATACAAAATCAAAGTTTGGAGCTCAGCTTAGACCTTGGTGTTAAAATGTGTGTGGAACCTGGTAGGGAACCAAATTTAAAACACAACAGCCTTCGAGAGTCACAGAACTCGGTTCAAATCCCCTCAAGTAGCCAGGTCAGAACTAGCCTACTTCAGACGCAAACCCTTATGACTATGAAGCTGACTTGTACAGTGTAAGTGATAGTGGCTCTCCCCAACTGAAATGACAAAGAGACTGACTTCTCCAGAATGACAAACCAATGATTCCCTAATCCAACAGCTCTTTCCTCGAGGAGCCGGGTATTCCCTTCTAAGTTCAAGTGGCATCCAACTCAAGAGGAGGAGGTAGAGAAAAGAATGGACGGTAGCCAGTGTATCTACCTATCTTGGGATGCAAGACCAGTGTAGTCAAGTCATCCAGCTGCAGGCTCACATGATATAACTTTGATGCTCAGGCTTGCTTATTTTATATACAACATATATACATTCTCCGGCAGGCACTTTATTTTATTTTCAAGCCTGTCCACTTTTTTGGAGATTTTTTTTCAACATGCTATTTACAGCAGCATTTACATAAGGAGTTTTTCCTTTTGAGCCAGAAGACTATCCCTCTTTTGAAACTTTATTGCAACCCACACTCTCCTGTCGTTAGACCTCATGGCTACTGAACCAGGTTGGGGTGCACTTCCCTCCCTAGAGGAGGATGAATGTTTCCATCCGTGTGCATCTCAGACTGGCAAATCCAACCCCCTCACCACTCCAACTGAGTTGAGCAAAGTGAAAGGTGCAAGTGTCCAAGTTAGGTCACGGTCGGCAAGAGTCATACGTGTGTTTCGAAAAGTTCTAGTTAGTCCACTGAGGTGACTTGAACCCAGTCCTGATTTCTCAAAGAATTAAGTCCGAATAGACCTGAAGTGCCCTGAACCTAGTTCCCATAAGGTTCCAGTGCAATTAGGTGCGGTAAGGTCCAACCAAGCTCCAATCTTCGACTTTATTAGACTAGTTAAATCATCAAGCTCAATGAAAGAATATGAATGCTATCCAAATGCTATTTACAAATATGCAAAGAATAATGCAATTTGTAAAAGAATTTTGAAAACAAAGAGGAAAATTTT
Source organism: Ottelia alismoides (assembly GCA_037367405.1). NCBI lineage: Eukaryota > Viridiplantae > Streptophyta > Magnoliopsida > Alismatales > Hydrocharitaceae > Ottelia > Ottelia alismoides. The sequence goes on along the minus strand of JAZKJV010008085.1, from coordinate 252,278 downwards.
TACAAATAATTTTGGCACTCAAAGTATAAGATATGTACAACTATTTACACGGGCATGCCGCTTTATTTTAATGATTTTTAAAGAATTTAGAATTTAGTTTTTATTTAGAGGTATATATGTACACTTATTAAAGAATCTTATTTATTTTTATTATGATTTTATTAGATGTATCTATTCCTCAAACTTATTTGACACAAGCTTTTCAGACAATTTTTGAAAACTATAGTCCAAAATAATTTTTACAAGCATTTTTACAAACATGTACACACATTTGAAAATCATTTTGCAAAAGGTTTTTCAAAACAGTATATATAGATTTTCAACATATTTTTGCAACCATTTCTCAAACCGTTTGCAAATCATTTTTCAATCCTTTTATTTCACACAAAGAAAATAAATTTTACAAACCACACATTTTTACACAGGTTGAAAACATGTAACAAAATATTTTCAAAATAGTTTTCAATAAATGTTCACAAAGAATTTCAAACTATTTTTCAAACATTTTGCAAAAAATATTTTCACCTGATTTATTAATCAGTATATACAAAAAGAATTTGAGGAATAATCACATCCTTTTATTAAGGGTTTTTAATGAATTTAAAGAATTATTAGCCATATTATTAAGAGAATATGAAAGTATGAGTTATGGCTAAAGTATATACACAGTATATACGACCCCCTATACTTAGCTTGAGCTATGTCCTCATAGATCGGAAAAGAGAAAAAATAAAGACATGACTCGTACTGAGTATAGACAAATCTCAAAAATATATACGTAAGAGATGAACGAATGTGAAATTGACCGTCACCCCCTACACTTAGGATTAAGTAATCCTAAGTATAGCAGGCTGTACACAAAGCAGGGAGGGTCAAGGGTTGGAATAAACAGATGAACAAATCAAGGGTGTACCCCCCTATACTTAGGACAAAGTATGTCCTAAGTACAAGAAACTGACACAAAGGGGAGACACCTTTTATTTAGATAAAGAAATATGAAAAGGAAAAGAAGAAAAGAAGAAAAGATAGATATATATAGATAGATGAAAAGATCGTGGAGAATATACGCATCACTCCCCCTATACTTAGGGTGAGATATCCCTTAGTATAAGCAACAATAGGAGTGACGAAACTGAACAAGGAAAGAATCAACGCGGTGTGTACCCCCTATACTTAGGACAAGGTGCGTCCTAAGTGTAGACACAAAGATATGGCGATAGATCTAGGGCACACAAAAACATACGGGAGAAAGAATGGAAAAGGCACATATATATACAAGTGGGGAAGAAACTAGTGAAGTACAGGACAGCATCTGGTAAGGGACTACTGTGCTCTCGTCGTCGTCTCCTTGTGAGAACGAGGACGCAGTCAGAAGGTGGAAAGACATCCTGATATGCAGTCTGGTGGGTGTCGGCTATCGGGGATAATCAGATCGGAAAGTAGCGCAGGGACCGGTAGCGTGAAGCAGTCAATCGGCTCATATAGTCAACATGAGGGAATATAGCCGATACCGTAAGATCAGGAGGAAGAAAGAGCAGTACCGACTCCTCCGGTCAATCAGAGTCCCAGATAGATCGGAAGTAAAACATATGAGACTGTGTGATGCACGGCGGTGATATAATCTGAAAGTCACAAGAATATACCGGGCAACACAATATGCGGCTCACTCCTGCGAGGGTCCTCGAGGTAAGCAGGATCAGAGAATAATCAGAAGACTCGGCTCCGTGCTCCAACAGATGGAGACACAACCAGGGAGGAGACCAAGTAAAAAGCTCATAAGACTCGGCTTCGTGCTCCACCAAATGGGAGACACCAGACTGAAGCCGAGTACCTAGAAAATGATGTACTCTCCCGTAGATAACCCTCGGGGAGTAGTACATGCTCGTCAATGAATAATCAGAACAGAAGCTCACCCTTGCGAGGGTCGTCAAGGTGATCAGGCTCAAAAGAGCCTGATCTATCAGACGGATCACAGAGACGGTCTCGGTAGGCGACAGATCGGCTACCAGCAAAGAGACCGTTAAATCAGGAAAGTGTGGTAGCATCCCGCAGATAACCCTCGGGGAACATGCTGCCAGCTAGGCATGAAAATAGCAGATATCAGATGCTCAACCTCGCGAGGACCATCAAGGTGAGCAGACTCAAAGGAGTCTAATCGGGTGGGTCCCATGATCCGCAGATCGGATACATAGTCAACAGTGGGGACCGAGCGTAAAGAGAGTGTCGCAACCTCTCTCAGATAGTCCTCGGAGAGTACTGCGATCTAGGCAAAGAATATTCAGACCGTATCTCTACCTTGCGAGGGTCGTCAAGGATAGAGAATGGCTCAAAGGAGCCGGATCCATCAGACGGACCCACATAGTGGTCTTAGTAGTCGACAAGGCGGCTACCAACAAAAGAGACCAATCAGATCAAAAATATGTCATAGTCTCCCGCAGATAACCCTCGGGGAGCGACGAGCTAGGCATGGAATAATCAGAAAAGTGGAGCTCTGCCTTGTGAGGACCGTCAAGGCGAGCAGACTCAGATGAGTCTAGTACATTGGCCTCATGTACCGACAGGTCAGGTACACAATCACAGGGGGAGGCCAATCAAGCATATTATCTGACTCGGTTTCGGGTCCCATCACAATGGCGACCCAAGCAGTGAATGAAACCGCAGTTCTAGAAATTATCGCATTCTCCCGCAGATAGTCCTCGGGGAGGAATGCGAGCTATATCAATGTAGATCGTGGGAATGCTGGCAAGTCATCTCAAGTCCTCAACATTGTTCAATCATTCAATCATCCGGAGGGCATAAGATTAAGCAAGGGAACAAATAATCATGTCATTCACCAAGCATCCCTTGGGTCAATCCAGTCAGCTGAGATGGCACGAAAAATAGCCAGGAATCCTCTAAGTGCCAGGGTGGATGAGAGAGTCAGGAGATCAAGGATGGGTCAAATAGGAAGATGAGAGATCATGAAGGATCCGCACACCTTTATCAGGTACTCAAAGTCAGAATAAACATTCAATCCTCAAAATCAAGATGGCTGGAACCTCAAGAAAGATAGATCAATCAACACCCATGAACTCTTCATCGAATCATCGCATCATATCACATCCTTAATCCGGTGTGCGAGAACTAAAATTCCTCAATAATGCATCTCACCTATGCTCTATGCATCAGCAAAAATCCTCAAGAAGCCATATGCATGTATCAAAGACAAATCCATCACATCAATCTCAGCATCCTCAACATCATAGGCCCGGCTTACACAGATAATCAAGGTAATCAAGGAATCCTTGATGCGGGCTATCGAAATGCATAGCATTCCCGAGTAAAGGGAGAGATGATACGGGGTACACGAGGAAGATGGATAAGAAGGGTACACAATGGGGTGGAGAAGCTGATTGAGCGTGCGTGCCAATATCATGGGTGGTTGAAAGGTGATACAGAGGGTACGAGGAGGGCGGGCGAGAAGATCGAGACACAAACAAAATTGGGTGTTCCACACAGGGCGGGAACACCGTCAAAATGGTGGTCCGAAGAGAATGTTCTCCCCGAACCGGAGAAGATGGGGATGATACGGAGAATACGAGGAAGATGGTGAAGAAGAGGGGAAACGAAGGACTTGGCGAAGAAATGATTGAGCTCAAGCGCCAATATCACGACTCGATGCAAAATGAAGAGATATATGTATAAGAGAGGTAGAGAGACTCAAAGACGAAAAATGCATGACTCATACGGACGGGACCGGCTACTCTAGTAATGAATGAAAAATACAATGAACTCCAAGTCACAATCAATACACAAGGCAAACCCCCGATCCACCTACTCAACACAGTGAAGACCAACAGGTGACGGTCATTTATATTTTCAATTTTAGAGTTAGGTGAGAACCACAAAAATTGTACAATCACTTAGGAGGCTTGATTGGATTTGGCTCTACTCCTTAATGTGTACGTGAGCAATTTAAATCGCATACAATGAGGGGGTTGATCTCCCCAAGACAAGGAATCCATTACGTTTTATTTTTAAGTCCAATAGAGTTAACAGTCCTGATTTTATTTAAGTTATCACTTTTTTGGGTATTTTTAATGCACGTGCCTATCGAGGTTCCAATTTCCATTAAGCATCCTAGGTTGGCAAAAATAGAGGGAGAAGATCGGAAAAGCCATGCAAGTCAGAAAACGATGATGCATGCTAAGCAAGAAGACTTACAGTGCCTCCCAGCTCTCTCCATGCGGGATGCAAAACAGAATTTGAAACCTATGCTATATGCAAATGCAAACCGAAGAAATCACCCTAGGTTCAGAAATTGCTATTATCGTGAAGCACCACAAGTCGCCCATTCATCTTCAGCCTCAAAAAAGTCCGGTCTTGGCTCACCCCTCCTCTGCTCAACACACTTGAGTTTAGGAGAAAGCGCTTTGCGGGGCTCGCTGTGGCACAAAGGCTAAGAGACAAATGAACGACTGTTTAGAGTTTGATCTAGGTCCAAAGCGAACTATAGGTACATGCATATATATATATATTAAGGTGTTTGGACCTCACTCTATGAGCAAGCAACTCCTAAGCTAAGGCTCACTCACACAAAATAATAAAAATAAAATAAGGAAAAGAAAAAGCGTCAAAATCATCGAGGCCCCCAAGGGAACAATCCCTCGGGCACTGGACCTCGGGAGTCGGAGTGTACCTGTGAGAGTCATGTTTTAATACAATCCAAGTGTCACTCTTTCACATGAATATACATAATAAAATAAAATAAAGTGCATAAAAATAAAGACTGTCTTCAACACTTCTCCTTCTTCTGTCCTGGATGCTCTCTCCTGTTGGCTTGGCATAGAAGAGCCAACTCCACCTTGCTTGGGTGCATAGGTCCTCCTAAGAGGTCCTCCTTCGCTTGGCGGTCCCTCGCATCAAAGACAAAGGAAAGAAATGGTCAGAGCAGTCAATCAAATAATATCAAATAGAAATAAAAACCAAACAAATAAATGAATCATGGACATGAGTAAATGATTGAATAAATAAACAAATAAGCTCACAAAATCATACAAAATCCGTTGCCTCCCAGGCAACGGCGCCATTTGATGAAAGGGAATTTGTCGAGGTCGTGTCTTTCCACACAAAGCGGGATCGACAGTCACTGAGTTGACCTCAGACAGACTCCCAAATCAATCAACAATTAACCCACAATCAATGAATGCAATAAATATCCAAAAATGTGGAGTTAAAATTTATTATAACTCTACATGTAAATGTGTATAGGTGTAAGTACAGGTAGAGTTCGAATATGGGAGGCGAATGGTTGTATGTGTGTTGTGTAATTATTCAATCAATTGTTCATGTCCAATTATTGTTTTTGTGGGTTTTTGGTTTTTCACATTTATATATATATATATATTATTTTTATTTTTTCATTTTGTTTTTAAATTTTATTTTTTATTTTCATTTTATATTTTTAATTATATAATATATAGATATGTATTAATATATACAGATATATATATATATAAGAAAAGAGAGAGGGGTAATACAATATATGGGTACATATATATATATAGATAAAAATGCTTAAAATATATATAGATATAAATTTTTTTATTTTTGCTTTTTAATATTTTTCTACTTTTTTTGTTATTTTTCTGGAATATTTCTACTTTTTATGTAATTTGACTTTAAAAAATTTCCCTAATATAGGACTAATTAAATAGATGAATATAATTTGGGTTTTTAAAACTATAAAATAAACTCCAAAATTTCCCAAATTAATTTTAATATATTAATAATAATATATAGATAATTTAAAAAAGAGAAAAATGCATTTTTGGTATTTTTTAAGGATTTTTCTATTTTTTGTTGGATTTTGGAGCTTTCTGATTTTTTTATTTTTCTTTTTCATATTTTTCGGGTTTTTCAATTCCTGAACTCAATATATATATATTAAGATACCGTATATATTTATTTTGTAATTTTTCAAAATTGTTTTATAATTTTTTTCTTTTATAATTTAGACAGTACAAAATGGGCTACTTTTTCATTTTTAATAATTAGGATAAATGAAAAAAATGTGGAATAAAATATGGGGTGGAAGAACACTACATGAAGCACTAATCCTCATTTTTCTGAATTTTTAGAAGAACCCTAGGTATTTTTAATAAATAGATACAAGCAACAAAATTCGAATAGCCTAGCAGGGGCATTTTTGCAAATAAAATAATTTCCAGGGGCATCGGTGCAAAAATTCTACATGAATAAACATTTATTTATATTTTTGGGGCTAATTTTCAATATACAAAAACCGTCAGGGTTGAGATGCAAATTTCACACGCCTCACGTGGGACTGCACGTGAGGCGCGGAAGGACCTAACTGCATTTCTAAGAAACTCAGGGGTCCTTTAAGCAAAAATTACATTTTATTTACAACGTGCTATTTATTTTACAATATTAAAAATTAAATACAAAAAGTGCGGGGGTGAAATATGCAAATTACCCCCAAAGGCACGCGATTCAACGATTGTGCTTTCTTCACTTGACACACGTCCCCTTCTGGTGAGACGATGACGGTTCGCGGATCCACGGTGGAGATTAGATCATCCAAGATGATCTGACGGTCTGAGTGCTAGCGGATCGGACGACTGATCTTCGACCTGGGGCCTTCATCTTCATCCAACGGCTGGGAGCTGGCGTGGAAGAACAAGGAAGAAAGCTCGCCGGGGCGAGCTTCTTCCGCCTGGATCTCGCTCCTCCGCCGTTCATCGCTGCACCTGAGGGTCCCAGAAGCTTCCTGGAGGGCTGCTCTATCTGCTGGAGTGTTTGGATCGACCGGAGGCACGCTGGAGTGCCGCCACGAGCTCAGAGAAGGATCGGGGCTCCAGGTACCTCCGCCCGCATGTAACTCGGCTCCTGGTGCTGTCCAATGCACCTAACCTGCACAAGAAGAACGCTAGGCTCGAGGGCATCACCCTCAACCAAAAGTTAAAGCTGTTAGCATACGAAATGGATGGGGTGGCGAAGCTTCCGGCGATGGGTGGAGACGAAGCTTCGGTTCGCAGATCTGGAACAGATCTGGTTGGACAAAGGTGGCTGGGAGGTGGAGAATATGGTAGGGAAGGAAATGAAGGTGAAATGGCGTCGGAAAACGGTCGAGAACAAGGTGGTGAAGTCGCCGGAGCAGAGCTCCGGCGAACTTCGCTTTACCTAATCTAAGCTATGCTAATAATCTAGATGCGAAATAAAATGCAGAAATAAAATGCGGGAATAAAAATCTACCTAAATACATAAATGCGCAGCTCTTATACCTGAAGAAACTCCAGGGAGTAGGGCGGCTGCCGGAGCACCGCCGTGGGTGCAACTACCTCCATCTCCAGCCGATTCAAGGTGCCGGCGGCATCCTCCTGTCACGAGGAGCACACCTGGGACTGAATGCGAGGAAGAAAATGGGTTGGGGCTGACCAAATTTTGCAGAGGAGGCGATGGTTCATTATTTATACACAAATGAGCACCCTTATTTGACCGGCTAAAATCGACGAATCTAAGCTATGTACAAGGGGTCCCAGATCTCGGCGAGAATCATGGATGATCAGAGAATAAAATCCGTGAAGGGATGGAAGGTGATGGAGCAACCAATCGAGCGGAAAAAATGGTGAAAATCGGGGGAAAAGGCGCCTCTGACGGAATCTTGACCCATTTATTACACGTATTAAATGAATTAATTAGAATTTACATATAAAATTAAAAAATGTTTATAAATTAATGTAGTATTTATTTCTGATTTTTATTTATTTTTTTGATATATTTTATTACGCTTTTATTTAAATAATGTATTTATAAGTATATATATTTTTATTTTGTTTATTTTATTTTATTATTTTATTTTCTTATTTTATAAATTTATAACTTAGTTTTGTGAATATAAATAGATTTTTATTAAATTTTTATGAATTTATTTACATATTTAAATAAATGTGTATATGTATATGTAGGTATACTTATAGGTATTTTACCTATATATTATATACATTTTATTTATTTAATGAATTTTATTTGTTTTTATTTTGGATTTGTATTTTTAATAAGTTATATATAATATATACATTAGTATAAAAATATAGATGAACAAAGAATAAAAGAATAAAATCCCTTTTTATTTATGTACATTCTTAACATAGGTATTTTGCCTATGTATTACATAAGCTTATTTTATTTTATAAATTCTTTTTAGTTTTCTTTTAATTTTAATATGTACATGTATTATATACATTATTTGTAAAATTCTAAAAATATAAATTTATAAAAAATAATGAATATTGAATAAAATGAATATTTTAATCAGCCTTGTATATAAGGAGGGTCAAAAACCGAACTTCTACAGATGAACTCCAAAAATTATGAAACCAATTTTATTAAATAGTTCTTGGAATGCTATATACAGTTAAAGGTGAGTTTGGGTGATTTGGAGTTTTTATTTGCAAGATATGGGTCTGTGAAGTTGAGATTTTTGCTTTTTATTTTGTGTATAAAAAGTACACTGAGTATTATTTTTGCACAAACTCAAATTTGTATTTTTATTTACATTATTATCTAAAACTTTCATGTACAAAGTTTCTTTTTTTGATGAATAAATAATTATGTACAAAATAGGTGTCAGAAATGCATAAATAAAGGAATAAATAAATGAGGTATTTATTGTAGAATTGGCCCTTATCTCCCCCTACTTTATTCCTTGTCGACCAATCCCATGCTGGCCTTGGTCTCGAGGTTTGGGTCATAAAATATTTGCAATATTTTATTCCTTTTTCTTTCTTCTCTTTATTCTATAATTTTTGCATTAAAAACCTTATTTTATGTCTAATAAATATAATAAATAATTAATGCTATTATGTACAATTCGATGCTATTTACATGCATTTGCTGGGGTTTTTAAGGCCAAAATGATAGAATAAAGGTGATGAAATGGAGATTCATCAGCGCCCTTATTTGGCCGGCCAATAACAAGGAATCAATGATATATACAAGAGGCTAGTGGGCCTGGCGTGGATGTACAATGATCTGGGAGGATTTTGTCTGAAGAACGCGAGCATGAATGGTGGATGGAAGGCCCTTGAAAATGGCGGAAACACGAGGAAAAGATGGGTCTGATGGGTTAGAGTCTCAGATGGGACAGTTGACTGCAGTCAACTTTTTGCGGCCTGCCATTGGTCCACGTAGGCTGCTAAAAGACAAAACACCTGCTTTTATTAAAGAATAAATAATAAAAATAGAAAATGATTTTATTTTTTTCAAGTATTAAATAAAAAATGATTATTATTTTATGTAGTATTTACTTGCGATTTTTATTTATTTTTTTGATGTATTTTATTACAAGTTTATTTTTAATGGCTTATTTATATGTATATTTACCTGTATTTTGTATATTTTTATTTTTATTTGGACTAATTTATTTTATTATTTTAATTTTTTTAATATATTTATAACTTATTTTTATATACATAAATATATTTTTTTTATTTTTATGATGTAATTTGTGCAGTTAAATAAATAAGTAAGTACATTTTGTATGTATATTTATAAGTAGTTTGCCTATATTTTATGTATACTATTTATTTTAATGTATTTTTATGAGTTTTATATTTTTAATAGAATATGTATATTATTTAAAATATTATAAAAATATAAATAAATAAAGAATTAAAGAATATATTCCCTTTTATTTATATACACATAGAAGCATAGGTCTTTTGTCTATGTATTTTACATAAACTTATTTTATTTTCTTTTCTTTTTGATTTTATTCTAATTTAAATATGCACATGTGTTGTAGATAATATTTACAAAAAAAAAATATGAATTTGTAAAAATAATAAACAATGGATAAATTGAATATTTTAATCGGTATTATGTACAATAGGGGCTCAAAACCTAACTTTTACACAATAAATCCAAAAATATAAAACCACCACCATTAAATATCTATTGAAAACTTATCTACAATTAGAGGTGATTTTGCTATGTTTTGAGTTTTTATTTGAAAGATATGGGTCTGTGAAGTTGGATTTCTGGCTTTTTATTCTGGGTATAAAATGAACACTGTATATTATTTTTGTACTCAATTTTGTATTTTTATTTACATTATTATCTACAACTTTTATGTACAAAGTTTCTTTATTTGGTGAATAAATAATAAAGAATAAAATAGGTGTCAAAAATGCATAATTGATGAATAAATGAATAAGGTATTTATTGTCTTTTTGACCCTTATCTTCCCCTACTTTATTCCTTGTCGACCAACTCCATTTTGGACTTGGTCTCAGGGTTAGGGTCATAAACTATTTTTCAAAATTTTATTCCTTTTTATTTTCTTCTCTTTATTCTACAACTTTAGAATTAAAAACTTTATTTTATGTACAAATAATACAATGAATGATGGGTGTTATTATATGCAAATTGATGTTATTTACATGCAATTGCTAGGATTTTTAAGGCCAAAATGGTTGAATAAAGGTGATGAAATGGAGATTCATCAAAAGGTGGACTCTCCATCAGCTATTTCTTCGAAAATCTACCATACCACATCTTCATCCTTGTTGAAATGAGATCCTCCGCATGAAACATCTGCTAACCTTTGACTTTCTACATTCAAGTCCCCGAAAAAGTGTTGGACCAAGCTGGTCTTTGGTATCTCATGGTGGGGCCACTTCTCCTGTAGGTTTGTAAATCGCTCCCAAGCTTCATGGATATACTCGTGGGCAGCATGGGAGAAGTTGTTGATCTTGTCTTGCATCTGATTGAGCTGACCAAGAGAGTAAAACTTGTGTAGAAATGCAGATTTAAGTTCCTTTAGGTTTTCAGAACCTTCCCTAAATGATTGACTCAGTATAAGGCATTGTCTTGCTGGATGAAGAGAAATGCCATCATCTTCACTACATCTAAAGGAACGTTGGGGTTGTGGGTAGTTCGACAGATGCACGAGAACTATTGCAGGTGAATGTATGACTCCTCATTGGTATTCCCGTAGAATGATGGCAGAAGAGCAAGGAACTGTGGCTTGAGCTCGAAGTAAGCATGTACCGATGGAATGAGAATCCACTCGATCATCTGGCTATCTCCATGATGGTATGTCTCCTTCATTGTAGGTTTCTTCCTCTCAGGTTCATGTTCTTATTCATTAGGGTTCTCACAGGGTCTATCTCCGCCTCCTCCTACTGCTGGTCTGTTAATTACATCATTCAACATATCCTGAAATGTAGTTTGGGCTAGTGCTTTGTGTTTACTTGGTTCTGATCAGGACCCTATCCCGGCTCCATCTGGGGAGGCTGTTGTCCTTTTCCTTTCCCTTGAGGTGCCATCTCTGGGTCTGAATCAGAAGAGATGAATTTCAAATTGGGATCCAAGACTGGGGTTGGCTTCTATATGAAATATGAAAGAATCCAAATCATACCACTTGAAATTGAATCCCATCTGCCAAGATGAATATGAGATTAAGGTTAATCACATATTGTTGTGAATGGAGAAAATATGTAGACTAAAATCGACTCCCATTCACAACGACAGATGTGGGATAAGGGTGGTTGATGAATCTCGTATTCATCATGCTAAAAGCCACTTATTAAAATCCCTGCTTAAACAAGCTAATAAAAACACCCTCTAATTCTTTGTTTTCATCATGTATTATATTGTGCATAATTTACCAGTTAATTATTGTATTTAATTTCCTCTAATTTTCTTGTAATTATTTTAGCCTCAAAACCCCTAAAAATTAGGTAGATAACTTGTCTATAAATCACTGACCCTTAAAAAGATAAAAAATACAAAAAATCTCAAAACCACAATCTTCGTGTTTTTATCCCCTTAAAAATACCCCCAAAAATCCTTTTTTGTACAGATGACCTCTTTTGGCTTTTTGACCAACATGAAAGTTGTAGATCTCATCGAGACAAGCAACTTTCATGTTTTGACTTTTTCAAATTCGGCCTCTAACTATTACTTTTGTATTTATCAATGTATTATTGCTCTGAATTTTCTCCTTGGGCCACGTGGCGCCCTCTGGGCCGCCCATGTGGCCCGCTTCTCTCCTCGCCACCCGGCACTCACCTGACCGTCGGATCCTCTCCTTCCGCCTGCATCTGAGCCCTCCATCCCGCCTCAACACCAGCCCTCGGATCCATCCCCAGTTCAGATCCTCACCGCTACCTAGTGCCTCTTCTCCAGCCGTTGGATCGATCTCTCATCCTACGACCCTCAAGCTTCCAAGTCACCCCATTCTTTTCCACCGTCCGATCTAAACTCCCAGATCAGATCTGAGCCACCCAACCCCGCCTCATCTACGGCCGTTGGATCCACGCCTTATCCTACAACCTTCATTGTGCCACGTCTCCCCACCAATCGCCACCGTTTGATCAGATCATTGGATCTGATCTTGGCCCTCCGCCCGCGCCCATATCCTAGCCAGTGGATTGAAAGATCCAATGGCTCACCATCATTGTCCTCCTCCGTAACCCCCCCTGCGGTTTCACCTCGCGAGTCCTTTCCTCCCTTCCATTTTTGGAAGGATCCTCTGACCTCCCTTCCTCGTCATAACGCCGCCAGCACCTAGCCCGTACTTCCGCCACCCTCGTGCCACCATTAACCACCCTCGCCATCACTCCATCACCATTAAACCCCGTCCAAAAACGGTCCTCCATCACCATAACCCCCGACCACCTCCGCCTATTTAAGTCAACCTCCGCTACCGGCAGCCCTCGTCCACCAAATTGGGCCCTAGCCTAGCCTCCCCCGCCCCTCCGGTGACAGCGAAGAGGGCGGGATGTCGAGGCAAAGATGCCTATCATCCGGTGTCGACCCGCGGTGCCTCCGCCATGTTTCGGTGTGCCTCCGGCCACCATCGAGCTCTGTGCATCAGCAGCGCACGCTGGGCGAAGACCCCGAGCACTTACGGTGCTCAGCCCAGGCCTCCTCCTCCGCCACACCGCGCTCCAGCGAGGTGCCCTGTTTTCATTTCATTTTCTTGAAATTATACCTCAGCCAATCATCGTCTTCACTTCCATCCGACCAGCTCATTAGCTTCTCCCAACCACCCTGAACCTCGCCGACCCCCTTCTTCTTCTCCAGAACCCCCATCCGCTCCGCCCCACCTTCTGCTCCACCTCGCCGGAGAAGAAGAGATCTGGGCCACCGCTCACGTTGCCTCCCCGACCCTTGCTCATTCCCCAATCACTTCGCACATTCCTGCACGCACGCTTCAGCTAACTAACCCCCTGCAGGACCATAACAATCGGAGTTTGCGTCGGAGCATCTTCAAGCTCTTATCCTCCGGCGAAGCCTCTTCGACCAGCACCTCCGATCAGCCTTGAAGCTTCGTCGTGGCTCCAGGACCTCCGCTAGATACCCAGCCAGCTCTGGTGACCTTCAGACCATCCTTTAGAGCACGGCGGAGCTACCAGCAGGTCGCCGGAGCCCCGCCTTCTCCGGTGGCCTGCGGAGGAGAGTGGAGATACAAATACCGTCCAATCGATTCGATCGGACGGTCGTGATGATGCCACGTGGAGGGCCAAGCCTCGAACCAGACCTACAGGCTTAGGGCCCTCCAAACCTCGGCCCGAGCCACCAGTTGTTGCCACGTGGCCCGTACCTCAACCGCCTCCCGAGCCTAGGTTCCTCACGTGCACTATACGTGAGGGCTTGGGCAAATTGCAAGAAAGACCTTGTTATTTATGGTAATTGCATACAGGTCCCCAGGCACGTGCCTCACGTGCGTGCCTGGGTATTTTACAAGGAGGCCCTCATAGTTTCAGAAATTACAAAAAAGCCCTCGCGCGCATGGAAAAATTACTCAAGGGCCCTGGCGGTTTTTGGTATTTACATTTAGGTCCTTCCAGGGACCTAAATGTAATAGTTATCCCTTTATTTCCTAGCATTTTTATTACAATTATGCCCTTGCACTATTTTTAGCATAACTTGAGCATCGTAGGTCCAAATTGCATGATTTTAGTGTCGTTTTTGATCCTTATTTTGTCCTCTACATTCTAGCATAATTAATTGTCTCATTTGACACCGTTTTAATTTATGTGAATTTTTATGTGGAAAATGAGACCATGCTCTACTTGTCTTGCTTGATTTGATGATCGATTTTTAATGATGTGTTCAAATTGGCTCTAATTTCATCTTATATTGCGTTACTCACATTTTAGGTTATAATTGTACGTTTTTATTTGGCATAATTGTTCTTTTGCATATTTGTTCATACATCACCTCCTTAACTTGCATAAAATTATCTAAAAAATGCATACAGCATAGCATCGCTTTGCATTGCCTTATAAATTGCATATGGACCTGAAATTGAGATTAAATCACTCTGTGCTTCATGAATCAAAATTCAATAGCTAAATTGGGCAGCTGTGTCCCTGTGTTCGACCTTGGTACACTTGCCAAGTATAAATATTCCACAGCATTCAAAGTCTGTGGTTTTTGCTGAACCAAATTCACCTCCTGTACTACAGCATAATTCCACATTATTATAGAGGCAAATTTTACGTTCATCAAATGGCGCCGTTGCCGGGGATACGGCTTTGCTTAATTTTTGGATTTTGATTTATTTCAAAAATTTTCAGGTCCTCATTTCATGCATCATTTCTTTGCATATCAATTCACAACAATATGTGCTATCATTTCTTTCATACGTATATTATTGTATATTTACTTTAGCCTTAGCTCGCATTTTAAAAACTTTTTAAATTTTTTTTCGGGCTGGGTTCTGGTAAACTAGTGAACTGAGTAAAAACCTGTAAAAATTATTAAAATTGAGGGATTAATTTTTGTAAATATTCCTGTATTAAAAAAAATTTGAAAAATAAAAAACCTTTCTTGTGAGGTTGACTCTGACTACTAGGTTTAGTAGGCATTTTCAGTGAGGGAACCTCGGTCTCCCTTAGCAGAGTGGGTGGTTTAGAGGACATCGCATACAGCCCCGTCCTCAAGTAACACGGGCCTCGGCCCGTACTTACACCCATACTGGATGAAAGTGTATACTTTTATTTGAGCCTGGGCCAGTCATTGTCTCTCTGAGGAATTAAAAAAAGTTAAAAATTAAAACCCATAAAAATTACAAAAGATAAAAATCACACAAAAATTCACTAACCCAAGGAGTTGGTGTATTCCTGACATATTCACACTCACGCAAGGCTTATGGATTTTGAGGACACTAGATCTCTGGGATCTTGAGAGTCTGAGTTAACATGCCTTAGTCATTAGGGTTTTCATGACTTAAATATCCTCACTCCTCTGGTTTGAAAGATTTGAGTGCTATATTGCACTCTTCATCTCTACTTTCAAGAAAATATGATCAGCACAGTCACTTCCACAACTGCATGTTTGATGAGCTGAGATGAGATCTCACTTGAGGAACTAGGATCAGAGATTTAAGTTTAGACTCGATCTTATGATATTCGAGGATGGGATAAAGTTAATGAAGGCTTCAGAAAACCTGAGTGTCAGCAAAACCCTAGCTAGTATGTGAACAAGATTCATATGCTATCTCTTGATATTTACCTAAAAGTGCCAGGGTGTGATGAAACTTAAAGGAATTTGTTGATCAGTGTGCACTAATCTCTTGGTAAAAGCAGTGGAGCTAGCCAACAAAAGAAATGAAATGTCAAAGAAAAGCTCTAAATCCAAAGTCAAATTCCAAATGAGCTTCCACCAATGGCAAGCGCTCCCAAACATTTTCAAAGTGTCCACTTGGACCAAGCGCTAATTAGGACCAAGGAGTCGGGCTGACACCACAAAAAGGGCCCTACATCGTAAGCGATACAAGTCTGGGTGTCGAAGGTATCTTAGATACTCAGAAAAGACACACCCCGGTGTATTCCCAGAAAAACAAGTGCATACGACTCCAACTCTCTTGACGGACACATTGATCAACAAAATAATAATTTACATGTGTTGAGTAAAAGGCACTCGAGAGGCCCCTTGTTCCAATGTGAGGGTGAGAAAAATAGACACAATCCCATTACCTCCATCATCTGGCCATCCATCTACATTTCAAGTCTGATGAACTAATGAGATGGTTGACTGAAGCAAGAGTAGACTTATTCCCTAGTATTGAGGATTAGGTCTAGAGGAGAATCTTTGGGACTGGAACTTTGGGTGATGCATCGACTCAGCTCTCATGAAATGCAGCACACTAAATGTCATATCCTTATATTATATGTACAAAAAAGAGAGTCTGATAATCAGAGAAGTTGGATTCCTTCTGACTAAGGCTTGGATAAACCTGAAATTTTAGGATCACTCAGGTCAAGGGTCTTCGAAAGATCAAGCCTTGAAAATTTCATGCGCACTGTCAGGAATTAATCCGACTCCTTCATACTTTAGATGCTCGAGGACGAGCATGGTTTAAGTATAGGGGTATGATGAATCTCGTATTCATCATGCTAAAAGCCACTTATTAAAATCCCTGCTTAAACAAGCTAATAAAAATACCCTCTGATTCTTTGTTTTAATCATGTATTATATTGTGCATAAATTACCAGTTAATTATTGTATTTAATTTCCTATAATTTTCTTGAAATTATTTTAGCCTCAAAAACCCCTAAAAATTAGGTAGATAACTTGTCTATAAATCACTGACCCTTAAAAAGATAAAAAATACAAAAAATCTCAAAACCACAATCTTGGTGTTTTTATCCCCTTAAAAATACCCCCAAAAATCCTTTTTGTACAGATGACTTCTTTTGGACTTTTGACCAACATGAAAGTTGTAGATCTCATCGAGACGAGCAACTTTCATGTTTTAACTTTTTCAAAATTCGGCCTATAACTATTTATTTTGTATTTATCTTTGTATTATTGCTCTGAATTTTCTCATTGGGCCACGTGGCGCCCTCTGGGCCGCCCACGTGGCCCGCTTCTCTCCTCGCCACCCGACACTCACCTGATCGTCGGATCCTGTCCTTCTGCCTGCATCTGAGCCCTCCATCCTGCCTCAACACCAGCCCTCGGATCCATCCCCAGTTCAGATCCTCACAGCTACCTAGCGCCTCTTCTCCAGCCGTTGGATCGATCTCTCATCCTACGACCCTCAAGCTTCCACGTCACCCCATTCTTTTCCATCGTCCGATCTAAACTCCCAGATCAGATCTGAGCCACGCAACCCCGCCTCATCTACGACCGTTGGATCCACGCCTTATCCTACAGCCTTCATCGTGCCATGTCTCCCCTCTAATCGCCACCGTTTGATCAGATCATTGGATCTGATCTTGGCCCTCCGCCCGCGCCCATATCCTAGCCGTTGGATCGAAAGATCCAAGGGCTCATCATCATCATCCTCCTCCGTAACCCCCTCCCCCGGCGGTTTCACCTCGCGAGTCCTTTCCCCCCTTCCATTTTTGGAAGGATCCTCTGACCTCCCTTCCTCGTCATAACGCCGCCAACACCTAGCCCGTACTTCCACCACCCTCGTGCCACCATTAACCACCCTCGCCATCACTCCATCACCATTAAACCCCCGTCCAAAAACGGTCCTCCATAACCATAACCCCCGACCACCTCCGCCTATTGAAGCCAACCTCCGCTACCGGCAGCCCTCGTCCACCAAATTGGGCCCTAGCCTAGCCTCCCCCGCCCCTCCGATGACAACGAAGAGGGCGGGATGTCGAGGCAAAGATGGTTATCGTCCGGTGTCGACCCGCGGTGCCTCCGCCGTGTTTCGCTGTGCCTCCGACCACCATCGAGCTTAGTGCATCGGCTGCGCACGCTGGACGAAGACCCCGAGCACTTACGGTGCTCTGCCCAGGCCTCCTCCTCCGCCACACCTCGCTCCGGCGAGGTGCCCTGTTTTCATTTCGTTTTCTTGAAATTATACCTCAGCCAATCGTCGTCTTCACTTCCATCCGACCAGCTCATCAGCTTCGCCCAACCACCCCGAACCTCGCCGACCCCCTTCTTCTTCTCCAGAACCCCCATCCGCTCCGCCCACCTTCTGCTCCACCTTGCCGGAGAAGAAGAGATCTGGGCCACCGCTCTCGTCGCCTCCCCGGCCCTCGCTCATTCCTCAATAACTTCGCACATTCCCGCATGCATGCTTCGGCTAACTAACCCCCTGCAGGACCTTAACAACCAGAGTTTGCGTCGGAGCATCTTCAAGCTCTTATCCTCCGGCGAAGCCTCTTCGACCAGCACCTCCGATCAGCCTTGAAGCTTCGTTGTGGCTCCAGGACCTCCTCTAGATACCCAGCCAGCTCTGGTGACCTTCAGACCATCCTTTAGAGCACGGTGGAGCTACCAGCAGGTCGTCGGAGCCTCGCCTTCTCCGGTGGCCTGCAGAGGAGAGTGGAGATACAGATACCGTCCGATCGATTCGATCGGACGGTCGTGATGATGCCACGTGGAGGGCCGAGCCTCGAACCAGACCTGCAGGCTTAGGGCCCTCCAAACCTTGGCCCGAGCCACCAGTTGCTGCCACGTGGCCCGTACCTCAGCCGCCTCCCGAGCCTAGGTTCCTCACGTGCTTGGGCAAATTGCAAGAAAGACCCTGTTATTTATGGTAATTGCATACAGGTCACCAGGCACGTGCCTCACGTGCGTGCCTGGGTATTTTACAAAGAGGCCCTCATAGTTTCAGAAATTACAAAAAGGCCCTCGCGTGCATGGAAAAATTACTCAAGGGCCCAGGCGGTTTTTGGTATTTACATTTATGTCCTTCCAGGGAACTAAATGTAATAATTATCCTTTTATTTCCTAGCATTTTTATTACAATTATGCCCTTGCACTATTTTTAGCATATCTTGAGCATCGTAGGTCCAAATTGCATGATTTTAGTGTCGTTTTGATCCTTATTTTGTCCTCTACATTCTAGCATACTTAATTGACTCATTTGACACTATTTTAATTTAAGTGAATTTTTATGTGGAAAAAAAGAAATAAAAAAAAGAGAAAAAAAAAATGAAGAAAAAGAAAAAATGAAAAGAATAGAAAAAAATAAAAAAAAGAAATGATAAAAAAAGAAGGAAAATGAAAAAGAAAAAAATAAAAAGAGAAAGAAAAAAATAAAAAGAATGAATGAAAAAAAGAAAAATAAAGAAAGAAAAGAAAGAAGAAAAAAATTAAAATGTAAAAGAAATAAAAGAAAAAAGAAAAGATGAAAAAAAGAAAGAAAAGTAAAAGAAAAATAATAAAAAAAAGAAAAAAATAGAGAAATAAAAAGAAAAAAGAGAAAAATATAAAAAAATAAAAAAAGAAAAAAGAAAGAAAAAAAGAAAAAAAAGAAAAATAGAGATAAAAAAATAAGAAAATAGGAAGAAAAAAGATAACAAAGATGAAAAGAAGAAAAGAAAAAAAAAGAGAATAGAAAAAAAAAGAGAGAAAAGAAAAAAGAGATAAAGAAAAAATGAAAAGAGAAAAAAAAAGAGGACAAATTTTAGAAAGAGAAGATAGTGAAGCCAGGCCGAAATTTTTTTTTAAAAAAAGTTTTAAAAACGCGAGCTAAGGCTAAAGTAAATATACAATAATATACGGTATAGCCCCCTATACTTAAAATATGCTATGTCCTCATAGCACAAGTGCCATGAAGCCAAGGCTCGGTTCAAGTACAGGGTGATATAGCGGAACTGAGGAGGAGGGTCCCCCTATACTTGGGCCAAAATCGGCCTAAGCACAAGAAGACAGAACGAGGGAGGGATGAATAGGCAGGTCCCCCCATACTTAGGCTACAAATAGCCGAAGTAAGGTCTGTGTTAGGGGGGATGTCTATGGTACAAGGGTGAGGGGAAGGGGGTTCGTGAAGAATAGATACACACACACAGAGAGAGAGAGAGATAGAGATAAAGAGAGAGAATGAAATATACAGGGGGAGGGTGGGGGTGAGTATGTGCATGTGCAGTGTAGGTGTGTGGGTGTGTGAGGGGGGGAATGTTTTTTTTGTAAAATATGCAAAACTGAAAATAAATATGCACATGCAAGTTATCTATTTTTTTTACAAAATGCAATGCAATTTTGACTGCTAAAATCTCCCAAATCCTTCACAGGTTCTTTTGCAGCCTCTTCAGCGGAAGTTCCTGACTTCACGCCTCCATGAGGATCAAGCGTCCTCGATCACCATGGGCCCTGCCACAAGAGATAGACATTAGAAAACCTGGAGACATTACATCAGCAATTGATATGCAAAGAAATGATGCATGAAATGAGGACCTGAAAATTTTTGAAATAAATCAAAATCCAAAAATTAAGCAAAGTCGTATCCTCGGCAACGTCGCCATTTCATCTTTTCATTCTTTTTTTTATTTTTTTCTTTTTCATTTTCTATATTTTCTTTCATTTTTTTATTTTCTTTCTCTTTATTTTTTCTCTTTATTTTCTCTTTTTTTCATTCTTTTTTTGTTTCTTTTTTTATACAATAATATACGTATGAAAGTAAATTGGGATCCAAGACTGGGGTGGGCTTCTATATGAAATATGAAAGAATCCAAATCATACCACTTGAAATTGAATCCCATCTGCCAAGATGAATATGAGATTAAGGTTAATCACATATTGTTGTGAATGGAGAAAATATGTAGACTAAAATCGACTCCCATTTACAACGACAGATGTAGGATAAGGGTGGTCCCAATTTATTAGGTGATCAAGGGGGTGGAAAGAAGATGAGGCGTCTATAGATCGGCTCGTAAAGTCCGTTCCAGGTTCTCGGGAATTGCCTCGAATTTATTGACGGTGTCGAGTCCATGGAATCGATATGGGTGTCGGTAGAGTTCTGACTAAACCATCCATGGATCGTCATAATGGAGGAAGAAAAGATCTATATAGGAAGAAATATACGGTGTTCAATAAGGAATAAAAAGGAGTGGCAAAAAGTAGAAAGGCTCTAACTGAACAGAGGGTCAAAAGGAAGTCATATACGATAAAATTAGCGTAAATGTGCGGGACTTTATCTTTGAACCTTAATCTAGATACATACAAACATAATAAAAGATTGGGTTCACCAACTCACGGCATGTGAAACCATAAGGGATTGACTATTTATTAACTTTTCTATTTTTAGAGTTGTTATTTCAGGCATATCTTATAACAAGTCCATAGCACACAAACCCTATAGGAGGGAGAGTACTGCCGGGAAAGGATCCCATACTTGTCCTCCTCCTTTGTAATATATAGTATACACTTTTTGAGGTCCTTGTAACCCTTCCAAAATCTTTATTCATCCAAAGACATAGAAGGAGGAAGACGATAGACAAAACCACTACTTCGGACCTCGCTCGCAACGGAAGCACCCATGAGCGTGCATAGACCTACTCAGATGCAAATCAATGAGACAAACATACCTGTGAGGGTGTGGCCGAAGATTAGTACATCAGACTACATCGATGTTCCACACAAGACAGAAATACCATCGTTGATGAGGTCCTACTCGATCAACTACGATAGAAGCACAATTACTTTGGAAATCTAGGCAATACACAAGGTACTTACAGAATGGATTTTTGGCTCTAATCCTTAGCGGGTCATGCCTTTCTCATGGGATGGGTTTTGGTCCCCTCCTAAAGTAGCTGAAACAATGAGGGCTTTATGAACCCAAGGCATTGATAGTCCATTATACATTTTAATTAAGATCAAAGTTTATTTATCAGTCCCCTTATTTTAATTTTTTGAGTTTTCACTTTTTTGGGTATTTTGCATATAAGCGCCGAAAAATTTTATCGATTTTTATTTAAGTCCTAGGTGCCAAAATCAGAGGGAGATAGCAAAAAAGCCGTGCAAGTTGATTCTATGATGGAAATCTCATCATTGAATCGAATGATGCATGTTGAGTTAGAGGACTTACAGTGCTTCCCAGCTCTCTCCATGTGGTATGCATAATAGATTTTTTAAACCTATCTACATGGTGGTGTGCAATCAACCAAATCATCCTAAACAATAGCTACTATTAGTCATTGACAAAAAGCCTGGTCTTCGATGTAACTCGGTGCCTGCCATAACGGGTCGTGTCTACGCTGTATGTGACCTCTCTCGACACACGGTCTCAAGTCCAAATAATTAACATTTATTAATTTGACTAGATCCAAACATAAGAGACTATAGGCACATGCTTCTTATTAGGATTTGGACGTAATTAGCGATACAAGCAACCTAAGTCTAGGGGCTCCATGCACACAAAATAAATAAAAAGGGAAATCAGAAAACTCAAAACATCGAAAATAAAGTGAAAGCACGAGAAAACCGCAATGAGGACTGAAGACACGTTCGACCACTCAGGTTAAGTATGCATGTAATCACGGGTCGTTATGACCTGAATTACCAAGCATAATCAACGAGAGGAAATAACCACTCAATAGGAATATCAAGCAATCGAAACATGTAAGCAGTTCTCTATTTTATTTACCTGGTATAGCCACCCGGGTCGAACACAAGGAGCATGAAAGAGGTATGAAAGTAGTCAAATTTCTCAAAATAAAATAATTTTTAGTGGTTTTTATTTTGCATTTTTTTAATAGGAAAACAAAATAAAAAATAAGAGAAAGCAATACAATAATCTTTTTGGATTTTTCTTTAAGGCTAAAAAACTCAAAAAATAAATATGAAAATATTTTTGGGTTTTTTAAGTTTTAAAATATTTTTGGTAATTTTAAGGGATTTTCAGATGTTTTTCTAATTCTATAAAAATCAAAGAAAGCTAAAAAAAGCAAGCAGTGCACAACAAGGACTAAATTGCAAATTAAAAATGCTTAAAATGCCCTATAATCCTGTATAGCAATTTTATGTTAAAATATGAATAAAAGGCTACAACAAGAACTAAAAATGGAATTTTTGTATTTTTCTATGATTTTCTATGATTTTTGAATGTTTTTGAATGTTTTGTTATTTTAGGGTTTTTATAAGGGGTTTTCGTAAAACTTTTACTCGAGTAAAAAGAAAATACAAGACACGCTCGGGAATTTTTATAGAATTTTTCAAGACATTTTACATATTTTTATGGTTTTTCTAACTTAGACAGGACACTTTTTAGGGGTTTTTGAATTTCTAAAAATAGAAGATGCAAATAAACCGGTGAACCAAAAATACCACATCAAAAGCAAGGCAACAAGAGTTAACAAATTTTTTTGTAGAATGTTTGGGACCAATGCACTATTTATTTCAACCAATGAAAGGCGAGATTTTAAGAACAGTTTACATGGACCCAAGCATAATTATTCTAACTTTCAGGACCTAAAAGATAACCAATATTAAAACTACAGATCCAAATATGCAAAAAGTCCACTCGATGCACGTGCTACACGTAATCAAGGTTCACAAGGGTATAAATGCAATTTCTCAAAACATATTATTCATTGAAGAACTAGTAGAAAAAATTAGGGTGCTAGTTGCAAATATCCCTAAAAAACAAATTTGATCACACATGACTCTAACTCAGTGGGACTAAAATGAAAATATGAATAATGCAAGGGTCTAACTGCAAATTATCCAAAGTAAATTAAACTACAAGAAATATTTACAGGACTGAGAATGGGCCTATGTGAAGCTTACCCCTTATTATGTGTTATCAAACGGTCGGGAGGCGGTCCACTTAAGATTGACGGTCGGGATCTGGGGATACCCCTTCGACGATGGACAACTCTGGTGTGATCCTTAGATGGATCCAATGATATATGCTCCTCAAGTCTGAATGGCAGAGATTAGACGAGGAGAGTCGGGGGCTCGTTCTTGGGTGGAATGAGGTGGGTGTATGGATGGAGAATATGAAGGGAGGCTCGGTGAAGGTTGTCAGGGACTCAAAGCTGCAAAATGGAGCTCTGGCCTTGGTGATCGGAGCTAGCAATGATGGCTATGTTAAGGACCTAAGGAAACAAATCAAACACAGAAAATCTACGAAGCTAGGGTACCTGATGGATGCAATCATTAGGATGGAGGTCAGGGACCTCCGGGGGTCATGGCCTCGATGGCTCGACGGTCGCCAAAGGCTTAGCTCACCTCATGGCGAAGCACGATGAGGTACCGCCAGATCTAAGGCTAGAAAGCTCAAAATCCTCTCTACATGAAGCCCTCACGCGTTGTCACTCACGAAGGGTGCAACAGAGCTCATCAAAAGAGGAGAGGCAACCAAAAATGCTCCAAAGAAGCGGATCCAGGAGGTTTTATATACGACATGGTTCGAGAAAGATCGAGTGGGAGCATGTGAACCGAGATGCAGATCCCTAAAGTTGGCATCGGGCGTGGATCAGGGATCCGCATCCTTTAAACATGGCTTTTAATCGAATGAAAAGTTGATCGGACCGAATCGAGAAAAATCAGAGAAAATCAGAGCAAACCTGATCCGAGAGGAAAAGGTGGGGGGGGGACCAGTTGACTTACGATCAACGAAGATGAGGCGGCCCAATTAGAAGCGGGCTAGGAAATGGACAAAATAATCTTGAAGTCAAAATAGGGAAATAAATAAAAATAATTATAAATAAAATAATAAATGATTTCAAAATAAAAAATGAATAAAATAAAAACTGTTTATTTTTTTGTAACTATTTTTCGGTGATTTATAATTATTTTTATGAAAAATAAAATAGTGTATATACAATATATGGTATTATATACAGGTATATTATACCTATGCATTATGTACAAGTATTTTTATTTTGACACAAATACCCTTATTTTATATTTTATATAATTACAACATAATTTTAGGAGTGTAAAATAATTTTTTATTTTATTTTTAAAGATTATTTAAGGGTATGGATGTGATATGTACATGTATATTATTTTTCTTTTGTTTTTTTGATTTTTATTTTATTTTTATAATATTATTACACTATATATAAGGGTGGAAAATAATTGGTTTAAATAAATAAATACATAAATAATATGTACAAGTACAGGTGATATATACACTACATAGTAGACCCTATCTCTATCTACTTATTTTTTTTGCGATCAGGTCAAGGCTTAACATTCTCTTGGGTTTTGGGTCACTATGTATTTATTATAAATACATCGTTCTTTTTTTCTTTTTCTATTATTCTTTTATTTTCGCAAAATATATGCTAAATATGCAATACTAACAGGAGCATCCAGAAATCTAAATTATTATATTTACATGTATTTATAGGGTATTTTGTCAAGAAGAAGAGCTAAAATAAAAGAATAAAGAGTGAGAATCATGGATTCATCACCCCTATACTTTACCGTTGCTAGTCCCTTAGCAAACACTTATTTGAAAAAGAAGTGGAAATAAAAAATAAATGAAAAGAAAAAGAATCAAGGTTGATTATTAAACTTATATTCATTAAATTGAAGTACGGAGCTCGGTTTGACCTTTGGATTATTAGTTTGTCGGAACCTTATTGGAAAATAGGTTCAAGACTCAACAGCATCTAAGTTCCACAATTTTATGGTCAAGACTCCTCAATAAACCATGTTAGAAGAAGTCTACATACGCAAACTCTAATGGCTATGCATCTTTCCTTATACTGTGTAAGTGATATGTAGCTCTCCACCTCATAAATGACAAAGAAACAACATCCCTCAATAAGATAACTATAATCCCCTAGTCTAGCAAATCTTTCCTCGAGGAGCATGGTATTCCCTTCTAAGTTCAAGTTCAACTAACTCAAGAAGAGGGGAAAGCAGAGAATGGACCGTGACCAGTGTAGCCATGCATCCCTTGGAGCAAAGCCAGTGTAGCTAAGTCTCCATCTTCAAGCTTTCATGAGATGAGAAGGTTGAAAACATAAGCTTTACTTATTTCCTATATACACTCCGACATGCATTTCATTTTCAATCAGGCATGCCCCCCTTTTTGGAGTTGTTCATATTTTTGTCCTTTTTTTTCGATGTGCATATATACAACATATTTACATGGTGCAACATGTACATAAGGAGTTTTTCCTCTGGAGCCAGTAGACTATCCCTCTTTTGAAGCATTATTGCAACCCACAAACTCCTATCTTTAGACCTCAATGCTACCAGACTTGGTTGAGGTGCACATCCCTCCCTAAAGGAAGACGACAGCTTCCGCCTAGAATTACTACCCTCGTATGCTATCCCAAGCCAAGGAATTCTGCCTCCTCACCACCTCATCATTGTTGAGCTACGTGTAAGGTACGTGTCCAAGTCAAGCCATAATCTCTGAGAGTCATGCTTGCATTGTTAAGTATTCTACTTAGGCTCATCAATATGACATGTGATCATAGCCTAGTGGACTCAAAGAATTAAGTCACTATGGACCTGAAAAGTCTCAACCCCAAATCCTATAAGGTTCCTCTAAAGTTAGGTAGATTAAAGTCTTAACCAAGCTCCATTTTTCAATTTAATTCCAGACTAGTTTTAATGTCAACTATGATTCTAAAGGATATACAACTAGATATGTACAAAAATCTTTTTGTGCATTTTTTCAAAATATGCAACTTTTTATGAAAGATTTTTGAATGTAAGGAATGGGAAGTTTTGCAATATATTTACAAACATTTACAAACAAAATTGCAAACTTTTATTTTCCAAACATTTTTCAAAAAAAGTACTATATACATAATTTTGATACAAAAATATTTACAGACATTTTACAATCAAAACATTTTTACAAACATTTGTACAAAAATAGTTTTTACAACAGATTATTTACAAACGCTTATAAACATAAGTGTACAACAAAAGGATTTACTTTTTTGTGATTTTTAGCCATTTTATTTTTTTAACACACTCAAATAAATTACGAGTTATGGATAAAGTATATATACAGTATATACAACACCCCCTATTCTTAGATCGAATGATGTCCTCAGAGTGATCAATGAGCGATGAAAGAAAGACATAACTCGTGTTGAGTATTGGGTACTGAAAAGAAGGCTATACTATAATGATGAATGCAAGAATGTAATGAATAGAGGTCAGTGATCCTCCTATACTTAGGACCAAGTAATCCTAAGTATAGAAATTTGCATACAAGGGGAAGACCGAGGGTTAGGATGTACAAGGCTTACCTCCCCTATACTTAGGGTAAAATATCCCTAAATAGGTAGCAAAATAGAGGTAAAAAGAATCAAAAGAATAATCACAAGTCGGATACCACCCCTATACTTAGGGTAAATACACCCTAAGTATAGCATAATCACAAGATGAAGATGGGGTGTTATACAGAAAGAATGTATGATATGGACAGAATGGATCTATACAAGGGGGGCATTGTTGAGGTGCCTCTCAACAAGCGCTAGAGTTTATGCCCCAGCTGGGTGCAAATTCTAGGACAATGCAACATTGAGGCTCAGGACGATATCTTTGAGGCGAATACTGTACTATCGTTGTAGTCTCGATAGGAGAACAACAACGAGGTCAACAGTGTAAATGATGACACCCACATAATTAATCAGGCGGGTTTCTGTTACCGGGTAAAGAGATGAGAAAATAAAATCGAGCTCCGATAGCACAAAAGAATTCATCATCTTAAGATCAAAATGGAATGGAAGGGCAGAGCTGAAGAAGTCGAATATGGAGAAAGAAGGATCAGTCATGGAATCCTCTACATTAATCATCGTCTCAAAAAGGTATGGAAGGTCATGATCAGGAGACTCACTAAAAAGGTTGATATCTGATGCATGTAACGTAGAGAAATCAATAAAATCATCGAATATCTCAAAAGCTCATCCCATTGTCGTGAGGGTTGTCGAGGAAAGAAATCTCAGACTCATGATCAAAAAAATCAAAAGACTCGGTCTCGTTATCGGACAGACCGGATACACTCCCAGAAAGTGAAATCGAGTGCACAGAGTACATTTCATCCTCCCACAGATAACCCTCAGGGGGTAATGAAAAATCATCAGTGAAGAAAGAGGAATTAGAATCTAATTAGGAATATGTGCCACTGTCAAGAACCCACTCCTCATACGAGAATGTCTCATTGGATGAAGACAACCTCTGAACAATCTAGAAACAGGAAATAGTGTTGGTCAACAGTGCAGAAGATGTAGAAGTGTCTGAAACTGATCCGTGTGCTGTGGCGATGCTGGATATCATCTGGTCCTCATGAAATATATCAATCTCTTCAAGGTGGAGGATACAAGGCTCAAATATGGGACTATCTGTATCTGTCATCTCGCAATGGTGTCCCTCATCGTGCTCTGGCTGTTGGGCTGGATCAAGATATCTATCTGAATTAGAGAAGTACCTCTGAATAGTAAAAGCTAAATGAGCTGGGTAAGGACACTGAAAAGGCTGGACTGATTACTCAAGCAGCGTGGGATCCTTCTCCCTATCTTGGAATATCACAAGATCTGATATCCAAGACTCCTGAACTGAAAAGTACGAGCCTGACTCGAACTCTGGTTGGAAGACCAACGGGAATTTGATCAGTCTCTGGATTTGAAAACACAAGGTCGCTGTCATCTCGTCCATTGTCTGTACTACAACAAAATCCATGTCCTCTAGCTGGTGTGTAGTAGCTGATCCGTTATGAAGTGTAGCATACCTAACCGGTACCGCATCATCCTCATGTGTTGTCTCGACTAAAGCATCTCGTGAAGATGGTATGTCTGAAAGTACTCTCGAGATGGTCTCAAGTAAATCTATGTCAGAATTGTGGTATGAACCACCACACGAGGTAACTACCAATGCAATCTGCTCCACAATCATCCCCCTCATGAAGATCTGAACAAGGCCAGTCTTCAAATTACCATGATCCAGAAATCTCCTCAAGATGTCAAGAAACCTCAACCATGATTCATGTAATTGTTCCTGGGGGTCTACTAAAAAATCTTTAATGAAAGACCACATCATATCTGCTCTACGCTGGGGTAAAACCTCTGTAAGAACTCTAAGCGTAAGCCTCCCCACATAGCAAATTTCCGTCCCAATCATCTGTGCCAACTCATGGCTCTACCCTTAAGTGAAAATGGGAAGGTCTGCAACATCAGCTCCTCAAAAGTGACATCGGAATATGCATGGGTCGCACAAAATTCTTCAAACTCAGAAAGATGGAGATTACGACTCCTCGTGTACTTCTCTTCAAAACTTCGACAGTAGCTAAATGAACTCTAAATCTAGAATGAAGGGACTCAATGTAGAAGCTGACTGCACTTCTTGACCTGGTTGATCATCCATCATCCCAGCATAGAAGTCGTCTGAAGCTTGCAACTGCTAAATATGATCGCCTACAGAATGCATTGTCATCCCAGCAAAGAAATTGCCCGGATCTTGCATCTGCTCAGTCTGTTCTCTACGGGTGTCAAGCACAACATGCCCAGTAGAAAAAGGGGATAGGGAGAGGAAGAGAAAGAAAGAAAGAGATGAGAGGTCTATTAGAATTCCAACCTCACATGAGGGTAGACGAGAATGATGAGGATGAAAAAATGGAGCCGCAAGATCCGAGCGAAGTTGGGAGTGAGCTGCAAGAGAACATCGGTTCATCATCACGACTTGAGAAGAAATGATGAGAGAAGAATATAAATAAGGGTGGGAGGGAGGGATAAGAGAAAACAGAGTGAAGGCGAGAAAGGAAAAAGAAGGTGACTGTTAATGATGAACGTAACCGACTCATACCAAATTACATACAAGCACCAAGCAAACACCCAGATTCACCTACGCAACGCAAGCTGATGACTGTAAAAGATCGGTTGTTAATCTTATCAAATTTTATTAAGGCGATCAATAAATTTATCAAAGTGATTAAGTGAGATGTTGGGAACCTAATGCTCTCAGGAGACTGGACCAATCTCACAACTAGTTTTTCCCAGCCAGTATTGGTGCTGACCATTTACCGGCTACCCGATCTGCCTAATCTGCTAAGAAAGTCCCAGACCGATTACTGGCTATCTGGTGGAATCCTCACTGGAGAACAACTAGGTACAAGATCAGTAGTCTGAAAGGAGTTTGGGTATGACTCTAGACTAATATGTGGGTCACTCTCTCGCTACAGATAAATCAACCAATGAGGGGGTGACTCTACCCAAAATAAGAATTTTTTAAGTGAGGTTGGTTTTAGGGTCAAGTTTGCATTAGAAGTCCCAATTTTATTTTGTTATCCCTTTTTAGTTATTTTTCTGAAACAAGACAATGCCTAATGAATCTTCGATTTCCTTGGTTATTTTGAGTCTAATAAAACAAGGGAAGGAAGTCGAAAATGCCGATGCACGATCAAACACTATGATGCACGCAGAGATAGAGATGCATACCTGACTCCAGCACTCTACATGCAGGGTGATGCACACATAAAAGGAAATACATGAATAATACTACTTATATGATGCAAGGAGGAAATAGACCTTAGACGAACAATTTCTATTAATCGTAAAGCATAATAGTTAACTATCAGGAAGAGAGTTTAGAGTCTGGTCTTTGATGCCAATCCGTGCCCACCACAATAGGTCCTGCTAGCGTTGTATATGGCCATTCTCCGCACGTGGTCTCTAATCTCAATATGTTAACTTATTTTATTTTATTTTAGATAAGTACAATTACAACCTTAGGAAAAGATATGCAATTGGATATGGGGCCTTAGACAATTACGTCACAATCAACAAAAATCCTAAGACTAAGGGCTAAATCCTCGAGAATCAAAAGAAAATAAAAAGCGATAAATCAAAACACAAAAAAGCCATGGTGAGGTCCCCAAGTACACAGGTACTCGACGAAACATACCTCGAAGTGTCCAAGTCCACAAGAGTTTAGAGTCTAATTATTACAACAATTAAATGTTTGTAGAAATAAACTAATCTATAAAATATAACTACTCTCTCCTACTTCGCTACTCCTCCTCAGGTGTGGTCTCCTCCAAAAGAAAACTGAAGCATCCTCGGACGGTTCCTCGCACAAAAAGGTGAAATAGATGAGTGTCAGTAAATAGTTATATCAAATAGAAATAACAAAAGGAAAAAATTAAAAATGACTACTAAGTTGTGCTTCCCAGCAATGGCACCATTCTGAAAGCGTGCTCGGCCACTCGGGTTAAGTATACAAGTAAACAAGGATCGTTGTGACCCGAATCACCAAGTGTAATCAACGAGAAGAAATGACCACTCTAAAGGAATATCAAGCAATCAAAACATGTAAGCGGTTCGCTATTTTATTTACCTAGTATAGCCACCAGGGTCGAACACAAGGAGCGCGATAGAGGTACGAAGTAGTCAAATTTCTCAAAATGAAACAATTTTTAGCGGTTTTTAATTTTGCAAAATTTTAATTTTAAATAGGAAAACACAATCATCAAAAATAAGAGAAAGCAATACAACAATCTTTTTGGATTTTTCTTTAAGGCTAGACATTAAGAACAATTTATAGGGACCCAAGCATAATTATTCTAACTTTTAGGAACTAACATATAACCATTAATAAAACTAGAAGTCCAAATATGCAATAAGTCCCCTCAACGCATGCGCTACACGCTATCCGGGTTCACAAGGGTATACATGCAATTCTCAAAACATATAATTCATTCAAGAATCAACAGAAAAATTAGGGCGTACGTTGCAAATATCCCTATAAAACACGTGTGATCACATGTGACTCTATCTCAGCAGGTGAAAAATGCAAGTGTCTAACCGCAAATTATCCAAAGTAAATTACGATAAATATTTACAAGACTGGAAAGAAAATACAGAACAAAAAGGGGCCTAAGTGAAGTTTACCCCTTATTATGTGCTATCCAACGGTCGGGGGCAGTCCACTTAAGATGGACGGTCGGGATCTGGGGATACCCCTTCGACGATGGACGGCTCTGGCATGATCCTCAGATAGATCCGGGCTCATCAAGACTAAATGGCGGAGATTATAACTGGCAAGAGTCCAGATCCAACGGCCGGAAGGTCGCAAGGATGAATCTACGAAGAACTCACCTCCGGCAAGTTTCAATCAGCAAATCCATGCAACGTAGGCGTCCCCAGGAGCTGCTCGGATGGGCGAACAATGGCCGAGGTCTATCCACAACAATGGAGATGCTTAGAAGGGTCCAGGACTAAGGAGAAGTTCTTGGAGAGGCGTGGCG
Source organism: Ottelia alismoides (assembly GCA_037367405.1). Taxonomy (NCBI): domain Eukaryota; kingdom Viridiplantae; phylum Streptophyta; class Magnoliopsida; order Alismatales; family Hydrocharitaceae; genus Ottelia; species Ottelia alismoides. The sequence continues at coordinate 220,348 of JAZKJV010008085.1, read as the reverse complement.
ACTTGGAGCAACATGGGGCATGTTCTCCTCTTTGCTCGGGCCTCCTGATGTGGTCCTTGGCTCTGTTTCCTGCACAAAAAACACGTTGGGTTGAGGGAAAAATGCCTCGACCCATTAAATAATGAAACGGGGGGGAGGTGGGTTGCTGCATGGCTCTCCGACGAAGTGGTGGAGGAGGAGAGTCGGGGGCTCATTCTTTGGCGGAACAAGGTGGTGGATGGATGGTGAAGATGAAGGGAGGCTCATTGAAGTTGGTCGGGGACTCGAAGATGTAAAATGGAGCTCCTACCTTGGTGACCGGAGCTAGCAATGATGGCTCTGTTACGGACCTAAGGAAATGAATCAAACACAAAAAATCTACGAAGCCAGGGTACCTAGTGGATGCAATCATCTAGGCTGGAGGTCAGGGACCTCCAGGGATCATGGCCTCAATGGCTCGACAGCTGCCAGAGGCTTAGCTCACCTCACGGCGGAGCACGGTGGAGGTACCGCCGGATCTAGGGCTACACAGCTCAAAATCCTCTTTGCACGAAGCCCTCATGCACTGTCACTCATAAAGGGTGCGACAGAGCTCATCAAAAGAGGAGCGATCTCCAAAGATGCTCCAAAGAAGCAACTCTAGGAGGTTTTATATACGGCAGGGTACGAGAAAGATCGAGTTGGAGCACACAAACTGAGATGTGGATCCCTAAAGTTGGCATGGGGCGTGGACCTGGGATCCACATGCTTCAAATGGGGATTTTAATCAAATGAAACATTTTTCGGATCGATCAGAGAAAATTGGAGCAAACCCAGTCCGAGAGGAAAAGGTGAGGGGGGGACCAGTTGATTTTCGTCAACGAAGCTGAGGTGGCCCAATTAGAAGTGGTCTAGGAAATGGACAAAATAGGCTAGAAGATAAAACATGGAGATAAATAAAAAGAATTATAAATAAAATAATAAATGATTTAAAAATAAAAATGAATAAGATAAAAAATGTTTATTATTTTGTAAACTATTTTTCTGTGATTTTTTACTATTTTTATGAAAACAAATAGTGTATATAGAGTATATAGTTATGCATACAGGTATATTATACCTATGTATTATGTACAAGTATTTTTATTTTATTATTTTTACACAAACACCCTTATTTTATATTTTATCTATTTACAACATAATTTTAGGAGTGTAAAATATTTTTTTAATTTTTGTTATAGATTATTTAAGGGGTATGGATGTGATGTGTATATGTGTATTTTGTACAAAGTTTTGATGATTTTATTTTTATTTTTCTTTCATTTTTCTGATTTTCATTTTTTTATTATATTATTACACTATATATAAGGGTATACAATAATTGGTTTAAATAAATAAATACATAAATAATAAGTACAAGTATAGGTGATATATACACTACAAAGTAGACCCTATCTCTCTCTACTTATTTTATTTTGCGATCAGGTCAAGGCTTGAGCTTCTCTTGGGTTTTGGGTCACTCTGTATTTATTCAAAATACATCATTATTTTTTCTTTTTCCTTTATTCTTTTATTTTTGCAAAATATATGCTAAATATGCAATATTAACAGGAGTATGCAAAAAGGTAAATTATTATATTCATGGTATTTTCCAAGAAGAAGAGCTAAAATAAAAGAATAAAGAGTGAGAATCATGGATTCATCAAGGACCCCATGTGAACAATCATTCGGGCATTGGACCACGTAGAGTAGAGTAGTGTTAAAGTCTTTAATTATTACAGATTTTTAAAGAATCTCTCTCTCACCAATAAATAACTCTAATCTAATTCAATGCTAAGTATTCTCTCCTTGCTCCACTTGATGACTCTCAAACTTGTCAAAGTGTGAAGACTAGTCTCCACCAAGCTTAGCTGCACAGACCTCCAAAGACGTAACCCTCACGTAGCGGGCCCTCGCAACAAATTCGCAAAGAGAGGTATATTAGCACAGATAATCAAATAAACGTATCAAAATGAGTTATGTACAAATAATAAAGGAATGAATATGCACAAGAAAAATGAATCATTAATTACATCAATAAATCAATAAATGAGCAAAAAATTTACACAAAATAAGCTACAAAATAGGCTACACACATTGCTCCCCGACGACGATGCCATTTGATAATCACAATCTCTCGAGGGTCATACGGGTTCACAAGATGAAATCGTAATCGGTATATTGACAACTCAAGAGACTGTGATTAATCAACAATTAATCCATGAAAGAATAATGGTAGTGAATGGTGAAAATGTGAGCAAAATTTTATTATTCTCTACAAAACTAGGTGTATAACAAGCAAGCATGTAGAGATCGAACCACAGAGAACAAAACAGGTAGCCTACGATTATTGCTAATCAATGTGTAGTATGTACAAACATGTCAGTAATCCTTTTTTATTGTTTTTGTTGGTTTTTAATTATATAGTTTTTTTGAATTTTAATTTATATTATAGATATTTAGATTTTAATTTTCTAATTTTTATATTTTCTTTTTCTTTTTAATATATAATAAAGTATATAAGGCTTTATATATATCATATAGAGTAACATAATTATAAATACAAGTATAAATAAATAAAATACATCACATAAACTATTTTGGGTTATATATATATTTCTAATGTTTTTTGTGATTTTTCTAGAATTTTTGCTATTTCTTATGCATTTTTAAGTCAAACATATCCCAAATAATGGATTAAATAATATATCGAAATTGATATGAAGATTAAAAATAGCAAAATAATTCCAAATTCTTCAAATCACTTTTAATAGATAGAGAATAATATAAATAAAATTCAGAAATAGCTTAAGATATTTTCAGAATTTTTGGTGATTTTCACATTTTTTATAAAGGATTTTGGATATTTTTAATTTTTAGTCTTTTTCTATTTTTGGAATTTTTGCTCTAGAGATAAAATATGCTAAAATAAACAAACATATATTATTTTTGGATTTTTTCAAAATGTTTTTCTATTTTTTGGTATTTTATAATTTAGACATGGATAAAAACATGCTCATTTGAATTTTAATGAATAGCTAAAATTCCCAAAATTATAAAATAAAAATGGAGCGTGAAAATACATGTTTGCAAGCATCTAACCCTATTTTTGCATAATTTTTGGAGCACATATGCTATTTCTAAGAAATGAAATGCAAGCACCAAAATACGTATACTGGGAAGGGTATTTTTTGTAAATATAATAAACATCAGGGGCTTACATGCAATGTTCCGAAAAATATACAACGTATATTAAATTCTATTAGACTAAATAGCAATACAAAAACCCACAAGGTTACATTTGCAATTTGTCCATCTCACGTGGGATGACCCGTGAGCTAAGCTAGACTGGACCAAAAAGTAATATGCAATAAATTGATGGGTCTCAATGCAAAATGTCCACAATTATTTAAACTATATATTTTATTTACAATACTAATAAATAAATACAAAATAGAACATGGTGAAATATGCAATTTACCCTAATAATGCATAAAGATGGATGGCTCTGATCATTCACTTAAACATGTGTTGCACTCTCCGCTCCTGATGATGCTTCGGTCGTGGACGCTCAAGATTAGATCATGGAGGACGATCTGACGGCTAAGGTTTTCAAGATCCTATTGCTGGTAATGGATTTGGGGCGCCTCCCCAGATCAAGCGGCTACTGCTCTCTTGTAAGAACAGGGAAGAACAACATGTTTCCCTACCTGTGATCGATGATATCTCCTCCATCCGACAGTCTTCTTCGATTACGTTTGGCTCTACACCTCTGGGGAGGTCGTCTGTAGCTGGTGGTGCCCACAAATTGGTTCAGAACCTCAAGGAGAGGCCCGATGAGCTCAAGGTCAGCATGGGCCCCTTTGAAGGTGTGTCGAAGTCGATCCAAGCCCATAAGGACTCCGGTACACTCGAAAACTATACAGAGAATATATATGGCTCGAAGCAACTTGCTTCGACCAAAAATGAAGCTAGAATGCACGAGGTATGAGGTGGGTGGAGAGGGTCCAGCGAGAGGAAGCAGAGGACCCTTGATTTGTTGATCCACAATGGACTCGACACGTCTGATATGAGTCAGAGGTGCTAGGGGTAGTTGATCTGGGGTCAACAATCCCTAGGCCGTGATTGGTCCACGTCAGGGCGCTACAGGACAAAATAACATGATTTATTAAAAAATAATTAATTAAAAGTACTAAATGATTTTATTAATTTTTAATTATAAAAAAATAATTATTATTATATAAAGTATTTGAATATGATCTTTATTTATTTTTTAGTGTTATTTATTACAACTTAATTTTTAAGGATGTATTTATATGTATATTCATCTATGATTTGGTATTCTATTTTTAATTTGTATTTTTGCATTTTATTATTTTATTCTCATATTTTATATATTTGTAACCTATTTTATATACATAAATATATTTTTATTATATTTTTCTGATGTCATTTGTATACTTAAATAAATAGGGATATAAATCATATAGGTATAAGTACATATATTTCATCTATGTATTTTTATATATTTTTTTTATAGTTTTATTGTAGTTTAAATATGTACATGCACTGCAAATAATATTTATAAAATTATAAAAATATAAAATTGTAAAAATAATAAAGAATAAATAAAATGAAGGGAATACTATAAAATAGGGGTCCAAACCTAATTTTTGCATATTAGCTCCAAATTAAGTGAAACCACCTTCATTAAATAGCTTATTAAAATTTATATATAATTAAAAGTGATTTTGAGTACATTTTGAGTTTTTAATTAGGAGATATGGGTCTGTGAAGTTTGGGTTTTGGCTTTTTATTCTGTGTATATAATGTACAGTGTGTATTCTTTTTATGCAAACTCAATTTTATATTTTTCTATACATTATTATCTACAACTTTTGTGGAAAATATTTCTTTATTTGATGAATAAATAATAAAAAATAAAATGGGTCCCAAAATGAATAAATGATGAATTAATAAATGGGATTTTTATTGTATTATTGGCCCTTCCCCCTACATTGTTCCTTGTTGACCAATTCAATTCTTGACTTGGACTCTGGGTTTAGGGTCTTAAAATATATTTGGTATTTTATTCTTTTTCTTTTCTTTATTCTATAATTTTGGCATTAAAAATTGTATAAATGGAATAAAGAATGAATATTTATTTGTACAAATTAGTGCTATTTACATGCTTTAGCTAGGGTTTTTAAGACCAAAATGATAAAATAAAGGAGATGAAATGGAGATTCATCTAGGGCATTGCTCTTGAATCAATACAAGTTATTTCTAAAATTGAGATTTAACAAAATATGGTGGAATGGAACTCTAGATAGGAGGGGGCATGTGCTTGATCTCGTACAAACGTGGGCTCACCCCTGGTCTACATGTGTAGTATATGCAAAAAAAAAGGCACAAGTTGATCGATCGATTGAGAAGGCTGCAAATGTAATATTGGGTTTAATGGGGAGGCTAGAACTTAAGGCTCGCATGTGATTACATAGTCTAACTGGATTCAAGTAATCTCATTACAGTGTGCTAATAAGAAGTGTAATTGAAATATCAACCAATCGATTCATCTAAAAAGACAACTGTTGTTGTGTTGATCGGTTGAAATTCACGAAAATTTATTATTTATCTATTTATACTCCAAAACTAAATGTGTATAGTGTTAGTACGAGAGTGTCGAACTCCGGGAGGAAAACTGTGGAAAACTAAGGAAAAATATTAGAGAATTAAGGTAAATGGGTTTCCTAAATTCTATTTTATTTTTAGGGAATTTTTCTGAATTTTTTAGTTGATTTAATGAAATTTATATTAATTTCTTATTTTATTTCCTATAACTAAAAAAATTTATTTTATTTTATATTTTTATATTTGGTTTTTATTTTGTACTTTTATATTTTTATTTTTTGTTTCCCCTGTTCATGAATTTCTAAGAGGTTTTTAGATTTTTATGGATTTTGAATTATTTTTAAAGAAGACAACAAGGTTTTTATTGAAACACATGTATTTATTTTTTATTTTTAAATTGTTAAATAATAAGAAATTATTGTCTTATTTTTATCAAAAAATATATGAAAATACCTTTAAAAGAGTTATTGTGCGTATTTATACAATTTTTATTGAACTAGTTATGCATTTTGAAGTTTTTATGTATTCATATTTTTATTGATTAGTTTTATAATTTAATTTTTATTTTATTCTTAGTTTAATATGTAAAATATAGTGAAATATACTTCAGGTAAATTTTTTTATAATTTTTAATGGTATTTTTATATTTTTTATGTATTTTATAAGTTTGTATATTTTTAAGTATTTTTAGAAATTATTTTATGCTATAAAAGATTTTTATTTTTCAAAATTAATTTAGTACAATATATAATATATTCTATGGTATTTATATGTATTTTTATAATATTTTTTATATTATGTATTTCATTTAATATGTATATAGTATGTATTATATTTATATACAATACAAGGGTATTTGTTGTAATTATCAGGAAAGTATGGAGCACGTGCAAATAATAGGAAGTTGTAAGGGTTGCACGCAAAATCACAAAAACCATGTGTAGGTATGTTCCTCAAGCCTGCCCTAGACCCGCTTGTAATTCATTAACTTTTATGAGCCAATAGAGTACGTGCTGAGTTACGTGTAAGATCATGAAGTGGGACCTATTCGCAATTATCAAAACATATGGGGCTAAGTAGCAATTTGCCCACAAATATCCTCCGAGCACACATGGTCTAGTGCACCGCTTAGAGGTGGGGCAATGTTGCATTATGGGACCGACACGTGGCTCGCTTTTGATCATCGTATTGAGTGTGAAGATCGAACCGCCTCCTAATAATCTCGAAAAACAAATGTTCTTCCCCAAATTTCACCTGGAGCGGCAACGATGTTTAGTAGGCGGCAATTCCAAAAGAAGGCTTCGATGTCAAAAGACTATTCTATTCTTCCTCCAGATGATATGACCGATAGCACATGCATGTGCTGAGTGATGGTTGACAGCCTCGGATGATCAACCTCGAGCTGATGGTAAAGGCGGTTCCAAGTGAAGGCCTTCGAAGGTGTCCAGACATGCATGGAGAATGACTTGAGGTCAAGGCCTCGATCCTCAGCAAAACAGAGAGAGGTGAGTGGAAATCATTACCAGCAGGGATAGATAAGTGCTCAAACTCCAATCATCATGTGTGATCAGAGGTGAATGGATATGGGGATAAATGTGAAGCGACGAGATTACAATGGGAGATGGAATCAGAAGTGGGTTGCGTATAAATCGAGAGGAATTTGGGTTGATTTGTAGAGAAAATGAAAGAGGAATTAAGGAGAATAGAGAAGTAGAAGGAGAAGAGAAGAGAAGGGGGATTGGATGAAAACTGGGAGTCTAACCTAGACAAAAGCGGTTGCATGCACCTGTGGATCGAGCTTCATAGAAGCTCGGTATCTTCACCTGCAACACGACAGCGGCTTGTGCATAGGCTAGGCACACGACAACGGAGCAAGGCTTCACCAAGGCGGCGGTGATCACGCCCGATCTCGCTTCTTTCTCTCCCTCGACAGGGACAGAGGTGGAGTTGTCACCTCGCATCTCTCTCGTCGGAGCTTACTGGGAAGAAGGGATGCAAATGGCAGATGGGTCTTTAGAGAGAGGAGGAGGGTCCTTAAATTGAGTAGGTTTCCTGGAGCTCAAACAACTGGGTGTGTTCACTGGCGTTCAGTTAGATGAACGACCAACGGTAAGGCCATTAGGCGGAGGGTGAAGGAGGAGGAAGAAGCAGCGGGTGGAAGAGAGAGGAAGAAGAAGGGGCAACGGGGAAGAAGGGAAGGAGAGGAGAGAGAAAATAAAAAATAAAAATGATTATTTAATAAAATAAATAAAATAAATAAATAATAAATAAAGAAATAAGTTAAATTAATAATTAAATAAAATTAATGAATGAATAAATAAATACTAGATAAATAAACATTAATTAATTAATTTTTTATTTCTTTATTCTAATAATCAAATATTAATTAAGTATAAAAACATAATCAATGACCTACATTAAATTAAATAAAATTAAGATACATTGTACATTTTATACCAATAAGATCCCAAAATCTACTTTTTGCATATTAACTCCCATTTTAGTGGAATCAGTTTTATTTGATAGACAATTCTATAAAATGAACTTTACAAGTGAGTACGCCCAATTCGGAGTCCATATGACCGAGTTATGAGGTCCGGAAGTTTAGGGTCACAACTTTGTGGCTTCAGAATTTATTGGCATTTTATTTTATGTTATATTTTTATTTTTTCTACTAATTTTTATAAAGATATTAGAAGAATATTCTAGTTAAATGGAGTTAGGAATAATTATTAGAAAATAAGGATGTTTTATGTATAGTACGTATATACAAAAGGGGTCTAAACGTCAAAACTCACACATTTTATTCTAATATTTTTGTGATATTTTTAATAAATAGTATTAACTATAAAATGATGTTAGAAAGTAAATTTGGTCAATTCAGAGTTTTCTCTAAATAGTTATGAAACTTAGAAGTCGGATTTTACAACTTTTTAGGTTCATCATAATTAATTATTTATGTAAAAAATAATTATTATGATATTTTTATTAATTAGTATTTATTTTTATAAACAACTTATGTAAAGAAAATATTTTGATTTGAAATGATCTATATTATAAATAATATAGGTGAAATTTGTATAATATGAAAAATGTGTAAATGTACATTTATGGTCTTGATTTTCTAACATTTTTATAAATTAGGATCCTTGTCTCCCCCTACTTATTTATTTTGTTGACCATGTCAATATTGACCCGGTCTCGGGGTTAGGATCAGTATGTATATATTACATATCTACTTCCTTCTTTTTTATGTTTATTTTTCTCTTTATTATTTTCTTTTGGATAAAATAAGTGTTAAATATATAATATTAACAAATTTGGTTAGATTGTTAATTAGTTAGAATTAGTGAATATTTACATGCATTTTACTAAGGATTTTAGCTATAATGAAAGAGTAAAGGAGATGAATCATGGATTCATCATTCCCTTATACTTTACCTTCTCTAATCGCTTAGCAAACACTTAGTCTATAAATAAGTGAAAGCAAAAAGAAAAAGAAAAAGGAAAATGAAAGAAAATTAGAACATGCTTGTTTCTTTAAACCAAATTTCACTTCACCCAAATCAAGAACTTGGAGTAGGCCTTTGGATTAATAGTTTGTCGATACCTTATCAAAATTAGGATTTAAGTGTCAAAAACCCTCAAGTTCCACAAATCCCTATCCAAGTTCACCTCAACAACCCGCTCAGATCCACCCGTCCATCACACAAGCTATTCTGCTATGAAGTCAATTTGTACTGTGTAAAAAGGTGTTATCTCTTCTTGCTTTAAGAAGCGAAGAAACCACTAATCCCAGTAATATACTCCCATTGGGCCCTCATCTAGCTACTCGATCCTCAAGGAGGGGGATATTTCCTTCTAAGGTCAGGTCATGTGATGAATCTGCGATTCGTCATCTTTATTCATTTATTTTAGCTTAAAATCCCTTATAAAACACCTGTATATAACACTAACTCTACATTCTTATGAACTTGCATTTGTGTATAAATATTGTATATTTTTATATTATTTTAATCTAAAATAAATAAATAAATAAAGGAAAAAAGAGAAAATAAAATAAAAAAGGAAGACTGTATATATGTAATAGATACAGGCTGACCCGAACCCCAAGAGAAGGTCAAGACTTGACTTGATCAACCAGGAATAAAGTTGGGGGAGATAGGGTCCTCAATCAAAATAAATTCAAAAAAATTGTGTGTTGTGTATATTTGCATACTGTACTTTTTTATTTGTACATTAGTTGACCTCAAATCAAATAAGTTTCAAAACCAAAGTTGTAAATAAAAATATGTTCCAATTAATAAAAATAATTGCACAATTAAATTATGTACAGAATAAAAGCAACCACACTTAGAAAAAGCCACTAAGCACTAATTGAAAGACAAATTTCGGCTCCATAAGAACTCAAATTGAACCAGTCTCACTTCCATTGGATTCTACAATAAATTATCTTTAAAATGGCTGTATTTTCATAATTTTTGGAGTTACGAGTAAAACATTGGTTTTCTGTGGTGGTTTTTGCAATTTTCCCATGTATTTTGTACATATTGTATTTGCATATATTTACAAATATTTTTACTAATTATTTAAAATAAAATTAAAAATAAAAAATTATTAAAAAACTAATTTGCTCATTTACCCATGTATATAATGTCATATATGTATATAGTATATGTATATAGTTGCCATTCTTAATTAACCACCATAAAAAATATAAAAATATATTTTTATTCAAATAAAAAAGTGACAAAAATACAAAAAAATAGTTAATTTTTTGTAAATATTTTATCTCTCTTTATCTTTACATGATTTTAATTTTTATCTCTCTTTCTCTTCAACCAAAAATTCAAAAAAATCAAATTTCATTATCTATCTTTTCTATTTATATGGCTCCTTCTCCATCATTCCAACTCGATCAATCATTTGTGAGAGGAGCCCGATCTTCGAGAGTCTTCTTGTCGTAGAAGGGTGCCTAGCCTTTGAGCCGTCAGGTGACAGCGCGTCGGCCTTCGTCGAGGTGATCAAGGTCTTTTCTGCTCCTAAGGTGAGATCCATCATTTTTCTTCTTATTTTTATCGTAGATTAATCGTTGTTTTATCTCTCGCATTTTTATTTCATTGTCATTTTTTAATCTAGATCATTAAATCCATCACGACTTGATCCGCAACCAATTCAATTTTTCATCTCATTTTTGAGATCTCTCCGCATTCTTTTCTATCTCCCACGATCTATCAACTCCGGCCGCGTAAGTTAGCCGTAGATTCAGATCAATCCCTCATGTCGAATCTTCGCTTATGCATCCATTTTGATCGTTGGGATCGAGTCATCATACTCGCATCCTAATTTGTCTATAAATAAAATGAATAAAAAAGAATTAAAAAATTATTTAATTCTTTTCTCTATAACATTTGTTTTGCAGGAAAAACTAAAAAAATTAAAAAAATCTATTTTCTCCTGTTTACATTTTCTGTGTCACAAAAAACAAAAAAAAATTCATTTCAGTTTACATCAAAAAAAGAAAGAAAAAAAACAAAAAAAAACTGTAGCCGCACCCCCATCCCTTGCCTCTTCTGCCGGCAGTCTTCACCTTCGCCTTGGGCAGAGCCTTCACTGACCAGCCACCTCGCCTGGCGAAGTTGCCACAGAGCCGTCGACTGTCATCTGTGAATCCTTGTCGATCCCGGCATCAATGCTCATGAAGGAGGGCGTATGTCACCCTCCTCATCTGCAGATCCACTTGACGACATCACTGCCTCCCCCAGCCCTCGGCCGGCCGTGCCACCTAGCACCGTTGCGCAGATCCCCGCTCCTGGAGAGGAGCTCCTTGAAGGATATGGGGAGATTCTCAAGCGCATCACGGAAGCATGAGCGTCATATCGAATACGACGAGGAACGACTAGTCGCACAAGTTGTTCTATGCAGCAGAATTTAAAAAAAAATTATGCGACGAAACCACATGATCCAAGAACACTTCTCGGATCGTTTCGTATAAACCACAAACAAGTAATTGGACTACTTCTTGAAACATGGTTGCGATCGAGTCACTAAACGAAAAGAAAACCTGTATCAAGTCCGATCCGACGGAGGAGACACTTGCGAGCGCAGGGATGAATCACGTGCTTCTCGCAATCCATGTTGATAATCCAAGCGGCATATCTCCAGATCTCGACACACGAGATCCGACGTCTTCTTCACGAGCGACGCACACCGAAGGAGACGGAGGTCCACGAGCAAACGGTCGGGCATCATAACGACGACGTTGTGGTGATGGAGACTCTCTCTAGGGCATCCATGGTGGACGGCCATGAGAGAGGATAAGAGAGGGCTGATGTGTAGAGAAAGAGAGAGAGAGTTTATGTTCTCTTGTGTGTAATGAAGAGCAAAGGGATGCCTCTTCTTTTATAATATTTTAGGATCCATGGATCTCAATCCAATGGCTCTCTTTGATTGTGTTTCTTTTAATGGCTAAGATTTGTGTTGGTAAAAACCAACAACAATTAATTCAATTTAGATTAAAATATATTGATAAATCAATATAAATCAATCCCAAAATTAAATCAATAACATATGGAGATAATGGAAAGGAGAATGCCTCCTTCCTTGTATATGGAGTGGATGACCATCCTTTCCTAATAGGAATTGGTGGCCGTCCCTTCCATCCAATATGGAAGGTGGCTCTCAAATGTAATCTTCTTAGATTACAAAATTCCATGTATTTCCAATTTTACAACAACAATTGTTGTAAATTATTCTAGAAAAATAATTCATAATTATTTTGAGAATATTTCAATCTTGCCATTGGAAATTTGTGAATCATATTCACAACCCAAAATAAAATGTAAATTACATTTTCAATTTAATGTCCAATGTGAATCTAATTCACATCAACATATTATTAGCAAATGTAAATCACAAATAGCTCTCTCTTATATATTATAAATCACAGTTATAATATATATGATTAATATAGATAGTGCTATCCACATTATTCATATCCATGATAATTAAATTACATTTAATCATCTTGGATCTCTATTCTCATGTACCAAAACAATGTGAATCACATTCACATTATTTACATCTTTGATAATCAAATCACATTTAATTATCTTAGATAACTCTCTCTATATATATATGAATCAAATTCATATTATTCATGATAATTAAATCACATTTAATTATCCATTTTCTCAATGCTCGGATATTTATATCAACTTTGAAATTATCCTGAACTCTTTCAAGGATAATGCACTTTCTCCACGAATACTTGGAGATAAGGACATGGCGATTGTATTGTTCCACGTATAGTGACTTGGATAATGAGATCACATCTCAAATCCAGATCTCGGGCCTCCCATAGATGCTTGATTAAATCAAGACTGCTAATCTAATCTTCTCATTGCATCTGAATCACATTCAGATCAATGTCCAACATTTGGACTAAGATTAGATTACTTCTCTACTGAGAGGAGTCACTAAAATCCAGACCCGTTTCATCACTCCCTAGGAATGGAAGCGTCATGGTTATACAACCGTTTATGATCACAGCACCCTCAGGTATTTTCAATACCTGTACATCCTGCATACTGGAAGACCTAGAATAATCCCGAAGTATAAGATCAATTTTACACTGTCTACTTCAGGAATTTATCATTAAGTTTCTCATTCGATCATTGGAAGTTGGTATCGATCATATACTTTCCAAAAGCATATATCATACCTAGGTGTTGATCATATACTTTCCAAAAGTATATATCAAACCTACAAATTCAGTCAAGCTTCCAAAGTGAGATGACCGTGCACGAAATTTGATCTTCCCAATATCTCATGAGTGAGCTCATGTCTTCCGGTTCAGTAATGAACCTGTATGATCCCTTTTAGAGATCGTATTACTCATATGCCCTTGCATGCTGATGAATCTATGATTCATCACTCTAAAAGTTAAAAATAGAGCCTTGTTCCCGAGTAAATAGATGCATGTTTCTCTTTATAATGCATAAACAACATTCATTCATGCATTCATAATACATGCATTTTAGCACTCCATGTGCATTTAAATAAGAAGCCAAAATTCCTTGTAAAATATTCACCTATTAAAAATAAGCTCTCCCTTATACTATGTACACCTTAGTTAATAATATAAGGAAGAAAGCCAGGAATCCCCTTTGTAAAAGCACCAATAAAGCCCTAAAGCCCTTGGACCATAAAATGCCCATAGATCCCTCATACCAACTCCAAAATAGGTCTACTCACTTTCAGATTAATACACATTAAAAGACCTTTAAAATGAGACTAATTTCGTCCAATTTGGAGCTCGTATGAAAAATGTTGCGTTTTTGGGCCTCCTTGTATACTACAAATATGTATAATTGTATATTTGTATTTTTTGTATCATATTTGACCTCATCTCCGTCTTAGTCAACATGAAACTTGTAGATCTCATCGAGATCTACAACTTTCATGTTTTGAGTTTTACCAAATTCGGCCTCCTTCTATCTCTACATTCATTTTTTATTTTCAGCCAATCCCAGTTGGCCACGTGGCGCCTTCTGGTTGCGCCACGCGGCCCGCTCTCCTTGCCCTAGACGCCGCGCCTCTCAGCCGTTGGATGGTCTTCTTGATCCAATGGCTAGATGCTCTCCACGTGCGCTTTTATCCATCACCGTTCGATCACAACCCGCCTCAGATCTGGGCCATCCATTAGCGCCTCGCCCACAACACGCCACGTGGCGCACTATGCGCCATCAGATCTCGCCTTCAGACTTCAATCTGCACCGTCTACTAGTGCGTTAACTCCAACCATCCGATCGAGTCCTTGGTCTCATCTCCACCGTTGGACAGCGTCGCTTCCCTATCGCACCACGTGGCGCATTTAGCACCCTTAGATCACGTCGCCTTGACTTGATCTCAGCCGCCCGCTCGTGCCTCGCCTTCGACGCGCCACATGGTACCATCACGACACTTGATCAATGCGCCCCAAATCAGATCCAAGCTGCTCCATTCCACCGTCTTCTCTGCCGTTGGATCACAATATCCAACGGTGAAGGCTTCGTCTTCTACCTCTGGCACCCCTCTCTCCCACGATCTCCGCCTTGCGGGAGGGGTTGCCCCTTTCTATTTTCGGGAGCATGCCATCCACCCTCGCCGACCACCAACGCCTCCACGATGACCCCCACTCTTCCCTCATCCTCGCCAGCTCCCTCTACCTCCACGATGACCACCGGAGATGCTCCATGAACCCCACTAACCTCACTTCATCACCAGCCCGACCGTCTACTTCAACCCATAAATACTCTATCACCGGTCGATTTCACACCCATCCGCCACCCCCGAGAGGTTCCTCGAGCTCAGCAAGACTGATTGGTGACAGCAATCGTGAGTAACTTCGAGCGAAGACCAGGTTCTTCTCCGGTGAGATCCTCGGCGCCACCGCCGTGTCGCAGCCTCTCCTCCGAGTAGCTGCTTGTGCTCAGGGTCTTACTGCCCCTTCGAGCGACGACCTGGACCTCGACTTCGAGCTCCAAACCACAGGTAATCCCCTCCATCTTCCTCCGATCTTCGTTTGATTTTTTTACTTTTCTTCGAATTTATTCACTCTCCACCTGCATCTTCTCGCTCCGCTTCCACTTCGCCAAGCTTCGTGACGGAGCTCTCATCCTCGCGCTGTACTTCACAGCCTCCGACGACTCAACCCATCTTTCATCAGCTTCAGCTCCGCCACCTGGGCGGAGCACCGTCGTCGCACCCCCTTTGCAATGCCTTATGGCTCGCCGTCCATCCTTCACATCTCCACGAGTGCACCACTTGCTTCGGCTATACTACTAACACTTGCAGGTACCTTCTCGTTCATTGACCGGAAGTCCACCGGAGCACCTATCGAGCTTCACCGCCACGGAGCTCCGACGCCCCTCTCCAGCTCCTGAAGCCACCTGGACCTTCGTCGGACCGCCGTGCGTCTTTTGGGATATCTCCGACCTTCCAGAGAGCGTCACCGGCACTAGGAGGACCGGGAGGAGCAGACGCCTCACCGCCGAAGCCCCGCCAACTCCTCCGTAGGTAGCGGAGGACCGTTGAGGGAGAAGCCCCAGCTACCGTTAGATCATCTTGATTGAACGGTCCAGAGCCGTCCACTTCACCCGTCATCCGGAGCAGCAGAAGACCGTAGGATCATCCTTGATCCCACGCTCAGGAGTACGCCACGTCGCCCACGTCAGACAGCCGTTGGATCGATCATCTGGATCCAGCGGTCTCTAGTCAGCCACATCACCATCTTCAGCGAGCATCGACCACCGTTGGATCAGCTTCGATCTAACGGTTGTTGATCATCCACGTCGACATCAGCTGGAGCCAAACAACGACCGTCGGTCATCGCCAAGATCGCACGGTCGTGATCATGCCACGCGT
Organism: Ottelia alismoides; assembly: GCA_037367405.1. Lineage (NCBI taxonomy): Eukaryota > Viridiplantae > Streptophyta > Magnoliopsida > Alismatales > Hydrocharitaceae > Ottelia > Ottelia alismoides. Next base: position 204,313 of record JAZKJV010008085.1, on the reverse strand, counting down.
CAGCCCCTACAGCCTTTGGATTGATCCTAATCCAAAGGTCTGCAGCCAGCCACGTCGACGAGTCCGAGCCTCATCCCCGAACCTAGGCTCGGACCATCCGAGGCTACTCCGAGCCTTACTCCAGACCTCCAGGAGCCCCTGAGCCAAGCCCCGAGCCTCCGACGCCGCCCGAGCCTAGGCCGCCCCACGTGAGGAGCACGTGGACCTGGGAAATTTGCACAGAGGCCCTGGGAACTTTCCAAAATTGCATAAAGGTCCGTGTGAAGCGCCCCCACGTGAGAAGCATGTGCCCATTGGAGAAATTGCATACCACCCCCAGCATTATAAATAAATGCATTTAAGTCCCTGTCAGCATGTTTCTTTTTATGTAATTTTATTTTCTGTATTGCAAATACACCCCTGTCTTTGCATGCATCCCTAGGTGTCATTTTGCATCATTTTTTGAATTCTAAAAATTGCATGTTGTTGAGTAACTTGTCCTTTAGCTGTAGTGACACGTGTCATATTTTTGTCGAATTAGTAGAATTTGTAATGAATTAATTGGTTGATTTTTGAGATATTTTGCCCATCTATACCTTTTAATTGATAATTAATTCTCTGTAGCTCCAAAAATTCTCAACAAAATCAGAGTAGCTCAAGGATAGTTAACTCAACCTTGCATAAAAATTTCATGTCATTTGCACACATATCGAGTCCTAAATAAATTCTTTAGTGATTTTCTTAGTTTATTTTGAATAGGTTCATTTCATTGTAAAATTAAGGTTTGACAATTTTCCTAGATTCCTTATCATTAGATCTATCTAGGATAATTTTTGTTCCTAAAAAAAATTTGATTTGTTATTTATTAAAATTAAACTAGTGAAATTCACCATGCTGTCATTTTAAATTCAGAGTAAATTCATTTAGTGTCGAAAAATTCCAAAAAAATTAGGGTAGTTCATTTTCATCATAGTTCATCATCGGACCAATTTTTATAATTTTTGGACTTCAATTGATATCTTAAACTGATTTAACCTCAAATTGGCTAGATTGTTGCATGTGTCTTGCATAGAAATAGAAAAAAAGATCAAAAAATAATTCCCTGAAAATCGAATATTTGACTTTGCTAAAGATCAATCTAAGGAGACAGATGCCTCCCTAAGTTCGACCTTGGACTTCACCAAGTAAAAAAATCTGCCGCTTGAAATTAACTCGTATCTAATTAAAAGTGGTTTTTGATATTCCCTCTCGTATCCGACTGCAACGAAACTGATAATTAATTTGGACATTAATCTGACTGAATTAACATAGGGTGCGGGAGCGGTCATCAAAATGGCGTCGTTGCCGGGGAGGCACGGCTTAGGTTAATTTTTAGTGAAATCCTGAATGTTTGATTTTCTCTCCCCGGGTAGTCTGACCCTCGGTTTTCTTGTAATTATTTTCTTTCTTTTATTTCTTTTCATCATTTTTTTGTGTCACTCTCTGACCTCAATCTTTTTCTGTGCAAGGAACGCGAGGAGTCGAAGACGCTTCGAAGATCGAGCATTTAAATTTATTGAGTGAATAGAGAGGCTTTGTAATTTCCATTTTATTTCTTTATTTCTTTTTTGCATTATTTCCAGCAGTTCCCGTTTGGGTTCTCACGCGTCTAAGTATACTGAAACTGTGTCCCCGTGTGTTGTGTGGGTGAATGTAATTTAGCTTGCACTAGCGGCTCCCCGAGCCAATCTAGGAATTGCTTGTGCTCGTAATTTTTAGGACCACACAAATCACTTAAAAGACGCACTTAGACCGCAGGACTTAGCCAAATTAACCTGTTCTTCACGCTAATAGAACTGCTTGTCTAGGAGCGGCTTTTATCGTTTGCATTTGCATTTAGATAAAAGTTTTCAATTCTGTTTTGCATCCTGCATAAAAAAACAAAGGGATCACTGTAAGTCTCCTGAACTCAGCATAGCATCATTGTTTTATCTTGCATAGGTTTTTCTCGATCTCGATAGTGCTGATGATCTGGCCGGAATTGGCATGAGACTGATCCTCATGCCAATCAATCTGCGGAATCTCGGGCTCGCTCTGGACATAGTGTATCTGACGGGTGGGTGGAGCGGGTGCGATCCTCCGTGCTGGCTGTGTGTTCGAAGAAGTCTGGTTCTGCTGGTATTGGCTCTGAAGATCAGCGACTTTCTTCGAAAGATCACTCAGCTGCTGAGGTAGAGATGAGAGTTTATCCAACTCTCGCAGCGGCTGTAGGTCTTGGACATGCTTGTGAATCACATCCACCAACATCAACTTCTCGCTAATAAAGCCCATGTTGGTGTTGGATTCAGAATCTGATATATTCGCCACCTTGTGATGCTCTCGGTGATGTGGTGGCTGCGGGGTTTTCTGAAATGCTCGAGTAGAGTCTACAACTCTTGAGTTTTCGGCCATCCCTTCGAAGATGGCCCAGACTGACTCGGCGTCTTTGTTCAAGTAACTGCCGCCACATGCGGCACTCACGAGCCCCTGTACTTCCGGCTGGAGTCCTCCGAAGTAGTTCTGTACTAGCACCTTCTTTGGTATCTCATTATGCGGGCATCTCTCCGTCAGGTCCTTGAATCGATCCCATGCCTCATGGAATGATTCGTTCGGCAATTGCGTGGAGTTGGAGATCTGACTCCTCATCATGTTCGTCCTTCCTAGAGGAAAATATTTGCACAGGAAGGTGGACTTCAGGTCGTCCCAAGTGGAGATTTCTCTCCCTAGATGGCTCAGCCAATAAAGGGCCTTATCGGCTAAGGCAAAGGGGAAAGCCTTGAGGCGCACGACTTACTATGATACCCCTGGATAACAAGCCGTTCCGCAGATCATCTCAAACTGCTACAAAAACGTGAACGGCTCCTCTGCGGCATTCCCGTAGTACTTGGGAAGCAAGGAGATGAAGGACGGTCGGAGTTCGTATGGCCCTTGATTCGGCGGTAGCCGAATCCAGTGATGGAGCGTTCGAGCGCCCGGGTCATACTCGTCCCGTAAAGTAGCGGGAATCACAGGCGGTAACTACTTCCCGACCCCTGCTCTCAGTGTAGCTATTTCAGCCTACAATTCAGTCTGAATTCTATACTGTTCTCGAATCTGTAGGTTCATCTGCTGAAGTGTATCGAGAATGCCGGTCGTAACATCTGTGTTCAGCTCCGGTCTTCCTTCCTGGTGTTCCCCAGCTGGCGGCCTCTCGTCTGTTGCTGGTCCTTTCCCACGAGCCATCTGATCGTCTGTAATATAGAAACTCTCGTAAGAACTCAGCGAGAAATACTCAGGAGATCTAGATGATGTATTGAGGCGAGGGTCTGCCTCAATAATCTGGTTAGGAGGCGAGGGAGTCTGGGTCTGACTTTCCTCGAAATCAGATGGGACCGGCTCGGAAAGAGGGTCATCCCGAGCCTGTGAAGACATACGCTCGACAGTGGACGGTCGAAAGCTCACAGAGTCTAAGCCGAAAAACCGTTGAGACGTCACCTTCGATTTCAAGAGGAAGTCGGGAGAACACGTGTACGATTCAAATGAAGGAGAAATGCGAAAGCCGCGGAAAACTCACGCCCCGCAATCAAACACAAAGCAAACCCCGTTTTCACCAACTCAACCCTGATGAAGACCGTAAGAGTTCAGTCTTTTTATCTTTTCGATTTTAGGGTTTAATTAGCAAACGTTCTGATTACGTGGGCTGAACAAGCCAATAGGTGCCCGATAGTTTCTCCGAGACACTGGCCCGAATCCTTACACGAGACCACTCGCACTCAGCTAGTATGGGAGTAAGTACGGACTGTTTCCGGCTACCCGTGTTACTTGAGGACGGAGCCTTGCGCAGTGTCCTCTAAACCTCCCACTCCGCTAAGTAAACCCGGATCGTTTCCGGCTACCTGAGCTTACCCACTGAGGAACAGTGATCAGGTGTATGGACCCAGTAGTATCCCGCAAGAAATAGGGGGTTTTGTCTCTATCCTTAAGTGTCGGCTCTCGAGCTCGCGCACTCTGAGAAATGTGCAGGGGTTACTTTCCCCAAATCACTTGTATTGTTTATGGTTTTTGATCAGATATTTTTAGCAGTCCCGATTTTAGTTTGCGATTTTTATGATTTTTTTCAATCAACGTTTATTTTTTTTATTGAAAACCCTAAAGCAAGCACCTAGGTTGCAAGTCCTAAAACTAGCTACGCGGCACAAGCAGATAGAGTAAAAACCTAAACAAGCATCTAGAAAACCGCGGAAAACCGATGAGCGATGAAAAGCCGCGGTGGGTGCCCTGATCCTCGGATACACGGTATCCGACGAATCCGGCCCCGAAAAAAATGAGTGTTTTATTACTAAGTACAACTCTCTCCCTTTCTCTCTCTTTTACAGATAAAAGGATACTAACGACTTCGCTCCTCTGCAGTCAACTCGTGAAGAAGAAGCCGACCTCTGCTCTTTCAACTAGCTCGGCTTCCGAAGAAGCCGGTTGATCCTGCAGGCCCTGCAAAGATGGTTAGCAAAGAAAAGCCGATCGAGAAAGCCGAGAAAGCCGTAAGAAAACTAACGATAAGCTCGGAAAACAAAAGCCGTACGAAAAACCGTACGAAAAATGAAACAAAGAGAAGAAAAAATAAAACCACGAAAAATAAAAAATCAAAGGAATCTAACGCCTCCCCGGCAACGACGCCATTTTGATAAGGCTAAAAATTGAGTTTCGCAGCTTTCACTTTTTATTGAAAGAAGACAGGAAGTTCTCAGTTGTAGCAGAAAGCTGCGAAATGAGAAAACGATTCTTAAACCTATCAAACAAATACGATTTTCTTGTCGGAAAACCGTTCACTAATATTTAACCAGGCAAGTTTTCCTGTGTCGAACTCAAGGAGGCAGAATAAATTCTCTAGATTTTCCTTTTCGTAATTTTATTTTAATTCTTCTCTAAGTCAAAACGCTTCTTTTTATTAATTTTTATTTTTATTATTTTTATTTGATTTTATTCTTTTCAAATTTATATTTAATTTTCAAAAAGGGATATTTTTCAAAAGATTTATTTATTATATAGTAGGCGAGTAATATCTAGGTGATACTATATAATAGGGTGAACGAGGTTCGAGCCGCGAACTCGAACAACACAAGAAAACAAAGCAAAATGAAGCGGCTTTCGATAAAATCAAAACACATCAAGAACTCATCAAAAAGCCGTGAAAATTTTATACTAAGTAGCTGGGGTAGTTGTGTAACTACCCTCAAGAAATCGTCGAAATCCGAGGTCACAAGAACAAGAAACAACTCCTACAGCCCAGGGGCATAAGCGTAAGAAAACTTATTAAAAATGTTTGCAAATTGGTCCTGGAGGACTGTTCTGGAAGAAAAATACAAGAAACTTTACATTTAGGTCCCTGCACAAGGACCTAAATGTAATTATGTAAAAGTTTGGAGGCGGGATGAAATATCTGGAAGCTGCTGGGCTTATTATGCAATTTTTCTACCCCTTCAGAATGTGCGACCGATATTAGAACTTAAGTGCGCGATCGGACGTTCCTCTGTTGGCCACGTGTCACAAGACTGTGCGTCAGCTGTTCTTGAAGTTGTTGAGCAGCTGACGGTGGTCCTCTCTTCTCCGATTTATTCCAGCCGGTCGGCGAAGGTTCTGACGCTCCGGCGGGGCCAGAGGGGTGGCGCCTCCACCCCTCGAGCTCGCCCGCGGTAGGGTGGCGGCGGAGGGTGCTCCGGTCGGCGGTGGCGTTGCGACGAAGATGAGGGTTTCAACCACCTGGGGCTTTAGCTGTTCCGAGGTCCGACTTTGGAGAAGACGATCGGCGTTGAACGAAGGCTCCAAGTTCGATGCAAATGCCTCGCGATGATCCTGGATCTGCAATGAATACATGGATGTGCTCGATTCGGGTCGAATCGGCCAACAAATAAGAGATCTCAAGCCCTAAAAATGATAAAAAAAACTTAAGTTCCAGCCAAAGCAACCAGTGGCGTGAAGAAGACGATGATTTGAAGTCGAATTGAAACGAAATTGAAAGCGAATCGAATGGGATTTTGACTATGCGTTAACGATGGATGATTAAGATTTCTAAATGCGTGATTAGCCACGCTAATCGTGGCTCGCGGATCGAGAAACAAAATCGATTATAATGAAGGAAAAGTCTGTGGAATGTCAAGGTGTAGTACCTGGACGACGAGCTCGACGGCGACTTCAACCGGAGCTGGACGCTGCGATGGCGGCGCTGTAAGGCGAAGCTACGCCTTGGAACCTCCTCCTTCAACTCCTCTTCCTCGCGGGTCCTTCCTTGATGCTGTCACCACCGTGGATTGGCCGGAGCCGGGCTAGGAAGATGGGGAGTTGGTGCACCTGGAGCTGGGCTCTGGGGTGGTTGGAAGTTAGTTGTAATGGCGGACCTTGGAGCTTATTTATAGGAGAAATGGCGTGGGCTCCAAGTAGAGATGAAGGGTGGCGATGAAGAAGGTAGTTGGGGGAGGAAGATGGACAGGTTCGAACGGCTGGAATGTTCTAGATGGCTGCGGGAAAAATAGGCAAAGTTGGCCGGTCGAACAGAATCCGGCACAACCTCTTCTTGAAGAAGATGAACCAGGTGCTGACACGTGTCAGCACCTGGTTGGCCCAGAAGTGAAAATAACTTATAAAATATATATAAAATAGTAAATTACATTATTTTAAATAGGTATAAATACAAGAAGTGTTAATAAATAAATTTTTTAATTCATGGTTTAAATACTTTTAATAAATATTATTTAAAATATAAATATTAATAAATATGTATTTATAAATAGGTTTTAGATTTTTAATTTAATAAATAATTAAGTAAAAATTAATTTTATATTTTCTTAATTATTAGGGTATTAAATAAGACTTGTACGAATTTTTATAGGTTTTTACGAATTAATTTACATATTTTAATAAATAGGGTTGGTATCTACATAGGTCATTTATACCTAAGTTTTGGGGTTTTTTGATTTTATAAAAATAATAAAAAGTCTCCAAAAATTATGAAATAATTTATGGTGAAGGTACAAGATCATGAAATAATTTAAAAATTATAAAATTAAGAAAATGATAAATAATGTTTGTTACATAAAATAAATAGCCCAGAAACCCTTTTGTCTTTTGGTCCCAAAACCGACTTTTTGCAAACGAACTCCGAATTCGATGAAACCACCTTTATTAATTAGATAATATTATTTTATGAACTTTAAAGGTGAGTAGAGTGAAATTGGAGTTCGTATGAGGAAGTTATGATGTTCGGAAGTTGAGATTTTGACAATTTGTAGGTTGAGTTTCTTGGCATATATATAGGGTAATATTTTTAACTTATTTTTATATTTTTATATACATTTTTAGAAATAATTAGGAGAAGAGTTTGGTGAAAAATATGTTAATATGAAATAATTAAAATTCTTTGAAGTTTTGTATTTATTTTATAAATAGTGAAAGGTGTATATACATGTGTTAGATTATTTTTATTTGGTTTTCTTTCCTTATCTCCCCCTACTTATTGGTTTGTCGACCAATCCATGCTGACTTGGTCTCGGGGGTTGGGCTATAAATATATCTTACAGCTATATTTATATTTAAGTCATATTATATATATATATACATATATTCAATATGTCTTTTTTTTCTTTCTTTTTCTGGTTCTTTATTTATTTACATGAGTTTAGTGGTTAAAAGTGAATATTTACATATGAATGGTGTTTTGTTAAAATATGAGAATTAGTGGGTATTTACATGTATTTGTTAAGGGTTTTAGGACAAAATGCGACAGAAAAGTTAATGAATCATGGATTCATCAATTTCCCCCTCTGATTTTCACATTTAATTAAACGGAAATTGGGACTGTCCGATAGGCGTGCAGTGTGGTTGAACTTAATCAGTGAGAACCTAACTTAAAATCGGGACTGCTAAACATTATTGACCAAAAAAATTCAATAAAATTGGAAAATTGTTTGCGGGAGATTAATCCCCGACCTTGTTTTCAGGCTGAGTGAGGGTACTTGAGTGTGTGTGAACACCGTAAGGAAGAGCCAAAATCCCCGCCTTCCATATCACGTTCCAACTAATCCTAGCAAATATCACAAGTCGAATAATTTCAGATTCACTAACTAGTACCAAGTAGCCTCCGCCTGTCTCAGATAGATAGGGGCGAAATTGCGGTACTTTGGGACAAGTTGCCACTAACCCCCGGGGTGAAGTTCCGACCTTGTCAGCCTCCGCCTGCTTGCAGGTAGATAGGGGTGTGGTCTTTGAATCCATCAACTTGGGATAGGAGCGAAGAAAGGAACGACCGGCGGTATCTTAGGCGACAGGTTAAACAGGGAAGACGCATCCGGCTCTGAGCCGACTTCCTTATAGGCCGCATAATCCTTGCTATCTTGCTTGAAAATCACACTTAAAATCTACAAGATTAATTGGACTTGATTTCGAGTCCTTCATTGTGTTGAGTGTGAACCCAGGGTCTTGGATTGATTTGTTTGCTTCAGGTAGGAGTAAAATCCTATCTTCTTCTCGCCATATCAAGATGAGTGACTGGGGAGAGATCGAGTCTTTATTCACCGGTCTCTCTATGAGTCCCCCACGTAACTCATCTTCATCAGCCCAAGCGCACCTTGGACCACCCAAGGCTCATGACCCTCTTGAGTCTTGGTTCCCTCATACTCAGGGTGGTTACTCTCAAACCAACCCTTTCATCTCCTCCGAGCTTACCGAGGAAGACCATCGCCTCGGTAATCCCTTCCTTGATTTGTCCTCTAACACCGATCTTAATTCATCCCCAGGAATAGAGGACAAGATGCCACCTAAGATGGCACCGGATGAGGAGCAATTACGACAAATTCTTGCTCGCCTTGCCGAAGCCGAACAGAAGAATGCAGATCTCACGGCTAGGATGGGACAAATAATAGTAGCAGGAGGAATCGACCGACCAATGGTCGATGCCTACAATCCGGCGGAGAACGAGATACAGAATTGGTTGGCACCAGCAGTTCCCGCCGAAGCATTTGAGCTGAAGCCCCACTTCCTTAGTCTGCTACCGAAGTTCAACGGGGATACCAATGAAGAGTCGTATACCTTCCTCCGTGACTTCGAGCTGGTTTGCAACAATCTTAGCCATCCCAATGTTGGCCAAGATTACATTCGACTGAAGGCCACCCCATTTGCCTTAGGAGATAAGGCAGCACATTGGCTGAAGAACCTAGGGGTGATCTATACAACCTGGATGCAGTTCAAGGACCTCTTTCTGAAAAAGTTCTACCCTCTCAGTAGAACTAACCAAATAAGAACGAAGATCGCCAGCTTCTCTCAAGGACCCAGTGAACCTTTCCATGATGCCTGGGATAGGTTCAATGACTTAGTACAAAAATGCCCCTGCCACGGCATTTCTAAGGCGATCTTAGTTCAGACCTTGTTCTGTGGTCTAACCCCAGAGATGTAAGGGTTAGTCAATGCCGCCAGTGGAGGAAGCTATCTGAACAAGAACGAGCACGCCGTATGGAAGATCCTGGAGCAGATGGCAGAAACCGGCAGGTCACAGGCCACCAGGGCCTATACGTTGTCTCCCTCAATCTTATCCAATGAGACAACCCAAAGGACTGTAGCGGATCTGACCGTGGACCTCATCCCCGGCATGGGGATGATTGCCGACAAGCTAACCATGGTCGAGCAGATCCACAAGAGGGTCACTGACCTTGAGTCTCTCTCACATCTACCGAAGCAAGTGGAGGAACTCACTGAGAAGGTAGCCAAGATGAAGCTACCTGCCCCTTCTGCACCACCTGCACCTGTACATCGAGTCCATCTTGTACAGGAACCGGCACCGGGGCCTCCGAGTGGCTGGGTGGAGGACCAGACTTACACCGAGCAGGACCAGCATGCTCCCCCACAAGTAGAGACCGGATACGAGGAGCCTCCGCCGGTGTTCGAGATCAACGGGCTGTGGTACAGCCGCGACCCCGTCAGTAGACAGTCGGGGATGGGGAACGGTCAGCCTCACCGACCTTCCCTAGCTTACCAAGGAACCAGCTCCGTCCCCGCACTGCGCTTTCAGTCCAGGCCAGAACAAGGGTACCAGCCTCAGCAGCACCAGCAACAACAACACACATATCAGCAGGGCCCAGCACCATCCCACCAGCAGCAGCAGTATCAGCATGGCCAGCAGGGCCAGTATAGAACCTCGTCCGCGAATCAGCCAGCCCAACCCACCGAATTGGAGTCCCTCACCTTGGCGATCCAGACCCTATCTGATAGGGTCTAACAGATGCAGAACGATTATCTGGATATGAGAACCGATATTAATCGTGTCTCTCGTACCCAGGACCAGCAAATGGCGCCAAAGACCCCAATTCTCGCACAGGTTCAGGCCAACCCGAACAACATAATCCATGGACAGAACCGACCTCGTGATCAGGTTTATTATTCAGATAATTATTTATCTGAACATGAGATCCTTTCGTACGATAATGTAAATCATATATCCCTCAGGAGCGGAAGGACCGTGACCATACCTGATCGGGCACGGGCACAGAAGGAAGGATTCTCCGAGTCTCTACCTGAGGAGAACTGGGAGGAAGAAGAGGAGCATCACCACCACCATCACCAGAGAAGAAGAGGACATCTGAGTCCTCGAAGTAGCATTCTCGCATCAGCATAGAGTCCGACAGAACCGATGAGGAGCCCACACCTCCATCTGAGGAGGATCGCCCAACAGTCGCGGAAGAAGCATCACCGGTTTCGCCACAACATTTTCTTTTCAGTAAGAGTCAGAGTCCTAGTTTGTTTCAGAGTCAGAGTCATGTAAAGAACTCAGTTCCAGAAGTTAATGAAAATCTTTCAATTCCCGAACATGAGTTGGAGTCAATAATCCCTTTCCTTCGAGCTCTCAAGGGTGGAAAGAAGATAACTAAAAAAATTCAAAAAGATGACCCTGAGATGACAGAGCTCTGCAACAAACACATCAAGGTCACAATCCCCTTTGACAAGTACGTGGAGATGACCCCTGCATTCCAAAAATACCTTAAGGTGAGATGCATACCTACTCGGGTTAGCAGGAAGACCAAAAGACGTATTGAGAAACACGTTCTATCAGTAGCCACGACTTGTGCAATAAAGAACTCGTTTCCCAGGAAACGAAGAGACATGGATGCACACTATGTAGTGAGTCATGTTGATGACATCGTGTTTGCACGCACTCTCCTGGATAATGGTTCCTCAATCAACTTAATGCCTACAACCTTCTATGAGCGGCTTAATCTCGGACCTCTTAAGAAATCTAGAGCCCTCTTGCAATTTGCTGATAAATCAACCAAGAGGTCCCAAGGAGAATTGTGGAACATTGTGATAAAAGTCGAGGGGCAGGAATACATGGTGGACTTCACTGTCCTGGATATGGAAACCCCTCGTAATTGAAGAGATTCCCAGATCATCTTAGGCAGGCCCTTCCTCAGAACAACGGGGGCCTTGTTTCATTATAAGATCGTGAAGATCCAATTCCAAACTCCAGGCGGAGATGAGGAACTTGAGATGAAGCAGACAAGATGGCAGAGACCGGATTCCGAATCCAGCACCGAGTACTCTTCCACCGAAGAAAACTACGAGCATGTAGACACAATTGGGCCAAGGAGACAGAACCCAACCAGCACCGATGAGTCCATCCCCTCCGGAGATGATCCAGTGCATGAGTCAGTTTGCGAGGTCTTCAGGAACGAGTACATCTCAGAACCTACATCGCCCTACATCTTCGATGACTTAGAGACCCAGTTGGGCCTGTCAGTCCTTCCCTCTTTAGGACAACCAGAAGATGAGGATGACGAGTCGGACGAGGCTTTTGCCGATTGCATGGAGACTTTTGACGATCCGACTCCTGAGCCAAATAACTTGGTGGCAGCAATCACAGAGAAAGATCCAGCCACTTCCAACACCGAGCCAGATCAGATTGAGCTAGACTTCCTAGACGATCACACTATTCCTGATCTCAAACCTTTACCCACAACTTTAAAATATGCCTTCCTTGTGGGCCAGGACAAGAAATTTCCGATCATCATCAGTTCGCGATTGACGGAGGAGCAGGAATCTTGCTTGCTAGAGATCCTGGAGAAAACTGCAAGGCGATAGGCTGGAGCATTTCTGATCTCCACGAGAAAATCCCGCTCTGTGTTCGCACCATATCTACTTGGAGAATGAATCCAAACCCTCTCGTGCATTCCAACATCGTTTGAATTCAAATTTACGAGAGCTCGTGAAGAAGGAGATAGAGAAATGGTGCAACGCGGGTTTCATTTACCCAATCTCCGACTCTAAGTGGGCGGCCCCAATCCATGTTGTCCCGAAAAAGTCGGGAATTCAGACGACCACCAATGAGGACGGAGAGGATATCGTGACACGAGTACCCACATCGTGGCGTGTCTGTGTGGATTACAGACGCCTGAATGCCACGACGAAGAAGGACCATTTCCCCTACCGTTCATTGATCAGATCTTGGAGAGACTAGCGGGGAAAGAGTTCTTCTGCTTCTTAGATGGGTTCTCATGCTACAACCAAGTAGCCATAGCTCCAGAGGACCAGGAAAAGACCACATTCACATGCCCCTTTGGTACCTACGCTTTCAGGCGCATGCCCTTTGGGCTATGCAATGCTCCAGGTACTTTCCAAAGGTGCATGATTGCTGTATTCGCCGAAATGGTCGGCGAATTCCTGGAAGTCTTCATGGATGACTTCTCGGTCCACGACGATTCCTTCGATTCCTGTCTTAGGAATATGGACCGAGTCCTCAAAAGATGTTGTGAGGTTAATCTGGTGCTCTCCTGGGAGAAAAGTCATTTCATGGTGACGGAGGGCATAGTGTTGGGTCACGTCATCTCCAAGAGAGGAATGGAGGTTGATCCTGCCAAGGTGGATGTGATTAGACGACTCCAGCCACCAACCAACGTCAAACAGTTGCGGTCGTTCCTCGGGCATGTTGGATTTTATCGGAGATTCATTAAGGATTTTTCTAAGATTGCCCGACCGCTAACTGAGCTTTTAGGCAAAGACATGGAGTTTATTGTTGATCACAAATGTCTTGAGGCCTTTAAGCTATTGCAAGGAATGATAATGGACGCACCTATCCTACAAGCCCCAGATTGGTCTCTACCTTTTGAGATCATGACGGACACCTCAGACTTTGCTGTTGGGGCTGTGTTAGGACAAAGAAGAGATGGCATCCCGTTTGCAATTCACTACGCAAGCAAAGTGCTTGACACCGCTCAGCGTAACTATACAGTTACGGAAAAGGAAATGCTTGCGGTAGTGTTTGACTTGGACAAATTCAAATCTCACTTAATTGCCTCCAAGGTAATGGTGTTCACTGACCACACGACACTACGATATTTGATGGAGAAGAAGGACGTGAAGGTACGTCTTCTTTGGTGGATTTTACTTATCGAAGAGTTTGATTTGGACATCCATGATAAACCTGGAAAGAAGAACATAGTAGCCGATCATCTCTCTCGTCTCGAAGATCTTAATGCTTCCGAGGATTCACCAATTCGAGACTCCTTCCCTGACGAGTCGATTTTTGTTGTCGACTCACTCCCATAGTACGCCAATATCGTGAATTATCTTGTGTCCAAGAAAGTTCCCAAAGATTGTCCCAAGAGCTAAATTGACCGACTGAAGTCGGACGCTAGACACTACCATTGGGAGGATCCGATCCTTTTCTTCGAAGGACCGGATTGTGTCTGGAGACGGTGTATTCCTCAGGAGGAATACCAGAGTGTCCTTTCTTTATGCCACAGCTTAGAGGCAGGAGGACACCACTCCGGGAAGAGGACCGCATGGAAGGTACTTCAGTGTGGCTTTTACTGGCTGACTCTGTTTCGCGACGCCACCGCCTTCGCGAAGTCATGCCCGGTATGCCAGAGAATGGGAGGAACCGTTGGTTCCAAGGATGAGATGCCGATGCAGCCTGTCATCATTTGTGATGTCTTTGATGCCTGGGGCATCGATTTCATGGGCCCATTCCCTGTTAGCCACGGGTTCGAATATATCCTTCTTGCGGTAGATTATCTATCCAGATGGGTGGAGGCTATCCCGACCCGAGCCGCAGACAGTAGGACTGTCTGTAAATTCATCAGAGAACACATAATCTCTAGGTTCAGGATCCCCAAAATGATGATATCAGATGGGGGTAGCCACTTTGTGAATCAGGAGGTGAAGAAACTCCTGAAGGACTACGGCATCGAACACCGTGTCGCTAGCCCTTACCACCCACAGACCAATGGTATGGCTGAGGTGTCGAATAGGGAGGTGAAAACTATATTGCAAAAGCTTGTCCGCCCAGACAGGAAGGACTGGTCTCAGATCCTGGATCAAGTCCTATGGGCGTATAGGACAGCTTATAAGACACCGTTAGGAACCTCCCCATTCCGAATGGTATTCGAAAAGCCGTGCCATTTGCCCGCAGAGTTAGTGCACAAATCAGAATGGGCAATCAAGAAGGTCAATTGGAACACACACTTTGGGCAGAAGCAGAGAGAATTGGATCTGAATGAGCTTATGGAAGTCAGAAATCGTGCATATGACAACAGTTTGGTGTACAAGGACAAGGTGAAGCGTTGGCATGATAGATATATCAGACGAAAGACCTTTGTTCCTAGACAGAAGGTATGGTTGTTCAACGCTAGGCTGAAGATCTTCTAAGGCAAGTTGAAGTCTAAGTGGACAGGCCCATTTGTCGTCCGCATGGTGCATGATAGTGGATGTGTCGAGATCTCAGATCTCGCAGATGACGCACCGACATTCATAGTGAACGGACAACTGTTGAAGCACTTCGTCGAATCCAATTAGCAGTTAGTCCATGTTGAGGAGATTGTATTCATGCGCGAGACAGATTCAGCAGATGCACCTCGAGCTGCGTATGAGACCTTGCAGCAGTGAGCTCCAGCCATCAACAACATCTTGAAAGATTCAGACCGACTCATTTGTATATATCATCGTTCTTGTACATCCTATCTTTTCTTCCCCGCGACTCTAGTAACCCATCCCCGCCTCATTAGATCACTATCTTGGACTATACTTAGGATGACCAGATCCTAAGTATAGGGGGGAGGAGTCACCTGAGTCGGTTCACTGTACTTTCTCCAGATCACATTGGTCCTCATACTCACTTCCGACCTATACTTAGGCTGACCTGAGCCTAAGTATAGGGGGGATCGATGCACACATTGTATATTCATCCACTTCTCTTCTTGACCTCGTCCGCCCCACTTTTTGACTTTCTTCTACACTTAGGCTGCCAGAGCCTAAGTATAGGGGGCCGGTCGATTTCTATACATTTTCATTTCCTTTTAGCTCTCCTACGCTTAAGCATGAGCTATGTATTTTTCCTCGCTCTTCGTGCTATGAGGACATAGCACACGCTAAGTATAGGGGGCATGTATATATTACATATATACTTTACCCATAGCTCGTACTTTCACATACTTATTGTATATATTTTGCAATAATTACGGGTGGGTAAAAATCGAAAAAAAATGAAAATAAAAATAGGCTTCTTATTTATTCTTGCATATCATCTCTGCATCTAAAAAGAAAAGAAAAAGAGTCTTGCATTTTCATTCATCTTCATAGCATGACATCTGCATCTCATCTGCATATCTTGCATATGCAAAGTGAAAAGCTAGTGGGTTCTGAACCAAGTTATGAGTAGATATTGAGGATGGACTTGATTTGACCTTAATCCACCTAATTTCAGAGGAACCTTATAGGAACTGGAGTTAAGATTTCTCAGGTCAAGTGAATTAATTCTTTGAGTCCGCAAGTCTATGTTCACATGTCATCTTGATTAGTCTAAGTAGAATATCTCGTGCATACGCAGGATTCTTTTAGATAATGACCTAACTTGGACAAGCACAATGCACGTATCTCTTCATTGATGAGGGGGTGAGGAGGTAGAATCCTTTAGCTTGGAGTAGCACACGGGTGGAAACATCCGTCCTCCTCTAGGGAGGGTAGTGCATCTCAACCTAGTCTGGTGGTGTTGACATCTAAGGACGGGATGCTGTGGGTTGCAATAATGCTTCAAAAGAGGGATAGTCTACTGACTCAAGAGGAAAAACTCCTAATGTACATGCTGCACCTTGTATGAGTTTGAAAAAAATGCAAAAACTCCGAAAAATTTAGATAGGTCCAAGTGAAAATATAATACCTGTCGGAGTCTGTATATTAGCAAAGAAATGCAGCTGGATGACTTGGCCACACTGGTCAGGCATCCCGGGATAGGTAGCTATACTGGCTACCGTCCATTCTTTTCTCTATCCCCTCCTCTTGAGTTGGTCGCACTTGAACTTAGAAGGGAATACCCCGCTCCTCGAGGAAAGAGTTACTGGACCGGGTTATTGAGTTACCTTGTTAGAGGAGGCTGGTTCTGAGTCATTTCTAATGTGGAGAACTATATCTCACTTACACAGTACAAGTAAGAATCATAGTCATCAGAAATTTGCGTTTAAGGATTTGTTCTGACCTGACTATTGAGGAGTCTTGAATAGAAGACTTGTGGAACTTGAAGTCTGTTAGGTCTTAAGTTCAGGTCCCAATAAGGTTCCGCCACACAATTAATCCAAAGGTCGAGTCAAGTTCCATTTTTAACTTTTGTTCATGACCTTGGTACGGAACCCAAAATCATTTCACTCTTGTATTTCATTTAGTTGCTCGGGGACGAGCAAGGTTTAAGTATAGGGGGATGATGAATCTGTGATTCATCACTCTAAAAGTTAAAAATAGAGCCTTGTTCCCGAGTAAATAGATGCATGTTTCTCTTTATAATGCATAAACATCATTCATTCATGCATTCATAATACATGCATTTTAGCACTCCATGTGCATTTAAATAAGAAGCTAAAATTCCTGGTAAAATATTCACCTATTAAAAATAAGCTCTCCCTTATATTATGTACACCTTAGTTAATAATATAAGAAAGAAAGCCAGGAATCCCCTTTGTAAAAGCACCAATAAAGCCCTAAAGCCCTTGGACCATAAAATGCCCATAGATCCCTCATACCAACTCCAAAATAGGTCTACTCACTTTCATATTAATACACATTAAAAGACCTTTAAAATGAGACTAATTTCATCCAATTTGGAGCTCGTATAAAAAAGTTGGGTTTTTGGGCCTCCTTGTATACTACATATATGTATAATTGCATATTTGTATTTTTTATATCATATTTGACCTCATCTCCGTCTTTGGTCAACATGAAACTTGTAGATCTCATCGAGATCTACAACTTTCATGTTTTGAGTTTTTCCAAATTCGGCCTCCTTCTCTCTCTACATTCATTTTTTTATTTTCAGCCAATCCCAGCTGGCCACGTGGCGCCTTCTGGTTGCGCCACGCAGCCCGCTCCCCTTGCCCTAGCCGTCGTGCCTCTCAGCCATTGGATGGTCTACTTGATCCAATGGCCAGATGCTCTCCACGTGCGCTTTTATCCATCGCCGTTCGATCACAACCCGCCTTAGATCTGGGCCATCCATTAGCGCCTCGCCCACAACACGCCACGTGGCGCACTATGCGCCATTAGATCTCACCTTCAGACTTCAATCTGCACCGTCCACTAGCGCGTTAACTCCAACCATCCGATCGAGTCCTTGGGCACATCTCCACCGTTGGCCAGCGCCGCTTCCCTATCGCACCACGTGGCGCATTTAGCACCCTTAGATCACGTCACCTTGACTTGATCTCAGCCGCCCGCTCGCGCCTCGCCTTCGACACGCCACGTGGTACCATCACGGCCCTTGATCAATGCATCCCAGATCAGATCCAAGCTTCTCCATTCCACCGTCTTCTCCGCCGTTGGATCACAAGATCCAACGGTGAAGGCTTCGTCTCCTACCTCTGGCACCCCTCTCTCCCACGATCTCCGCCTTGCGGGAGGGGTTGCCCCTTTCTATTATTGGGAGCATGGCATCCACCCTCGCCGACCACCAACGCCTCCACGATGACCCCCACTCTTCCCTCATCCTCGCCAACTCCCTCTACCTTCACGATGACCACCGGAGACGCTCCACGAACCCCACTAACCTCACTTCATCACCAGCTCGGCCGTCTACTTCAACCCATAAATACTCGATCACCGGCCGATTTCACACCCATCCGCCACCCCCGAGAGGTTCCTCAAGCTCAGCTAGACTGATTGGTGACAACAATCGTGAGTAACTTCGAGCGAAGACCCGGTTCTTCTCCGGCGAGATCCTCAGCGCCACCGCCGTGTCGCAGCCACTCCTCCGAGTAACTGCTTGAGATCAGGGTCTTACCGCCCCTTCGAGCGATGACCTGGACCTCGACTTGGAGCTCCAAACCCCAGGTAATCCCCTCCATCTTCCTCCGATCTTCGTTTGATTTTTCTTTTACTTTTCTTCGAATTTATTCACTCTCCACCTGCATCTTCTCACTCCGCTTCCACTTCGCCGAGCTCCGCGACGGAGCTCTCATCCTCGTGTTGTACTTCACAGCCTCCGACGACTCAACCCATCTTTCATCGGCTCCAGCTCCGCCACCTGGGCGGAGCACCGTCGTCGGACCCCCTTTGCACCACCTTAGGCCTCGCCGTCCATCCTTCATATCTCCACGAGTGCACCACTTGCTTCGGCTATACCACTAACACTTGCAAGTAACTTCTCGTTCATTGACCGGAAGTCCACCGGAGCACCTATCGAGCTTCACCGCCACGGAGCTCTGACGCCCCTCTCCATCTCCTGAAGCCACCTGGACCTTCGCCGGACCGCCGCGCATCTTCTGGGATATCTCTGACCTTCCGGAGAGCGTCACCGGCACTAGGAGGACCGGGCAGAGCAGACGCCTCGTCACCGGAGCCCCGCCAACTCCTCCGCAGGTGGAGGAGGACCGTTGAGGGAGAAGCCCCAGCTACCGTTCGATCATCTTGATCGAACGGTCCAGAGTCGTCCATTTCACCCGTCATCCGGAGCAGCAGACGACCGTAGGATCATCCTTGATCCCACGCTCAGGAGTACGCCACGTCGCCCACGTCAGACAGCCGTTGGATCGATCATCTGGATCCAGCGGTCTCTAGCCAGCCACGTCACCATCTTCAGCGAGCATCGACCACTGTTGGATCAGCTTCGATCTAACGGTTGTTGATCATCCACGTCGACCTCTGCTGGAGCCAACAGCGACCGTCGATCTTCGCCATGATCGCACGGTCGTGATCACGCCATGCGTCAGCCCCGACAGCCTTTGGATTGATCCTAATCCAAAGGTCCGCAGCCAGCCACGTCGACGAGTCCGAGCCTCATCCCCGAACCTAGGCTCGAACCATCCGAGGCTACTCTGAGCCTTACTCCAGACCTCCAGGAGCCCCCGAGCCAAGCCCCAAGCCTCCGACGCCGCCCGAGCCTAGGCCGCCCCACGTGAGGAGCACGTGTAGCCAGGGCAATTTGCATAGAGGCCCTGGGAACTTTCCAAAATTGCATAAAGGTCCCTGTGAAGCTCCCCCACGTGAGAAGCACGTGCCCAGTAGAGAAATTGCATACCACCCCCAGCATTATAGGTAATTGCATTTAATTCCCTATCAGCATGTTTCTTTTTATGTAATTTTATTTTCTGTATTGCAAATACACCCCTGTCTTTGCACGCATCCCTAGGTGTCATTTTGCATTATTTTTGAATTCTAAAAATTGCATGTTGTTGAGTAACTTGTTCTTTAGCTGTAGTAACACGTGTCATATTTTTGTGGAATCAGTAGAATTTTTAATGAATTAATTGGTTGATTTTTGTGATATTTTGCCCATCTGGACCTTTTAATTGACAATTAATTCTCTGTAGCTCCAACAATTCTCAAAAAAATCATAGTAGCTATAGGATAGTTAACTCAACCTTGCATAAAAATTTCATGTCATCTGCACACATATCGAGGCCTAAATAAATTCTTTAGTGATTTTCTTAGTTTATTTTTAATAGGTTCATTTCACAGTAAAATTAAGGTTTGACAATTTTAGATTCCTTATCATTAGATCTATCTAGGATAATTTTTGTTCCTGAAAAAAATGTGATTTGTTATTTATTAGAATTAAATTAGTGAAATTCACCCTGCTGTCATTTTAAATTCATAGTAAATTCATTTAGTGTCAAAAAATTCCAAAAAAGTTAGGGTAGTTCATTTTCATCATAGTTCATTATCTGGCCAATTTTTATAATTTTTGGACTTCAATTGATTTCTTAAACTGATTTAACCTTAAATTGGCTAGATTGTTGCATGTGTCTTGCATAGAAATAGAAAAAAAGACCAAAAAATAATTTCCTAAAAATCAAACATTTGACTTTGCTAAAGATCAATCTAAGGAGATAGATGCCTCCCTGAGTTCGACCTTGGACTTCACCAAGTAAAAAAAATCTGTCGCTTGAAATTAACTCGTATCTAATTAAAAGTGGTTTTTGATATTCCCTCTCGTATCCGACTGCAATGAAACTGATAATTAATTTGGACATTAATCTGACTGAATTAACATAGGGTACGGGAGCGGTCATCACATGCACACCAGCGCGCCGGTGTATAGACATTGATTAGGTCATCAACCTATTGGTCTACCAAATGTACATACTCAGACATATAGTAACACATCTGTCTCCGGTAAGAGGATGTGTGCCTACATCATGACATCATACGATATAGGACTTTGGTTATCTCGATCTCGTTAAGTCAACTCTTTGACCTGACTAATCTAACACCTCCGAATCTCTATTCCTATGCAGAGGACCTGCATCAAGAGGTCGGTCAGATATCAGCCTAACTGAGAAAGGATTGCCATCTCCTACTCAGGCTGGAGATCATCTCTTAACAACCATTTCATGGTGCTTGATGAGTCCTCAATCTAACTCTTTAGATGTTCATCCAAGCACCAGCCTCTATGATTCAATATTTGAATCAACAGCCGTATGATCATCAAGATGGCCATGGTACATAACCCTAATTGTACTAAGGGACCTATTATGCAAATTATGTAATCTTCATTTCAGATTAAGGAATGATATTCACAATAACATTTATTGCATAATGGCTCGTCGTGGGCTCACATGTCCATCTGACGAGTCCGAAATCATACGCTTTAAAAAGTTTTTAATTGTCGTGTGTGAAAATAAAAATGTGTCGTTTGTTGTAGGCAGCGATCGGAAACGGTCAAGAAATAACCACAAATTTTTAATCAATTTTAATCAAGTGGTTTTATGCTTATTTTAATTGGACAAGTCCCAAGGTCGATAACAAGGAGGCAAAGAGACAACCTAGATCTATGTCTATCCAATTTCGTGTTTGGTTTTCGGGGCGACCTTTTTTTGTAATTTTCAATGCAATATAGGGATGCACAATGCACTTTTGACCTATTTTAGGGACTAAAATGTAAATTTCGATCAAATGATGTCCGAAAATTTTGAAACTTGGCCGAGATGATAATTATGACAAAATGAGTGCATTGTAATATTTTTGGAATTTTTGGATGCAATATGAATTTTTTATAAATTTTTAAATGTAAACAAAATAATTTTCAATATTTAATTATAATAAATATTAAACCTACTTGTTTTCAAGATATAAAATTATCTAAGATCTATCACTAGGTGATGGATCTCAGAAAAATCCTATACCTTGAAAATGTGGGGTTTAATACCTATTAAAAATTAAATAGTGCAATATGCAAGATGATTTTTACAGGACATGTATGCATGCAAATGCAAATCTTTTTGGGCATATGTTAAACACAATAATCTCTACAAAATGTGATTTTTCAGGAATTTTTAGAGCCACAGTTAATCAGTTATGAATTTTAGAGCTCAGACTGGGCAAAATATGTAAATTTCCACAAAACAATTATTTATTAATTAACCGTCAATCACAAAAATATCTGCAATATGTCAAACTGTAGAGAGTTAAATGATGAACATCATTCAATTTTTGGATTAATAAAATAATGTAGAGAATAGGTTTAAAGCTAGAGTGAAAGACAGGGGTACAGATGCAAATAGCAATAAATAAAATGAATATAAAAATGCAGTGGGGGATCTACTGTCAATTACCAAGAACTGGAGGGTACTCTTGCAAATTTTCCAGACGGTCACGTGCACTGCACGTGACCTCTGGATGGCGGGGGCTGAGGCGCAGAAAGTGGAATCTCCAAGGGGCCCTTTGGAAATAACCCAAGGTCACGTGCCAGGCACGTGACCCTTGGACTGTGATTTGAATTGGCGAATCTCCAGGGGCCTGGGCGCACACTCATGTGACAATCATAAGTTATTTAGAAAATAGCTAGGTAAGCTGATCAGTCAATCTGTTCCCAAGAGACTATGTTAAGTCCTTTTTACGACATTTGCATATCCCCTAGTAACAGTACTCGCATCTAATGCGAATTTGCATCTTATGCAACCAGTACTCAATATAGTCAAAGCAATTATAGTGTCCTTAATACTACTACTTAACAATTATTATAACTAGTATTACCATTATCCTTACCAGAATACCCTTATTCTTGGAGATCTCTATCTCCTAAGGTATCCGTAGTTAAGACCTTTTAGATCACTATCTATAAAGTCTTAATTTCTTGAAGATAAGACTTTGAGATCACTATCTCAAAAGTTTTGCCTTCTATGAAGATATCGTTATTACTGCAATCAAGTGTTTTATCACCATAGCAGGATTAGTAACAGTTTACTACTCCCACTGCATGGTAGACATATGGCTTTTGTACATATCTAGCATACACCCGGCTTCTTGGAACTGATGCACAAGGGCAAGCAGTTTGCATTCACATCCTCAACTCTTTGAGGTGTTAACCCTTTATTTAGGTTAGTACCATGTCTTTGAGGAAAAGAAGCCTTTCTTGGAATTTTCCAGAAAATGAAAATGTCCAAGGTGTACTATTAGTGTGACTGTCCCAATACCCTCTTCTCTTTGCTTCTAAACAACTTCAGAACTAAGATCTAAGAGGTATCCTTGAGATCATATCTCGAGGTATTGAATAACCAGATTATAAAACACTTATTACTATCATCCTTATATCATTTTAAATGATTAGAACATTATCTACATTTAGCATGATGAAGACAATGCCACTCCCACTAAGCTTCACATGGTTCATCAAGATTTTATCTGAAATAATAACATTTATAATTTCATCAAATCTTATGTTCCAACTACAAGAAACTTATTTGAGTCAAAAGATGGAGTTCTTTAGCTTGCACACCTTGCTTTCCTCAACCATGAAGCCCTGGGGCTACTTCATATGAATATCCTAAGAGAGGTATTCATAGAGGAATGCAATCTTGAGTCACATCATGAAGGTGTCATAGTCAAGTTGTGTAGCTATAGTTAGCAACATTATGATGGGTTAAAGCAAGGTCACTGGAGCGCAAGTCTCATCGCATGCGATGTCTTCTCTTCGGTCTATAGCTCATGGCTACGAACCGTGCTTTAAAGGTCTCTATCTTCTCATCAAGTTCCCTCTTTCTCTTGAAGATCCATTTACACCATAATGGGTCTTACCCATATAGTTGGATCCTCGAGGGTCTATATACAACATTTGTATATGAACTCTACTTTAGACTTTATTGCTAACATCCATCTTTCCATGATATGATCTTCAGAAGCATCATCACATGAAGTCAGATCATTGTCAGATTCAACTGACACATGGAATCCATCATCAAAGTTATTTGAAGAGGTATTAATGTTTCATCTTTAATTGTCTATTTAGTTTTCGATTTCAGGAGCCTCATTATCTTCTCAAGGTTAAATGAGTTCCTTTACTTCATTTTCATCTTGATTCTCAAGAGAGTCATCCTCTAAGAATCACATTCTCAAAGATGAGATCCTTTAAGAATCTCAAGTCATAAAGTAGGTATCCAATAGCATCCTTTATTTTCCTAATGAAGTAGCACTCTCTGATACTAGATTCCAGCTTTCTAGCATGGACCTTGTAAGGATATATAATGTAGTCTCTACCACATATATATACCTGGAAACTAAGAGATAATTATGCTAAGATTAATCATTGATCAAATCATGTCACACATGATCAATTGTATATCCCTACAACTCTATTGAGTTAAGGTTCATTAGGAGGATTGAGATAAGAATGATATTCACATCTCCATAAGGTATTCCTTGAATTCATCTAATTGGTATAAGCTACCTTGGTTAGATCAAATTCATTTCATCTTCCTTCAAACTTTGGTTCTAACCAAAATTGTGAAATCTTTGAACATTTCAAAGGTTTCTTAGGTGAAGAGAAGAAATCTCATATCATACATAATCATCAATAGATATCACATATCCATAATGCTTACTATGATATAGATGATTCACATACATCAATATGTATGAGATCCTGAATACCTTGACATCTTACACCTTTCCCAAGGAAGGGTGTATTGGACATTTTACTTTGAATACAATATTTATAAGTATGCAAGTTTTGAAAATTTAGACATTCTAAAGTTTCATCTCTTACTTGTCCATTGATCTCATCAATAGACATATGTCCAAAACATGATGCCAGATCATTGTCAAATGATCTTCATCCTTCTATTGATCTTTAAAAGTTTAATTTTCAGTATTAGAAATCTTAATGAACCATTCATTAATTTTCTAATTTAGCGGAGTCCACTAGATGTTAGATTACTATCTGAAGTATATCCATCATAACTCTTTATGATGGAGTTTATTCCAGAATTCATGTTTATTTCCAACATTTAGAAATAAACTATGAGTGTATTCTAATATCCAGGTCATAGAGACATTCTCCAAGACTAAGGGCTCCCACTGAAAATATGAAGTCTATTGATCCAATCGAGGTTGTTGTAACAATTGCATTAACATCCATGTGGATGACTATTAAACTTTAAGATCAAATTTCTAATATTCTAATACATATGCAACCAATTGCAAGTGTCAATACAAGATTGAGATACAATTATTAGACTTTATCTTATCAAATAAGTAAGTTAATTTCAATGATTATATGTAGATTATTATGATGTGTTATCTGGTTCCTTCTCTAAGGATTCTAGATAGATTTGATAGTCATACTATCAACACATCAACTTATTGCAGTATTGGCATACATCCAACTCTTTGGATGTCATATGGAAGTCACAGAAGTACAATCAACTCATTGACTATAATTCTTACTTGGGTCCAACCCATGCTTCCACTGTGCTCCCTTTATCTATAAGCAATCATTGCTCAAGAAAAGGATCTCTTATGTTGAAATCAAAAATTTCAATATAAGAGTATTTCAACAGTTATACATGCTTCATTCAATTCATACAATATGAATCTTATGAAGCTTCATGAATGACTAGAGTATAGATAGTAGAATGACGACACTCATCGTATCTACATCCATTTAAACTCTTAAAACTTAGGTTTAGGTAGGTACTCAAATAATTTGAATACAGCATCTCATATAGAGCCACCATTCTGCATAATGCAGAGAATCATGTCATTCAAGATTATATGTCGAGAGCACATATGTATGCCAGAACATCTTCTTAGATTTTATAAGGATTATTTGATAATTACGATCATTATCGACATGTCACTTCAAAAGTACATTCGATGAGATCAAGACTTATAGAGACATACAAATCCGAAGGTTTTAGTCCTATTGTCTATTTAATTATCATTCCTCATTATTATGAGGAAACTTGCATATTGCAACCACATACATTATGTGTCCAATTGCAAGTACAATATCTGGATCATGGGTCCAATCCATGATATTCTATTGGTTATTATTGACTATAACATTGAGTGGGATTAAAGAAGGATTATCTGAAATAAGAAATTTACATAAACATATATAAATATATAATTTACTTTGATTTAGGAATTTTATATCAAAGTTGTCTTTCCTTGTCAACACTAAAAGTTCATTCCCTTATCACTTTCAATGTAAGAGATATATTTACCATTATATCTTAGCAAGATCTGGGATCTCCTTCCTTATCTTTGTTACATCCCAATAATATAAGAATCTGCAACTCGGATAAAAAGAAGCGGGAATACATTCCACCTTGCAAGTCCAACTTGCATCTCCCAATTCGGTCTTTAACACCCGGGCCCACCACCCCTAAGGTGATGTTGACTCGTCATTAATTGAACCAACCATCAACGAAGAATAGTACTCGCTGTGCGCATTCCAATATCGCCCCAATAATATGAGGATCCGATATTGGGGTCACTACACATACGACCTTACTCTTTCGAGAAGCAAAGAGCATGATCCAGATGTGCTTGCATATAGGAGCTGTCACTTCAGACATGCGTCTCCTACATACAATCCCTGGCGACGAAACCCTACGCCTTGATGGGAAACCATGGATGTTACTTATGTGATCCTCCATATCATATTCATATTCTAATTAATTATCATGAATCATATTCACATAATTAATTCTTCCAAGGGAAATAACACATTTATTATAATAGAGTGTTTTTAATTGATATAATTAGCTTAATCACATTAAATTAATTATCAATCCAATTCAATCAACAAACTTGATTTTACTTGAATATATGGTATTATCTCAGTGGACGTATTAATTCGAATTTTAATAATTAGAAAATACATCATGATCTCTCAGGCATCATTCGTTCTCCACCCGTTGTCATGACCAGTATCGGCGGGAGTGGGACGGACCGCAACCAGTGCGACCCGCTACCCCAGCGATCCCCGACTAGACACCATATCCGCCTCGGGAAAAAATAATGTCGAGCCAATCACTTTGTACTTGAGATGATCATCGATTCTTCAACCGAAATTATGCCATATAATAATAATCAAAACAATTTTGATTATAAGGAAATTTGCTAACCAAATTCCCAATCCTATTCAAGCATGGAGTTTGATGATTGTGTTTCCAATTATGATCTAGATCATTCTAATCAATTTATTGGTTGAGGCCAAGTCAATTAAGGAAAAAATTATCATTCAATATTTCTCAAATATTTTCCATAATTATTTCATGAAATTAACAATTAATTTCACTAATTGACTATCACAAGGTTCTTGATTAGGACTTTAATTTCAGCAGTGACCCCTACTTACTAAAATTAACATGTCTCAATCAATTTAAATCCAAATTAGACAAGATCAATTTTCAATGATTGCTAATTTGATTTAGGGAAGAACCTAAGTGATATTTCATGCATTTCGAGGCGGATCAAAACAGTAATTAACTCATTAATCATGTTAAGATTCGCAGTTCCCGCAACAGTGAATACATGTTCATTAAAACAACCATATCTCGAGCTAACGGAATTCAAATTATGTAAACTCAGATCCTATGATTTCCTTATTTAATGGGAAATAAAATCCAAGTTTTATTTTTGTGTTTAAAAAATTTAAACAGGACCGAAAATAATCACTAAACAGAGATGCGAAAATGAAATGCGATAAAACCTTTGCAACCCTAACAAACCCAAGTCACCTTCGGTTTTGTGGATCGTATCCAAAACCTTCGACCTAAGGATCTTATACCACTTGAAGGATATGGGTAGATCCTCAAGCGCATCACGGAAGCGTGAGGGTCGTATCGAATACGACGAGGAACGACTAGTCGCATAGTTGTTCTATGCAGCAGATTTTTTTTTAAAAAAAATTATGCGACGAAACCACATAATCCAAGAACACTTCTCCGATCGTTTCGTCTAAACCACAAACAAGTAATAGGATTACCTCTTGAAACATGTTTGCGATCGAGTCTCTAAACGAAGAGACCTCTTGTCTCAAGTCTGATCCGATGGAGGAGACGCTTGCGAGCGCGGGGATGAATCGTGTGCTTCTCGCAATCCGTGTTGATGATCCAAGCGACGGATCTCATGATCTTGACACACGAGATCCGAAGTCTTCTTCACGAGCATGGCACACCGAAGGAGATGGATATCCACGAGCAAACGGTCGGGCAACATAACGACGATGATGCAGCGATGGAGACTCTCTCTAGGGCATCCATTGTGGACGGCCATGAGAGAGGATGAGAGAGGGCTGACGTGTAGATAAAGAGAGAGAGAGAGAAAGAGAGAGAGAGAGAGAGACTTATGTTCTCTTGTATGTAAAGAAGAGCAAGGGGGTGCCTCTCCTTTTATAATATTTTAGGATCCATGGATCTCAATCCATGGACAACACAAATCCAATGGCTCTCTTTGATTGTGTTTCTTTTAATGGCTAAGATTTGTGTTGGTAAAAACCAACAAAATTAATTTAATTTAGATTAAAATATATTGATAAATCAATATAAATCAATCTCAAAATTAAATCAACAACATATGGAGATAATGGAAAGGAGAATGCCTCCTTCCATGTATATGGAGTGAACGGACACCCTTTCTTATTAGGAATTGGTGGCCATCGCTTCCATCCAATATGGAAGGAGGCTCTCACATGTAATCTTCTTAGATTACATAATTCCATGTATCTCCAATTTTACAACAATAATTGTTGTAAATTATTCTAGAAAAATAATTCACAATTATTTTGAGAATATTGCAATCTTGCCATTGAAAATTTGTGAATCATATTCACAACCCAAAATAAAATGTAAATTATATTTTCAATTTAATGTCCAATGTGAATCCAATTCACATCAACATTTAATTAACAAATGTAAATTACAAATAGCTCTCTCTTATACATTATAAATCATATTTATAATATATATGATTAATATGGATAGTGCTATCCACATTATTCATATCCATGATAATTAAATCACATTTAATCATCTTGGACCTCTATTCTCATGCGCCCAATCAATGTGAATCACATTCACATTATTTACATCTTTGATAATCAAATCACATTTAATTATCTTAGATAACTCTCTATATATATGAATCAAATTCATATTATTCATGATAATTAAATCACATTTAATTATCCATTTTCTCAATGCTCGGATATTTATATCAACAATGAAATCATCCTGAACTTTTTCAAGGATAATGCGCTTTCTCTGCGAATACTTAGAGATAAGGACATGGCGATTGTATTGTTCCACGTATAGTGACTTGGATATTGAGATTACATCTCAAATCCAAATCTCGGGCCTCCCATAGATGCTTGATTAAATCAAGACTGCAAATCTAATCTTCTCATTGCATCTGAATCACATTCAGATCAATGTCCAACATTTGGACTAAGATTACATTACTTCTCTACTGAGAGGAGTCACTAAAATCCAGACTCTTTTCATCACCCCCTAGGAATAGAAGCGTCATGGTTATACAATCGTTTATGATCACATCACCCACAAGTATTCGCAATACATGTACATCCTGCATACTGGAAGACCCAGAATAATCTCGAAGTATAAGATCAATTTTACACTGTCTACTTCAAGGATTTATCATTAAGTTTTTCATTCGATCATTGGAAGTTGGTGTCGATCATATACTTTCCAAAAGCATATATCATACATAGGTGTTTATCATATACTTTACAAAAGTATATATCAAACCTACAAATTCAGTCAAGCTTCCAAAGTGAGACGTCCGTGCACGGAATTTAATCTTCCCAATATCTCATGAGTGAGCTTATGTCTTCTGGTTCAGTAATGAACCTGTATGATCCCTTTGAGAGATCGTATTACTCATATGCCCTTGCATGCACACCAACGCGCTAGTGTATATACCTTGATTAGGTCATCAACCTATTGGTCTGCCAAATGTACATACTCATACATATAGTAACACATCTGTCTTCGGTCAGAGGATGCATTCCTACATCATGATAGCATACGATGTAGGACTTTGGTTATCTCGATCTCGTTAAGTCAACTCTTTCACTTAACTAATCTGATACCTCTGAATCTCTATTCCTATGTAGAGGACCTGCATCAAGAGGTCGGTCAGATATCAAACTAACTGAGAAAGGAATGCCATCTCCTACTCAGGTTAGAGATCATCTCTTAACAATCATTTGATGGTGCTTGATGAGTCCTCAATCTAACTCTTTAGATGTTTATCCAAGCACCAGCCTCTATGATTCAATATTTGAATCAACAGCTGTATGATCATCAAGATGGTCATGCTACATAACCCTAATTGTATTAAGGGACCTATTATGTAAATTATGTATTCTTCATTTCAGATTAGGGAATGATATTAGCAATAACATTTATTGCAAAATGGCTCTTCGTGGGCTCGCAAGTCCAACACTCCTTCACCTCCAGAATGCCGCATAGCTGCCCCCAGCCTCCAACCGTCGTGTGAGGCGATGCATCTCCATCGCTAACCGACTCCTCCTGCACCATCCTCCAACCGCGTGGAGCGCCGCCCCCATCACATCCATTGCCTCCATCTAGCGCGTGACCACCGCCACCGTGAGGGAGCCGCACCGCCGTCGTGCGCACGAGCGTCACCAACCACTGAAGTCATCTCCATCGCATCTGAGTGGCGACTCCCTTGCCACACCACCCATCGTCGATCCGCCTCGTCTTTTGTGCGAGAAACGAGGGTGGGCATCTCACCTTGGCC
The DNA here is from genome assembly GCA_037367405.1 of Ottelia alismoides. Taxonomy (NCBI): domain Eukaryota; kingdom Viridiplantae; phylum Streptophyta; class Magnoliopsida; order Alismatales; family Hydrocharitaceae; genus Ottelia; species Ottelia alismoides. The sequence goes on along the minus strand of JAZKJV010008085.1, from coordinate 173,812 downwards.
CCTCCCATTTCTGTTGAAGAACGAAGGGAACGAAGAAATCCCTAGGGGATTAAAAAATATATTGGAAATCAATATGTTCCCCCTGGAAGTACAGCATATTGCAAGAGGATCCCTGCCAGAATCAAGTTAATTTAGGCAAATTACATCTTAGCCACTAAAGATTTCAAAATTCGCAAGAAGACCCCCTGCTCCAACTCAAGCACGTGCATTGCACGTGCTATCTGGGTAAATTGCACATTCCCCCTATGTTCTATTTCTTTTATTTACTCAATGCAAAAACAAGAACTATTTACACTTTAGTCCCTGTGTATCCAGACTGTTTATTTGCATCTTTTTCTTATTGAAATAAATATTTTTCGTAATTAATAAATTATGAAAAAATCATGTTATTCTCCTGACTAGTTCCTTTTCATTGTACAAAATTTTCATTTCATTTTGTCATCATTTATTACTATTTAAAAATAAAAAATAGTGTCTGTTTACCTACCTAAAATTAGAAAAATCATAAAAATTCGAAAAATTTCTCAAAAAATCCAAAAAAATTTAGGTATATTTAATTGTCTTTTAATTTGTACGAAAATGTCGTGCATTAACTACTTATAAAATACAAAAAAAATGAAAAATACCAAAAATCTTATAAAAATTACAGAAAATTCTACAAAAATCCAAAAATCATGATTTCGGTTCTTGTTTGTAGACATTTTCTTCTATTTTATTATAAAAATAATTTCCAGGCACTTAAAATGTTTTTAAAATGCAAATTACTCTAGGTTTTGCACTATTTCTCATTTTTACCACTGTTTGATTTTTAGAAAAATACAAAAACATCTTAAAATTCTACAAAATTGTCAAAGACATTTCAAAACTGTTAGAAACTCAAAAATATTTTCTCTGGATTTTTCTGATCATTTTTTATATAATTAAAAAAATACAAAAAGAGTTGGTGTGCGTAGTCCTTATTTTGTGCATATTATTCTTTATTCGAAATTAAAAAATCATAAAATTAAAATCACAAAAAATTGAAAATCAAAAAAGTAAAAAAATAAAATTAAAAAACGAAAAAATATATAAAGTGAAAAATTCCACAAACTCCAAGGATAGTTTGCCTTTGAGATTCCTGATTTTTCTTTTAATTGATTTGTTAATTGAATAACCCTCAGGAACTGTAGCCTCCCTGAGTTTGATCCTGTCCGCTATACAGGTAAATAAGTATCAAAAAAATTTGTTTGTTTGTCACGGGAATTTTGGGGATAGCAACGACCACTATATCAATAATTATTGATCCTTGTGAAGAGCTCGTATCAACAAAATGGCGCCGTTGCCGGGGAAGCAGGGCGAGAGTAGTTAGGTTTCTCTTTTGACCAGCTATTCTTGGTTGTAAATATATGTTTACATTTTGCCAATGACTTCATTGTTCTTATCCACTTCATTTGTTTCATTTTTTTTTCTTTTCTCATATCTAATAATTGTGTTTCTTACACATTCTCTTTTCTTTTTCTTGCGATGGTAGTTAGGTTTCTCTTTTGACCTGCTATTCTTGGTTGTAAATATCTGTTTACATTTTTCCATTCACTTCATTGTTCATATCCACTGCATTTGTTTCATTTTTTTCTCATATCTGATAATTGTGTTTCTGACACATTCTTTTTTTATTTTCTTGCGAGGGCCTGCAGAGCGAAGGAGGCAATCCTAGGAGAGCCGAAGCACCCAAGCGACGTGAAGGCGGCTTGATTCTTCACCAAGCCGCAGGATAGCGTGAGAAGAGGAGAAGAAGAAGTGAAGGAAGAGAGAGAGAGATTTTCTAGCATTTGAACTCTTGTAAACAGGCATTCATTTGTTGCGAGGTTTGTTTTGCAAGTGCCTGTGCACTTGGGAGACCTCACCGATTTTGTTTTCATCATCTTATTTTTCTTTGTTTCACGCAGATTTCGTGAGCTACCTATTGATTGCTTTGATTAATTTGCTTGAGCCAGGTAATTAATTAGGTCCAAACATCCTAAACAAGAATTTCTGTACCTATAGAGTAGAGCGTAATTTGGACTTAGTCAAATTAACTTGTTCTTTCCCGTTAATGGAAGCTATCATCTAGGATGGTTCACTTGCATCATATAGGATAATTTATTTAAATTATGTGCGGATCACTTGCATGTAGAGTGTTGGCGACAAGGTACGCATCTCTAACCCCTGCATGCTTCATTGTTTTTAATCACGCGTTGGCATTTCCGATCTCCTTCCTTATTTTCACTCTCATTTGTTTAAAAGGACATTGGACACTCGGTAGGCGATTCTTTGAAAATATTTTAACCAAGTGACAACTGCCTAAAATATGGGACTGCTAAAGAAAACTCGACCCTAAAGTAAACACAATGAAAAATCATTATTTTGGGGAGAGTAACCCCCTCATTGTTTGGTTTGTATGTAGACATAGAGCGACCGGTACACTAGGATAAAACCACGCTCGAACTCTTTTCAGACTACTATCTTGGGTTAGTCGTTCTCCACTGAGGATCTCTCTAGTTGCCTGTAAAGCGGCCCGCGATGTCCTTCATTGATCGGGTAGCCGGCAAACGGTCCGCAATTCATACTGGCTGGAAAAGATCTAACTTTGAGAGTGGGTCAGTCTCCTTAGAGCATTGGGTTCCTAACAACTTGCTCTAACCGCTTTGATAGATTGTATTCTCACCAAACTCTAAAATTGACAAGATAATTGACCGAACCTTCACAGTCTTCACTTTGAGTTGAGTTAGTGAATCGGGGGTTTGTATTGTGTTTGATTGCTTTTGTGCATACTCGATCCTTCTGTGCATTTGTGCCTTTTTCTCCATATATTTTGACATGACCCTCGTGCTCTCACGATCATGTCTTTTCTTTCGGAGATGGCCGACTAGAGTTATTTTAATCCGATCTTCGCGGACTTCTCGCACTCTTCAGACGATCCACCTTCCCTTTTCCGGGAGGACTTTCCTCCTGATTTTTCTGCATATCCGCCTAACCCATTATTTCAGGAATTGGACGATGATTTTCACCCACCCTCATTCAGCCCACCTAATCCTGGGATCTTGGAGTCACCTTTCATGATTTCCATACTTGAGACACTGAAACAGATGATGGAGCATATGAATTTGACGATTAGCAATCTATTTAACATAAATACGAGAAAGAACGCTTCTCCATTATTTGAGGATATGGATTCACTTGAGGATAATCATGAGAGCTTGCAATCGCCCAAAATACAAAAAATGAGAAAATTTTAAAAATCCAAAAAGATTCTGGAGACACATTATTGATTCATTTTGTGAGGAGAGGACCCAAATGTTCGATCATTTACCCACACATTTATTCACATCATGTCCCAATGTTGACCCCGAGGATTTCATTATACAGACTGCTCTTGGCAATCCTCTTGTATATGCTGATTCCGATCTCCACCCTTGTATAGAGGAGGTCCAAAAATTCAAAAAACAAATGTTGACTGAACCCGAAGTGTTGGCCACCATTCATGAGATTATTAAAGTCCCACTTCAACAGGCCATGACAGATTTATCTACACCTCAACACAAGAAGAAAAAGCGAAGGAGAATATCTGAGCATCACATCTTGACCATGGCCACTGCCTATGCCATCTCTCACCGTCCGTATTTTAAGAAAGGGAACACTGCCACACCTCTTGTGAATTGCTCCATCTCTGACTATTCTTGTGATAACACTCTCCTTGACGACGGTTCGTCAATCAATATAATACCCTTCTCTATGGTCAGTCTCTTCATCTTAGGCCTCTCAAGAAAACCAGGATGATAGTTCAATTTGCTGATGGATCTATCAAGAGGCCAAAGGGTATTCTAGAAAATATCGTCATTCTTATTCAAGGTATGAAATTCACTTCGGATTTTGTTGTAATACCCATGGAGACCTCCACCCCTGTGGAGCACCCTCCAATCATCTTGGGACAGCCTTTCCTTGCATCTGCGGGAGCCGTTATTGATTATGGTTCAGGAGAGATTCGCTTCTGTTCTGATTTAGGGAGCGATGTGTTGATCACTACATCCATTATTGACCAGAGACCTGCATCCCATGAGAGACTGTCCATGTTAGCCAAACCCAAGGAATTTGACGTCGATTATATTATCAGAGATTCTTGTTATATGTTGGATGATAATGAAACCCAGGAATTCCTCTTCAAGATGGAAGACTCAGGAAGCATAGACCTTAGAGTTCCCCCTTCTGGTATGTGGTGATGCATTGATGACATCAACGGAATTTACACGATAGACACCCTATAGCGGAAAGCAGAGTCTGAGACTAGATAGGAAGGACATGATTCGACTACTTTCACTGATGAGTCTGTTCTTATTCACCCTAAGGTAGACAAGACCGATCATGACAAATTTGATTTGATTGCTTTTATAAAAGAATTTGGGCCTTTTGATAAAGATGAAGATTCGGTAGAGGCTCGCCAGGCTGAAATTTATCCTACATTTTCTGATAATGATTTCGAGCCATTTTACTTTGATGTTTGTGAGACTTCCCAGGCAGGACATGACCACACTACTTCCAATAACTGGTTTAGGCCTGCACAATCTCAAATCGCTGAGGATACATTCTTGGTCGATCCTGATCAGTTCATATATAATGATAACCCCAATATCGACCTACACCTTGTCAAATCCATACCTCAACGGCACCACAAGAAGGTTCGTTTTCAACCTTCTTGACCTTTGTACATCCACTCCTTTGGTATATCTTTTCATTTCACTCTTTCTTCTTTCGTTTTATCATTCACCCCTTTTTCGTGTGTGTATATATGCTTTACTTAGGATGTGTTTTATCCTAAGTATAGGGGCTAAATGATTTGTGTTGTTCATATTCGTCTTCTTCATCACTCTTGTTGTTGCCTATACTTAGGGATACTCTACCCTAAGTATGGGGGGGGGGTGATGTTGTTCATATCATTTTTTATTTTTGAGTCTGTACATTCTCTACATCAGTTTCCCCCTTTTGTACAGTCTACTATACTTAGGATTACTTGATCTTAAGTATAGGGGGGATCACCAACTTCTCTTCTTTTTATCTTTTCTTTGAGTCATTATAGCATAGGAGTCTTTTTATTTTTCTGTACTTAGCACGAGTTTTGCCTTCCTTTGTCGCTCTCTGATCACTATGAGGGCATAGTTCAAGCTAAGTATAGGGGGTGTCGTATATATTGTATATATACTTTAAACATAACTCGTACGTTTAATATGTTTATATGGGGGGTTATGTATATAATTTTGTAAAATCCACGTGTGTAAAAAAACAAAAAAAACAAAAAAAACCCAAAAAAAAAACAAAAAAAAACCCCAAAAAAACAAACAAAACAAAAAACAAACAAAAACCAAAAAAAGGAAAAAAAACTTGTATGTACTTGTAAATATTTTGCTAACCCTTTTTCCTTTTGAAAAAACTACGAAATCAAAAATCTATAAAAACTTGCATTATTAAAAAAATCCCTTTCTTTTACTTCTGCATTTTTCTTCAAAAAATTCCATAAAAAGTTCAAAATTAGGAAATTGTTTTAAAAAATTCTTTTCACATGTGCATTATTTTCTAAAAATGCTTTCTTTGCATTGTACATATTTTCTTGCATTTGCATGTGCATTTTTCAGGATAGTATTGACATTTAAACTATGTCTGGAATAAAATTGAAGAATGGATCTTAGTTAGGCCTTAATCTACTTATATGAGAGGAACCTTATAAGAAATGGAGTTAAGACTTTTCAGGTCCTAGTGACTTAATTCTTTGAGTCCATAAGACTATGTTCACTTATCATCTTGATTAGTCTAAGTAGAAAATTTAACAACACATGCATGATTCTTTCAGACCGTGGCTTATCTTGGACAAGCACTCTACACATAACTCTTCATGGATGAGGTAGTGAGGAGGTGGAATCTTTTGGCTTGGGGTAGCATACGAGGGTAGTACATCTAGGCGGAACTTCTCGTCTTCCTCTAGGGAAGGAAGTGTGTCTCAACCTGGTCTAGCGATGTTGAGGTCTAAAGATAGGATGATATGGGGTTGTAATAATGCTTCAAAAGAGGGATAGTCTACTGGCTCAAGAGGAAAAGCTCCTTATGTACATGTTGCACCTCTTATATGCTTTCAAAAAAAAGTATGGAAAAATGCAGAATCTCCAAAAGTGGACAGGCTTGATTGAAAAGTAAAATGCCTGCCGGAGTGTATATATAAGGATAAAAAATATATATTTACAATAAGAGCTTCAAAGCCAAATTTTTGTAAGCTTGCAGCGGATGACTTGGCTACACTGATCATACATCCAAGGATAGGTAGCTACACTGGTTACCGTCCATTCTTTTCTCCATCCCCTCTTCTTGAGCTGGTTGTACTTGAACATAGAAGGGAATATCTCCGCTCCTCGAGGAAAGAGTTGCTAGATCGGGGAACAAGAGTTACCTTGTTGAGGGAGGTTGTTTCTTTGCTACTTTTGAGATAGAGAGATATTCTTCACTTACCAGTACAAGTAAAGATTAATAGTCATAAGAATTGGTATATGTAGACTTGTTCTGACCTGACTGTTGAGGTGACCTGAATAGGAGTCATGCAGAACTTAGAGGTTGTTAGGTTTTAAATCCATCTCCCATTAAGGTTCTGACACACTAATAATCCAAAGGTCCGACAGAGCTCCAAACTACAATTTTATGAAGAGAAGTTTAATACTCGATATTGTCCTATTTTATTTGTTTTCCCTTTCCTTTTCTTTTTCTTCACTTATTCTTTCAAATAAGTGTTTGCTAAGGGACTAGAAAAGGTAAAGCATAGGGAGTGATGATGAATCTGTGATTCGTCATCTTTATTCATTTATTTTAGCATAAAATCCCTTATAAAACACCTGTATATAACACTAACTCCACAATCTTACTAACTTGTATTTGTATGTAAATATTGTATATTTGTATATTATTTTAACCTAAAAGAAATAAATAAATAAAGAGAGGAAAAGTAAAGAAAATAAAATAAAAAGGAAGACTGTATATATGTAATAGATACAGGCTGACCCGAACCCCGAGAGAAGGTCAAGACTTGACCTGATTGATCAGGAATAAAGTAGGGGGAGATAGGATCCTCAATCAAAAACAAATTCAAAAAAATTGGGTGTTGTGTATATTTATATACTACACTTTTTAAATTGTACATTAATTGACCTCAAATCAAATAACTTACAAAACCAAAGTAGTAAATAAATTTATGTTCTAATTAATAAAAATAATTGCACAATTAAATCATGTACAGAATAAAAGCAATCACGCTTGGAAAAAGCCACTAAGCACTAATTGAATGACCAATTCCGGCTCTATATGACCTCAAATTGAACCAGTCTCACATGCATGGGATTCTAAATTAAATTATCCTTAAAATGATTGTATTTTCATAATTTTTGGAGTTACGAGTAAAAAGTTAGTTTTCTGGAGTGGTTTGTGCAATTTTCCCATGTATTTTGTACATATTGTATATGTATATATTTGTAAATATTTTTAATAATTTTTAAAATAAAAAATAAAAATAATTAATCAAAAAACCTAATTTGCTCATTTACCCATGTATATAATGTCATATATGTATATAGTATATGTATATAGTTGCTATTCTTAATTAACCACCATAAAAAATTAAAAAATATTTTTTTATTCAAATAAATAAAGTGATGAAAATAGAAAAATAGTTAATTTTTGTAAATATTTTATCTCTCTTTATCTTTATCTCATTCCAATTTTTATCTCTCTTATCTCTTCAACCAAAAATTCAAAAATTCAAATTTCATTATCTATCTTTTATATTTATATGGCTCCTTCTCCATCATTCCAACTCGATCAATCTTGGGTGAGAGAAGCCCGATCTCCGAGAATCTTCTAGTCGTAGAAAGGTGCCTAGCCTCCGAGCTGTCCGGTGACAGCGCTTCGGCCTTCGTCGAGGTGAGCAAGGTCTTTTCTGCTCCTAAGGTGAGATCTGTCATTTTTCTTCTTATTTGTTATCATAGATTAATCGTAGTTTTATCTCTAGCATTTTTATTTTGTTGTCATTTTTTTTATCTAGATCATTAAATCCATCACGACTTGATCCGCAACCAACTCGATTTTTCATCTCATTTTCGTGATCTCTCCGCATTCTTTTCTATCTCCCACAATCTATCAACTCCGGTCGCGTACGGTGGCCGGTGATTTGGATCCATCCCTCCCATTTCATCGGATCTTCGCTCATGCATCCATTTTGATTGTTGTGATCGAGTCATCATACTCGCATCCTAGTTTGTCTATAAAAAAAAGAATAAAAAAGAATTAAAAAATTATTTATTTATGTTCTCTCTAACATTTGTTTTGCAGGAAAAGCTAAAAAAATTTAAAAAATCCATTTGCTCTTGTTTACATTTTCTGTTTCACAAAAAAAACAAAAAAAATTATTCATTTATGTTTACATCAAAAAAAGAAAGAAAAAAACAAAAAATGTAGCTGCACCCCCAACCCCTGCCTCCCCCGCCAGCCATCTTCACCTCTGCCTTAGGCAGAGCCTTCACCGACCAGCCACCTCGCCTAGCGAAGTTGACACAGAGCCGCCAACCGCCGTCTATGAATTCCCGTCGATCCCGACATCAATGCTCGTGAAGGAGGGTGTGTGTCGCCCTCCTCATCCGCAGATCCATTCGACGGTGAGACCGCCTCCCCCAGCCCTCGGCCGGTCGCGTCTCCTAGCACTGCTGTGCGGATCCCCATTACTAGAGAGGAGTTCCTTTACGTCCAGAACGCCGCGGAGCTGCACCTAGCCTCCAGCCGTCGCGTGAGGCGACACGTCTCCATCGCTAACCGACTCCTCCCATGCAATCCTGCAACCGCGTGGAGCGTCGACCCCATCACGGCCATTGCCGCCATCTAGCGGGCAACCACTACCAGCAAGGGAGACGCACCGCCATCGTGCGCATGAGAATCACCAGCCACCGAAGTCATCTCCACTGCACATGAGCGGCGACTCCCTTAGCGTGCCACCCATCGCCGATATGCCTTATCTTCAGTGCAAGAAACGAGGGATGGCGGTGCCCCTTGGCCCCTCTTATTTCTGTTGAAGAACAAAGGGAACGAAGAAAGCCCTAGGGGATTAAAAAAATATATTGGCAAAATTGCATGTTTCACCTGGAAGTACTTTATATTGCAAGAGGATCCCTGCCAGAATCAAGTTAATTTGGGCAAATTACATCTGAGCCCTTGGAGAATTCAAAATTCGCAAGAAGACCCCCTGCTCCAACTCAAGCACGTGTGTTGCACGTGCTATCTGGGTAAATTGCACATTTCCCCTCTATTTTATTTTTTTTATTTACTTAATGCAAAAAGAAGAACTATTTACACTTTAGTCCCTATGTGTCCAAACTGTTAATTTGCATCTTTTTCTTATTGAAATAAATATTTTTCTTGATCAATAAATTACGAAAAAATCATGTTATTCTCCTGACTAGTTCCTCTTCATTGTATAAATTTTTCATTTCATTTATTGTTATTTAAAAATTAAAAAACAGTGTCCTTTTATTTGCCCGAAATTTGAAAAATCATAAAAAATCGAAAAATTCCAAAAAATATTGTAGGTGTATTTAGTTGCCTTTTAATTTCTGTGAAAATTTCGCGCATTAACTGTTTATAAAACTCAAAAAAATTGAAAAATAACAAAAATCTTATAGAATCATAGAACATTCTACAAAAATCCGAAAATCATGATTTTAGTTCCTCTTTGTAGACATTTGCTTCTATTTTATTATAAAAAAATTTTCTAGGATTTTTGGGTACTTAAAACATTTTTAAGTTGCAAATTACTCCAGGCTATTGATAAACCACAAATTCAGCCCTTTAATAATGTGGAATTAGCAATGAAGATGTCATTGCAGTCGGGCCGAATTGGGTTAATCAAAAACCATCTAAATTGGATATGACAAGGAAATCAGATGGTCCTATTTATTTTACTTGGCAAGAAACCAAGGTCGAACTCAGGGACACGAGCCTCTCTCGTGATTATCTAGATTTTTATATATCTATTAAAGTGTTGAGTTGAATACCAATAGGTCAAAGTGTGCTAAAGGATGAAGACAAGACAATGCCACAAACATGCATTTTTTTATTCATGCAAATAAATGCGATGCAATGCAACACAAGTAATAGGCCCTAGATCAGAATAAATATGGTGAGCAAATTTAACAAGAGTCGATTTCAGGTTTAATTAAGGTGACAGACTTGATTGACAAGTTGAACAAGGCATAAGTTGAGTAATAAGAGACACATGGCTAACAAAATAATACATCAAAACTCGTGTGTCCAAAATAAGAAATTAAATATGCCACTAAAAAATACATCAAGCAAGCTTTGAGATGAGACTAAAATCAACTGAAACTGAGATACGGTGCTCAATGTATGCATAAAAGAAGACAGGGGCATAACTAAAAGAAAACATGAAATAAAATTGCAAACAGGTCCCTAGGAGGGACTAAAATGCAATAAAAAAAGCGCAAGGCCTTTCCTGTAAATAACCCACATGCGCAGGGGCATATTTGTAATTATTAAAACCTGCTGGGGTAAAAATGCAAATAATCCTCGGCGCATATGGTATTGCACGTGATTTGGACCTGTATGCAAATTGGAAGACGGCGGGGCCTCCCTGCAAATTTCTTGGGTCACACGTGACAATCACGTGCTCTCCCTGGCTCGGGTGTCTCTGAGGCTCGGGGCAGACTCGGCGTTGCTTCGACTAGGCTCGGAGGCTAGTTCAGGCTCGATGCTAGCTTGGCTTGACTCGAAGCTCCGGGGTGGTTCGACATAGGCTCGGGAGCTCCGAGCCAGGAGGGTCGGATGCTGAAGCACGGAGAAGCATTGGGATCGCCACGTGGTCGAATGTGAACCATCCGATCGTGGCTATCGGATGGCTACTGTACGCTCCTGGAGTCGTTGGTGTGGCCTCATTTGGACCGTTGGATGAACGTCTGAGATTAACATCCAACGGTCGTTGTACCTTCTCCATCTTCAGCTGGCGACGGGTTCAGAGTTTCGGCGAAGGAGCTCGAACTCCGCCGCCTTCTAACTTGCTCGATGAAAGTCCCCAGAGCTCCGTGGAAGATTGGCGATGTCACTGGAGATCATGGGGATCTTCCGAGCATCCTGGACATGGCTGATCACGCTCGAAAGACGGAGGTGGGGTTGTGCAAAATATCTCCGGTGAGGATCCCAACCATTGAAGTATAGAGAACCTACATCGTTAATTTATAGCCGAAGCATGGGGTTTCATGAAGGGGAATGAGATGGAGAGCTCTGCGGGTGAAGAAAATGACATCTCTGAGCTCCTCTGCCATGGATGGCGGAGGAGAGGGGTCGGAGGTGTTCTGAGGTTGTGAAGGAGGGATTGAGCGATCGGAGTGAAGGCGAGGATGGGGGTGATTGTGCGATGCTCAGAAGATGAACGATGAAGGTTGACAAAGAGTATAACTACCTAATTAATTCCGAGAAGAAAGGTGAAAAATACTAGAGAGTTGGAGGGGACTTACCTGATCGGAGATGGAGGGTATAGCTTGGGCTTGGGGTTCGAGAAGATCCCCGGGTCTTCGCTGGACCCCGTCAGCTACTCAGGGCAGCTCGAGCGGGCTAAACGCACCGCAACACTGCCATGATTGGAGGCGGGTCAATACCGGGGAAGATGGTCGTCACCTCTCAATCCTCCACCTTCCCCTGTCACACGGAGATGGAGGAGGGCTGGGCCTCCTCCCACGTAAAGGTGGACAAGAAGAAATGGCGGAAGAGATTGCTTATTTAAGGACAAAGTTTGGTGATTTAGGTGGTGGAATCGTGGGTTTCGAGAGCGCGCATGGGGCGAAGGAGAGGGATTCATGGGTAGTGATAGTATGCACGAGGATCGTGGATGATGGGGCTAAGTCTCGGAGCGGTTGGTGTGTGGAGAAGGTGGCGATGGTGGGCAGAAAAATGAGAAGGGCGAAGGGGTTCGCGAGATGGGGAACATGGAAGCGAGGGAAGCTGGAGGTAGGTGACGATGATGTGGCCTTTGGATCTGGAGATCCAATGGCTGAGGGTCAGGCGTTAAAGAATGATCAAAGGGCTAAGATGTTGCCACGCGTCGTGCTCTAGAGTGAGCGTCGGCGGACGGTGATGATGATTTTGCGAAAGGACATCGGAGGGTGGAGAATATGGGAGGAGTGAACGGCTGAGATGATAAAGATTGTTGCCGATCGAATGGCTGAAGAAGTGACACGTGGCACATGGAGATCTCGGTGCTAGCGTGCGGCTGAGATGATAATCCAACGCTGATCGAAGGGATATCATTAAGAGGATGCGTGGTGAACCTAGGGTCGTTGGATCAAGAATAGATCCAACAGCAGAAGGCAAGGGGCGGACTGTGCAAAGGAGGTCGGGCCAGTGGCTCAACCAGAAAGTGTCACGTGGCCCAATCAGATTATTGCACAAGAAAGTATGCTTTTGGAGGAGTTAAATGGTCTAATTTGAGAAAACTCAAAACATGAAAGTTGTAGATCTCAATGAGATCTACAAGTTTCATGTTGACCAAAAATAGAAAAGAGGTCATCTGAAGATACAAAATATTTTTGTGGGTACTTTTAAGGCTAAAAATACCACGAATTTTAGTTTTGCCACTTTTTGTGATTTTTAACTTATTCAAGACTTTGATCAATACAATACATTATCTGGATTTTATTGACACGTATTTAAGCAAGGGGGTTAAAAATGGAGAATTACGATGATGAAATCGGGTTTCATCACCCCCTATACTTAAACTATGCTCGTCCTCACTACAAGAAAGAGTAGAACAGGCGACGGTCAACATCCGTCGTGAATGAAAAATGATCGTCCCCTCTGATAAATGGGGATGGTTGACGAGTCGCTGAATACGATGTTTAATTCAACTTCGTTGTAGCACGTGTACTTAGCGATTCGGTCAGAACCGAGAGAAGATCTCCGTGAAGAGTGTCTCGGCTTAATTTATATCCCGGGCAAGTCCGGGGTCGAACTCAGGGAGGCAAAGGAACAACTTGGGTTTAATTCGAAAATTAGGTCTTAGATTTCCAATGCGGTATTTTTTTATATTTTTTTTATGCAACAAGAATGCAAATGCAAATGAATCAAGACACTAAGAGAGCATACAACTTATCCAAATTAAGTTGAATAGAAAATAAGTCCAATTTAGCAAAGTTATATTTTTCCTAGGATCCTAATACAGTGATGAAAACAAAACACATTTTTTTGGAATTTTAGGACTTAAAATGCAACAATGAAAAATGCACACTTTTTAAGGGTCTTTTTGCAATTTATCGCACAAACAGAAAGCAAAAATCATGAAAAAATTACTGGAATGAAAACATGATCCAAGGAAGCTACAGTAATTTTTTTGGAATTTTTTGACAAGTTATGAATTTTTTATGGATTTTTTAGTGGAAACAGAGTGACAGTGAGTAAATAATTCCTAATAAATCCACGTTATCAAATTAATCAGAGTGCGATTTATCTCAGAAAGATATTTAGATAAGAAATCTAGGAGAGTTGAAATTTCGCAAAAATAATGTAAGTGGATTTAATTAAAAATCAAATACTAAAATCACTCTATAATTTATTTCAAGCACAAGACATCTCCATTTTGAATGAAATTTGGATAGTAAATTAACCACATTTCAAGGCATCACATATATTTTTTGTAGAATTTTTAGAGAAACTATGTGTGAGATATTAATTTAATGGCACGAAATGGGTAAACTATGCAAAATTTCAGTTAAACAATTTTAATTAATTACCCATTACTCACAAAAATACAAATAAATATCCACAAAGTAGAGAATTAGTTGCTCAATATGAAAACATTTTTCATTGAATAAAAAGATGCACTACAGGTGTCCAAATTAGTAGCTGAACATAGGGGTGTCTTTGCAAATCAGAAATTAAAAAGATAATATAAAACATGAACAAGGACTGAAATGTATTTATATAAACTTAACAGGATAAGAGTGCAATTTTTACAAAAAAAATAGAGAAAACAAAAGACCATTCTTCTTCGTTGCAAGGAGATGAGGAACCCAACTGGGTGGTTGGTGGCGGGCGGCACCGGCGAGGAGGGGCAGCGAGCTCACGGCGGCAGGGGGCGATGGCGCGGAGGCGCCGCCTTGGCGGAGATGGCGCGGTGGTCGCGGCTGAGGAGGGGGTCGGAGGCGGCGCGGGAGGACGCGGTCGGCTGGGCCGTGGGGCTGCGCACGGCGGAGCGGTGGCGGCGGCACCGCTGAAGGCGGGGCGTGAGGGGAGGCCGCGGTGGACTGCGGGCGGCGCGGTCTGGTGTTCAGGCGGCGGCGGCGGTGGTGGCTTGGAGGGAAGGGGAGGGGCGGCGGGCGTGACCTGCGGCTCCTCTTTTTTTTTAATTAATTTTTTTTATTTTGCTGCTGTAATGTTAAAAAAAACTTTTTTTTGTTGTTTTAAATTTTTATTTTTTTAATTTTCTTAAACAGGAAACAACACAAAAAAAATGGGTAATATGAACAACTATAAATAAAGTGGTGGTTTGATGATGATGATATGGTGAGAAGGTGCTTCAATAAAAGGATTTTTTTTGTGGTTTTAATTGTTTTATATTTTTTTTACTTTTGTTTAAAATAGGGAATGAACATGATGAGAGAAAAAAATGTGATGATGGTGGTGAATGATTAATATAAACAAATGGAGGATGGTTGGTGAATGTGATGTGCTAAAAAAATGCAAGGATACTAATGATGATAAGATGAAAAGAAAAATTACCTACGATGAACGGATGCCTATGATGTGCTCTCGTGAGCACGGTCTTCGCTCAAATCGCCGGCGTGCGATGAGCTCGAGCAGCGCGCAGTTGCGGCTGCGATGTTGGCCAAAAAGCCAACGGATCACACCGGAGAGAGGGCCGTCGTCGCTCGACCGCGGTCGTGTCGCTGTCACCGATTCAACTCAGGGAACTAGGCTCTCCTCACATAAAGATGGATCAAAGGCAAAAATGAGGAGAATGGCATGTATATAAAGAAGAAGAAAAATGGAAGTTAGAATTAAGATGGAGTGGGATGGAGGTTAATAAAATGGTGGAGTTGAATTAGAAGTTAGAAAATATGGTGGAGTAATGGAGTTGAATGGTGGTTATTGTAGAGAATGTAAAATAATTAAATAAATAAAATGAAATAAAGTTATCTACTTTAATTACAATAGAATAAAAAAGAATAAAATAGATAGTGGACAATTTACAAGGGAAGACAAACAACATGTACACATTTTTTTACTTTTCTAATATGTAATTTTTTTTGTCTTTTTAATAGTAGCTATGTACAATAGGAAAATACAATAAAATATTACAATCAAAATACAACACTATAATGATTTTTTTGGATTTTTAGTAATTAAGAAAGATATAATAAAAAATGAAGAAAGTATGAATATATACATAATGTACAATGTACATCTAGGTCCCAAAACCCAACTTTTGCAAATGAGCTCCGATTTTAATGAAACCACTTCCGTTGGATAGATAATTTTCTAACTTGAACTTTAAAAGTGAGTTTGGTGAATTTGGAGTTCATACGGAGCGGGAATTTAGCTTGGAAATTGGTCTTTACGGCTTTTTCCCATTGGGATCTAGGAGCATTTATTTGAGATAAAATTTGTTTTGTATTTTTGTATTTTTATAAACATTTTTATAAACAAGTTAGAGAAAGAATTAGGCAAAAAGGAGTTGAAATGAAATTATTAAGAATACATGAAGTTTTGGGCTATTTACATGTATAAAACTCCTTTGATTTTGCGGCCGTTTTTATGTTAATTTATTTTATACAATTTAATATACAATAATTAGTGTATTTTATTTACAAGAGCTATTTTGTTAATTTATTGATTTTATGGACATTTTTCTGGGATTTTACTTGGGGATTTTGCTAAGATCAAGATATTAAGATGATGAATCGTGGATTCATCAACGGTCATGCGACCATCTCCAAAGGTGGCGTCCCATTTGGTATAAGCAACGGTAGTCGGCACCATCCCCTATACGCATACATAGGAGACGGTCGTGACCGTCCCTAAAAGTTGTGGTATAGGGGACGGGCATGACCGTCCCTTAAAGGCTCTTATTGGGGACGGTCAAGACCATCCCTTAAAGTCATTCAGGAGGGACGGTCACGACCGTCCCAAACGGAAAGAAGTGGAGACGGTCATAACTGTCTCTAAGAGCTAAGGGGACGGTCGCAATGACCGTCCCCTCTGTTCATCTGCTAACAAAAAAAATTTCCATTGCCCCCTATTTGATCTTCATTTTACCTTGTATGTCACTATAATGTAGTACATGTTACAATAAATTTTTCTTCATAATAAATATTACGATCACCACACAAAAAAATGCATTCCACATTCATAAAGTCGTCGTCCTACAACATATGCATTCAAACAGCATAACCTACTTTACAAAGTAATTGTCCAAAATAGTTATACAATATACTACAGTATCCTACAAAGTAACCAAACTATCCTAGTCGTCGTCCTAGTCGTCGTCCTCATCGTCGTCGTCGTCCTCATTGTCATCGGCATCATCATCTTCTTCTTCGTCGTCATCGTCGTCGCCTAGCCTCGTAGCGATATTATCATCTTCTGTTGGGTGGCTAGTCGACGCTGCACCTTGATGTGCCTGCATGAATGCATTAAAAATTGCCATTTGTTGGCGCAAATCCTGAATCTCCATATTCATGCTAGACACTTGACTCTTTAATTCCCTCTCCCTTTGTGTCTTCTGAGAGGTCGAGCCGGTCCCTACTCCATACCAATTCCGTATGGTGGCACCACGACCACCAAAATGGACGCGTCCCTGATGCTCTGGACCGGTCGCCTGGAGGAAGGCCGTATCAGGAGTAAGAGGCGGATGACTCGTTCCAGTGTTGTCTACAGAGCCAGTGGTTGTGAGCCTGACCATCTCCTCCTACAAATTTATTTAAGTAAGTTCAAATTCATTTAATTTGTAGAAAAGATGCAAAAATGTTATGAATAGATTACATGAATTGGACCATAGGCAGGATCCACCCAATGAACTTCCCTGCCCACATCGTGGCTCTTAGACTTCTCGAAGACTTCCATTCGGTTGGGCACTCGCTCGTTCTCCACTTCCTAATGAGAAAAGATTACTAAACTTACGATACCATTTTAATACATATATAATGGTTAGAATTTAAACACTAATCATAAAGTAGATTACTTACGAAGTCATCCTTCAGTTGATTTGTGTTTCTTCTCCCCATTCTATGGGTAGACTTGAAACATGTCCTCCGATTTTCAGCATTTCTCCTTGAGATGCCCTATACAAAGATAATAATTTTAATAAAAGAATTCAAAATGATATTTGTATAAAATGCACATATATATGTCACATACCGTATGTTCTTCTCCCATCAAAATATAAACCATCACCCTCCATTGTTCAACGAGTACATTCAGAGGACAATTTGCCGAATTGGTTTCCAATGGAAGCTCCTGGTCGAAGTACTTTAAAATATAAAGAAAATTACTTATATACTTAAATGATGAAAAACAAATTTATAAATGATGAAAAACAAATTTATACTTAAATATAAAGAAAAGTACTCACTCGAGCCTTCAGACAGCCTCGATGTTTACGCAACAACTCCGCACCATGTCCTAAAATCAGAGCATCAGTGGCCGGGTCACGATCCCAGGAAAAACTAGACTACAAAGAAATCGAAGCAAACAGAAATAAGTTTATATATATATATATATATACTGAAGAAAAACTTTGGTTTGTTATTATTATAAATACCTCCAAATCATGAAGAATGTCATCTTTTATTGACCGCTCCACTAAACGTCGGTCTGTAATGTGGAGAGTGACCCTGGCTCTGCACACCTGTCCCAAGTAACTATGGAAAACACCTGAGTTCTCCCCCACTGCATCACCTCCAACTATCTGCACCCTGAGTGTCTCACCAGGACGAAGACGGTCCAACACTCAGCACTGAGATGGGCCTCTACGTCTGCCTGAGCTACTCGATCCGTCAGGATCAGAGGTCTCACTCCCTCGCCGTGGTGCCGGCGGTGCATCCCGAATGCGTCTAGGACGTGGAGGCATATCTGCATATTATGAAACATTTAAATTAGATATAACAACAATGATATAATTCACATATTAGATCTAAAAATTGGAAAATAAATGATGGTAAACTTACATTTTAAAAATCCGCATCTACAATATCAGTTGGATGTTCTTGTATTTCAGCTTGATATGCCTCGTTTATATTTAGCAACTCATCATCATCACTGACATCAAAAAAATCTCTTAGTATTGTTCTCACGGGTATCATCCATCCATCACTGAAGTTGTCTGGAATATAGAAAACTTGTTCTACCTGACTGGCAAGTGTAAAAGGCTCATTTGTTTGCAATTTCCCAGATTGTTTCAATGAAATAACCCCATTTCTATCTCTTTGATATCCTATCCCCTCGCGACCGACATCAAACCAATTACACATAAAAAGAACACATCGAGATTCATGAGTAAAACTGATCTCTATTATGTCAAGTATTTCCCCATAATAGCCGTCTAAACCTGAAGGTAAATCTATTTTACTATAACACCCGACATTTGCGTCGATTTCATCTCGTCGGCGGACTTTGTTCTAAATCTGTAGCCATTCACAATATAACCCTTGTAAGACATAACGTGAGAATATGGTATACATCCAAGAATGTCAAGGTTAATGTTCCACCTATCATCTGTCATTTCCCTTAAATGTTTCACACGTGAACGGAACCATTTGAGGAATTCAGATTTATTATGCGTCTCATTAAATAATGAATTGTACTCATCAAAAAATTCGTCAATTTCTGACAACTGCATCAAGATATAGTAGTGTATAAGATCTCTATCCTCATCGGATATTACGCGGCGGATACCGCTGAATATATGCCTGCCACATGAATGAAAGACCCTTAATTTAGATTCGTCCTCTTCCTCCTCAACCTCGCCTTCATCATTTCGTTCATAACGGTTGAAACGCACGCTTTCACCTTCCATATACAATTCACAGAAATTAATACACTCTTCACAAAGATAACCTTAAGTAATGCATCCTTCGGGTTGTGCCTTATTAAAGACCATACTTTTTAATTTTCGAAGGTATCTTTCTATTGGATACATCCAACGATATTGAACCGGCCCACCGATCCTTGCTTCACCTGCTAGATGAACTATTAAATGAACCATTATGTCAAAGAAGGCTGGTGGGAATATCTGCTCTAATTTGCGTAATGTGATAACAATATATTCTTCAAGTCTTCTCAAGATCAACGGATCTAAAACCTTCGAACACAATAATCTAAAAAATCCACTCAATTCTGTTAATGATTGTAGGACAACATCGTCAACAATCCCGCGAATAGTGAATGGGAGTAACACTTCCATGTAAACATGACAGTCATGACTTTTTAATCAAGTTATCTTACGTTCTCTTTCATTTACAAGCCTCGATAACTGTGATGAGAACCCATCAGATACCTTCAAACTTTTAAAGAAGCTGAAAATTTTATCATGCTCAGCGTTGGATAATGTATATATTGCTGCAGGTATAGTAATCCGTCCATTGTCTAATTCAATTGGATGTAGTTCTTCGCGTATACCAAGTTGAACTATATCTCGTCTCATCCTTAAATTATCTTTTGATTGACCTGAAAGATCTAACATTCCCAAAATATTTTCCAAAACATTCTTCTCAATATGCATGACATCCAAATTATGATGAAGTTGTAAGTGTTTCCAGTATGGTAACTCTCTGAAAAAATACTTTGTTTCTTCCAACCATCGGCTACACTTTTCTTCGTTGTTTGTCCTAAACAACTGCTTTGTACAAGTAATTGATGTTTCCAAATAATGTTGCCATTCACACGAGCTAAGTCAAGTCGTTGCCCATAAGGTGAGCCGTCAAATTTCTTATTACTATCTGCCCTTTGCCATCTATGCTTCGGTGGAAGGAATCGACGATGACCCAAATAGCAATGCTTCATACTTCCAGACAGCCATGTCGAATGTGTTTTTTCAAGACAGACAGGACATGCGAGTTTTCCCTTAGTACTCCAATCAGACTAATTTGCGTACGCGGGAAAGTCATTTATAGTCTACAACAGTGCAGCTTGTAATGTAAATATCTCTTTCCTACATGCATCATATGTAGGTATTCCAGTAGTCTATAAGACTTTTAGTTCATCCATTAACGGTTCTAGGTACACATCAATTGTGTTGCCATGACCTTTAGGACCAGGAATTAGTAGTGTCATCATCATAAATGATGAACTCATTGACATCCACGGTGGTAGATTGTAAACAATCAAAATCACAGGCCAAATGCTGTAACTCAGACTCATATTACCAAACGGATTGAAACCATCTAAGGATAATCCCAAGCGAACATTTTTCTCATCACTAGAGAAATGTGGATATCTCTGATCAAATTTTATCCATTCTTCTGCATCGGATGGATGTCTCATAACTCCATGAACATCTCGTTTATCTGAACGAGAATGCCACGTCATCCACTTTGCAGTTTTTTCTGACATGAAGAGACGTTTCAGCCTTGGAATTAATGGGAAGTATCGTAATATTTTCACTGACTTCTTATTCCTCTTTAAATCATTTTTTTCTTCTTTATACCTAGCAATATGGACAAAGAACTAAATCAGAATTCTCTCCTCGAAAAAGCATACAGTCATTAACACAAGCATCGATCTTCTCGTATTTCAGACCAAGCGATCGGAATCGTTGCTTCGCCTCTTTCCAATCCTTAGGATAATTATGAGGATTATTCAATAACTTCCGTATTAAAGCCAGCACATCTGTCATCATTGCAGCAGTTGATCCATTCCTTACTTTCATCTTAAAAAACTCTAATAAAATCTGCAAACGCGTCATTTCCACCCCAGGAGCCAATATATCTTCTGCATCTGGCAAACTGCTCAAGAACCTATCATCTAAACCAATGTCTAGTGCCTCAGGTCTTCTTAAGTCGTCCATTAGTTCAAATAACTCTAGATCAACATTATTCATGGTTTGTGTAGTGACTCCTGCATCTACACCCATATCTTCATCCATTCGCAAAGCTATAACCTCTCCATGTTCAGTCCAAATGGAGTAATGTAACCAAAATCCGTTGAGTATAAGATGGTTATGGACTTCCTCTCTAATATCCCATTTAATATTCTTACATCTCACACATGGACAATAAATCTTAAGACCACCAAATTTCTTATTAACTCTTTTTATTTGAAATGCCCAATCCAAGAACGCGATCACTCCTCTCTTATATTGTTGAAAATCATCATATCTCTTATCCATCCATGATTTATCCATTTTACTGCACAATCAGAATAAAATCCACCATTGTGTTATTATAGACAACAAGTTTTTCCATCCTAAACCCTAATCAAGTGTTTCTTTTATACACAACAACATTATATTTAATATACAACTAGCAATGTTTTATACAAATAATGTTTCATCCTATAAACAAGTAATGTTTCTCTATTATATTAATGATGTTTCATCCTATACACATTCAATGTTTCATCCTCTACACAAGCAATGTTTTATCATATACACAAGCAATGATTCATCCTATATACAAATCATGTTAATAGACAACAAGATATTTCATCCTATACAAATCATGTTTCTCTATTATATTAAACAAATCAAGCAACCCTAACATGGGGAAAAACCTATTATATTAAACAAATCAAGCAACACTAACATATCATCAAAAAAACTCATTCACATGGGGAAAAACATCCCTAACAAGAATATCAAGTAAAATAAACAAGAATAAACACAAAGGAGTGTTGATAGATACCAGAAATGGAGATTGACGAGGTCGGTAACCACGGAGAGGCCGGAGACAACTCCGGGACGGCAGGGGGCGACGATGGGCGGCGGCTTGAGAGGAGAGGAAAGTGAGATTGAACGCAGGTCGAAGGGGTTTATTTCAATCTGACCAATGGGGACGGTCGTTTCAACCATCCCCATTGGAGACGACCGGCGACGGTTCACTAAAGACTGTCCCCTTTGGACGGCATAGGAGACGGTCTTCAGTGATCGTCCCCTTTGGTGGCAGAGGGGACGGTCATTAATGATCGTCTCCTCTGGTCGACCACTTTGGTCCAAGGGCCGGAGGCGACGCCAACAGAAGCGACGCCAACAGAAGTGTATTGGGGACAGTCAGAACCGTCCCCAAAGGCCCTCCAGTGGGGTGCGTATGGTCCAGTGGCCTGGTAATGGTAGAGGGGACGGTCCGTCCCCTCTGGTCGACCACTGTGGTCCAAGGGCCGGAGGCGACGCCAACAGAGGCACAATGGGTGCGGTCAGAACCGTCCCCAAAGGCCCTCCAGAGGGGTGCGTATGGTCCAGTGGCCTGGTCATGGCAGAGGGGACGGTCATTAATGACCGTCCCCTCTGGTCGACCACTTTGGTCCAAGGGCCGGAGGCGACGTCAACAGAAGCGTATTGGGGACAGTCAAAACCATCCCCAAAGGCCCTCCAGAGGGGTGCGTATGGTCCAGTCGCCTGGTCATGGCAGAGGGGACGGTTATTAATGACCGTCCCCTCTGGTCGACCACTTTGGTCCATGGGTCAGAGGTGACGCCAACAAAGGCGCAATGAGGACGGTCAGAACCGTCCCAAAGGCCCTCCAGAAGGGTGGAAATGGTCCAGTGGCCTGATCATGGCAGAGGGGACGGTCATTAATGACCGTCCCTATTAAGTTATTACAAAAGGGGACGATAATCCACATACCGTCTCCCAGTATGTGGTTATTAGGGACGGTTTTCTGATGACCGTCCCTAAAAAGTGACATTAGGGACGGTCAATCTCAAACCGTCGCTAGTTGTCGTCCCTAAAAAGTGCAATTCCTGTACTCGAGCATCGAAGAGAATGAATAAGCTAGATTAACCCCCTTGTGCATGTGAGTACATGATCCAATCTGTTCAAGTCTACTCAATCTTTAGAGTTCCAAAATTCTAAAGCTCAACCCATCCTTAATCAAGAGGCACCCAATTCCTCTAATTCTCCATACTCTCTCTGTTGTACATATATACTAAGGATATGAAATTTAGTGTTAACTGCGATTCCGAGAATAGAGTCAAATCGTCACCCAAAGTCTTAGTTCAAGAAATTCTCCTAAGGAACCAATCCTCAACACTAGGGAATAAATCAAATCTTGCATCCAGTTCACTGTCTCTTTAGTTGTCAGACTTAGAAAAATGTAGATGGAAGGCCAGTAATGGAGGGTATGGGATTGTGTCATTTCTTCTCTCCCTCTCATTGGAACAAGGATTCTCTCTAGTGCCTTTTACGCAACACATTTTTTTGGTGTTGATCAGTGCGTCCGTCAAGAGAAGTTGGAGCCGTCTGCACTTGTTTTCCTGGGAATACACCGGGGTGTGTCTTTTTTGAGTATCTATCGTACCTTCTACACCCAGACTTGTAGCATTTACGATGCAGATCCCTTTTTTGGTGCAAGCCCGACTCCTGGTCCTAATAGAGGTGGTCCAAGTGGACACTTTGAAAAGTTTGGGAGCGCTCGCATTTGGTGGAAGCTCTTTGATATGTAACTTTATGGAATGAGAGATTTTCTTTGACATTTCATTTATTAGTAGTACTTTCGCTAGCTCCATTGCTTTTACTAAGAGTTGGCGCACACTGATCAATATTTTTTTATTTATTCACACCCTGGCACTTGGGTCAATATCAAGAGATTAGTATAAGAACCAAGTTCTCATACTGTCTAATATTTGACACTCAGGTTTCATGAAGCCTCCAAAGATTTTATCCCATCCTCGAGCATCATTAGATCAAGTCCAGACTCGAATCCCTCATCTTAATCCCTCAAGTGAAAAGTCAACTCATCTCATCAAAACCGCAGTCGTGCATGTGATGTGCTGACCATATTCTTAATGGTCCGAGACTAAGCATGAAATATAGCATGCAAATCTAGAAAACTAGGGAAATATGGGTGATTAAGTCTACGACCCTGATGGCTAAGGCTGGTTAACCTAAAATCTCAAGACCTCATAAAACTAAGTTTCCTTGATCATTTCAGATCTTGGGTGGAAGTATGATTGTAGAGGATTAATCCAACTCCTTCATTCAGAAACACACATTATATTTATTTATTTATTTATTTATTTAAGCTTCAAGAGATATTAAGACTGCCTAAACTCAATTAAGTAGATGCATTTGCATTCAACCAGTATGGATGTAAGTACATGCCAGAGCCCGTTGCTTGAGGATGGGGCCTTACGCGATGTCCTCTAGACCATCCAATCTGCTAAGGGAGAATCCTCACTGAACGTGGCTACTTAGTTGGGTTTAGTAGTCACTAATGACACCTAAAGGATTTTTTTATTTTTCTCATTTTTGTGGATTTTAATTTAAAGGTTAAAACAATTTTTAGACTCAACTTTCCTTGAAAAAAGAAGCTTTCAAAACCATGTCACACAAATAAAAATTTTCAAAACATTTTCAAAAAGACTTTTCAAAATAAGAAAAACTCATTTTTCAAATCATTTTAGAAAATATTTTTTATAAAAATAGTGTAACATAATATAGAAAAGCCGTGAAAACTTTTGAGTCCGCTTAGTTCAAAGGATTTTACTTTAGCCAAAAAGATTTAAATTTTTCAATTTTTTTAGATTATAGCTAAAGTAAGTATATTGTATACGGTATACCCCCCTATACTTAAACTTTGCTATGTCCTCATAGCACTAGATGATACAAGTCCATCGGTCCATTTAAATATAGAGAAATATACAGGAACCAAGAGGGGCTCCCCCTATACTTAGGTTAGAAATAACCTAAGCATAAAGGCAAGGAAAGATGAGTAGAGATAATCATAGGGACTCGGGTCCCCCTATAATTAGGCTGTGATTAGCCTAAATATAAAGATGAGATTTGATGTTGGGAGAGACCGATGTAAACGAACAAGATGGATGGATATACAAGTGAGCGGATGAATCTACGGAGATTAATGGAGTGACTAAGGATCTAGGGAGTGTATCGAAGCAAACATGGCTCAATCAATGTGTATTGGTGATTAAAACATTATATCTTTACGCAGGAAAAATGTCAAGTAAGAATCAATGCGTAAACGAGGATGTTGCTCTCTCAAAACCAAAATTTTACTCTATTTCAAGTTGACTTGCAATTAACAGTCCCAGTTATTATTTAAAGTTGTCATTGAATTAAGGTGAGCACAAAATCCATCAATCATCGTCTACCATTCATTCTCATTTTCCATTAATCTAGGTGATCAATCTAGGAGGGGAAACCAAGAAAAACCACGTAACCGATAAACCATGATCTAGGCTAAGCAATGAAACATGCAACGACTTGGCAAAAATTTAAAAAAAATGGACTATTTTTAAAGCCAAAAACATGTATGCAAGTCGATCGAGAAGCCGCACCTAACATGCTTCTATTAGCGTGAAGAATTTCTTTCGAATTTGACTAAGTGAAGCGATGCTACGTGCGTCTTGAATTAAAGTGTGTCCTACCTATGAATAAGCACGTAAAAAATGAAAAAGATAATAAGCTCAAAGAGCCAAGGACGATCCCCACACAACCACAATCGTTCTATTACACGCGAGTCTTCGATCGAAGACCGCTATAAAAGACGAATATTACAAGTATATGAATTGAAATAAAAATGTGAGACATTTTCTTTCTTTCTTTCTTTTCTATTTGCTCCAAGTATTCTTCTACGGCTCCTCGCAACGGGAAGCGCAGCTCCTCGCCTCCTTGAGTGATCAAGGGCCCTGTCACAAAAACAAAGGTTAGAGATCAAATAAAAAAGACAAATTTTGTAATGCAAAGTAAATGAACAAATTGAACCATAAAATGAAACACTTAATTATATAAATAAAATTCCAAATAATACAAAAAAATGAGCCGCGTCCCCGACAACGGCGCCATTTGATAAACCGTGAATTTAGCCCTTTAATAATGTGGAATTAGCACTGAAGATGTCATTGTAGTCGGGCCAAATTGGGTTAATAAAAAACCATCTAAATTGGATATGATAAGGAAATCAGATGGTCCTATTTATTTTACTTGGCAAGAAACCAAGGTCAAACTCAGGGACACGAGCCTCTCTCGTGATTATCCAGATTTTTATCTATCTATTAAAGTGTTGAGTTGAATACCAATAGGTCAAAGTATGCTAAAGGACGAAGACAAGACAATGTCACAAACATGCATTTTTTCTGTTTTATTCATGCAAATAAATGTGATGCAATGCAACACAATTAATATGCCCTAGATCAGAATAAAAATGGTGAGCAAATTTAACAAGAGTCGATTTCAAGTTTAATTAAGGTGACAGACTTGATTGACCAGTTGAACAAGGCATAAGTTGAGTAATAAGAGATACATAGCTAACAAAATAATACATCAAAATTCGTGTATCCAAAATAAGAAATTAAATATGCCACTAAAAAGTACATCAAACAAGCTTTGAAATGAGACTGAAATCAACTGAAATTGAGATACAGTGCTCAAGATATGCATAAAGGAAGACAGGGGCATAACTGAAAGAAGACATGAAATAAAATTGCAAACAGATCCCTGGAAGGGACTAAAATGCAATAAAAATAAAGCACAAGGCCTTCCATGTAAATAACACAAACACGCGGGGGCATATTTGCAATTATTAAAACTTGCAGGTATATATGCAAATAACCCCAGGCGTGTATGGTGCTGCACCTGTATGCAAATTGGAGAATATGGCGGGGCCTCCCTGCAAATTTCCTGGGTCAAACGTGACAAGCACGTGCTCTCCCAGGCTCGTGTGTCTCTGAGGCTCGAGGAAGACTCGGCGTTGCTTCGGCTAGGCTCGGAAGCTGGTTCAGGATCGATGCTGGCTCGGCTCGACTCGAAGCTCTGGGGTGGTTTGACGTAGGCTCAGGAGCTCCGAGCCTAGAGGGTCGGATACTGAAGCTCTTGGATCGCCACGTGGTCGAATGTGAACCATCTGATCGTGGCGATCGGATGGTTACTGTACGCTCATGGAGTCGTTGGCGTGTCCTCATCTGGACCGTTGGATGAACGTCTGAGATTAACATCCAATGTTCATTGTACCTTCTCCTACATCTTCAACTGGCGGCAGGTTCAGAGTTCCGGTGAAGGAGCCCGAACTCCGCCGCCTTCTAACTTGCTTGATGAAAGTCCCCAGAGCTCCGTGGAAGATTGGCGATGTCGCTGGAGCTCATGGGGATCTTCCGAGCATCCTGGACATGGTTGATCACGCTTGAAAGATGGAGGTGTGGCTGTGTGAAATATCTCCAGTGAGGATCCCGACCATTGAAGTATAGAGAACCTGCATCATTAATTTATAGCCAAATCATGGGGTTTCGTGAAAGGGAATGAGGTGGAGAGCACTACGGGCAAAGAAAATGACAGCTCTGAGCTCCTTAGCCGTGGATGGCGGAGGAGAGGGGTCGGAGGTGTTCTGAGGTTGTGAAGGAGGGATTGAGCGATCGAAGTGAAGGCGATGATGGGGGTGATTGTGCGAAGCTCAGAAGATGAACGATGAAGGTTGACGAAGAGTATAACTACCTAATTAATTCCGTGAAGAAAGTTGAAAAATACTAGAGAGTTGGAGGGGACTTACCTGATCAGAGATGGAGGGTATAGCTTGGGCTTGGGGTTCGAGAAGATCCCCGGGTCTTCGCTGGACCCTATTAGCTACTCGGGGAAGCTCGAGCGGGGTAAACGCACCGCAACACTGCCATGATCGGTGGCGGGTCAACATCGGGGAAGATGGTCGTCATCGCTCAATCCTCCACCTCCCCCTGTCACAGGGAGATGGAGGAGGGCTGGCCCTCCTCTCGTGTAAAGGTGGACAAGAAGAAATGGCGGAGGAGATTTCTTATTTAAGGACGAAGTTTGGCGGTTCATGTGGTGGAATCATGGGTTTCGAGAGCGCGCATGGGGTGAAAGAGAGGGATTTGTGGGTAGTGACTGTATGCGCGAGGATCGTGGATGATGGGGCTATGTCTTGGAGCGGTTGGTGCATGGAGAAGGTGGCGATGGTGGGCAGAAAAATGACAAGGGCGAAGGGGTTCACGAGATGGAGAACGTGGGAGCGAGGGAAGCTGGAGGTAGGTGACGATGCTGTGGCCGTTGGATATGGAGATCCAACGGCTGAGGGTCAGGCGATAAAGAGTGGCCTTGATTGAATCTCAGGTGGCATGATCAAAGGGCAAAGATGTTGCCACATGTCGTGCTCTGGAGTGAGCACCGGCAGACGGTGATGATGATTTTGCGAAAGGCGATCGGAGGGTGGAGAATATGGGAAGAGTAAACGGATAAGATGATAATGATCGTTGCCGATCGGATGGCTGAAGAAGTGACACGTGGCGCATGGAGATCTCGGCGCTAGCGTGCGACTGAGATGATAAGCCAGCGTTGATCGAAGGGCTGTCATTAAGAGGATGCATGGTGAACCTAGGGCCGTTGGATCAAGAATAGATCCAACGGCAGAAGGCAAGGGGCAGACTATGCAAAGGAGGCTGGGCCACGTGGCTCAACCAGAAAGTGCCACGTGGCCCAATCAGATTATTGCACAAGAAATTTTGATTTTTGAGGGGTTAAATGGCCGAATTTGAGAAAACTCAAAACATGAAAGTTGTAGATCTCAATAAGATCTACAAGTTTTATGTTGACCAAAAATGGAAAAGAGGTCATCTGAAGACATAAAATATTTTTGAAGGTACTTTTAAGTCTAAAAATACCACGAATTTTAGTTTTGCTCTTTTTTGTGATATTTAACTTATTCAAGACTCTGATAAATACAAGACATTATATGGATTTATTGACACATATTTAAGCAAGGGGGTTAAAAATGGAGAATTACGATGATGAAATCAGGTTTCATCAGCTATGTATTGTTTCTCATTTTTACCATTGTTTGATTTTTAAAAATACAAAAACATCTGAATATTCTACAAAAATTTATCAAAGACATTTCAAAACTCTTAAAAACTAAAAAATATTTTTTCTGGATTTTTCTGATCATTTTTATATAATTAAAAATACAAAAAGAGTTGGTGTGTGTAGTTCTTATTTTATGCATATTGTTCTTTATTCGAAATTTAAAAAAATGCAAAATTAAAATCACATTTTTTTCAAAATTAGAAAATAAAAAAATAGAAATATACAAATTTAAAAAATATAAAAAGAGAAAATTTCCACAAAAATCATGGATAGTTTGCCTTTGAGATTTCTGCTTTTTTTAATGGGTTTTTATAATTGAATAACCCTCGGGAATTGTAGCCTCCCTGAGTTCGATCATGCCCGCTATACAGGTAAATAAGTAGCAAAAAAAATTATTTCTTTGTCATGGGAATTTGGCGATAGCAACGACCACTATATCAATTATTATCGATCCTCGCGAATAGCTCGTGCCAACAAAATGGTGCCATTGCTGGGGATATAAAATAAAAAATAAAAAACCCCAAATTCTATGTGACAACATCATGTTGTATCCAAAATCGAATAGTGAAAAAGATAGAAGAATGGGAAGAGAACTGGAGTGTGACCAGTGTAGTCACATCTCATGTGAAGCTTGACCAGCTTAGCCAAGTCTCCACTAAGACATGCAGGCTTTCTGAAGCTTGGACCATTGTGGTCATGTTTGTATTTGGTGTATTTGGCTTCTTTTTGGTAGAAAGTGATTGTTGCATTGCATTGATCTTTCGTGACCCGTCAGATATTGCATCTTTTTCTTCCGTCCATTTTTTTGTGGTCTTGGAAAAATTGTGCCAGCATATCCTTCCCTCAATCGAAGCTTTGTTTCAACCCCACAATCCCATCTTTAAAAGTCTGCGCCACTAGACAAGGATGAAAATGCACCACCAAAATGGAATGCCTTTCGCAACCCCATGCAAGTTGAGCTAAGTATAGAGTGCATGAGTTTAAAATTGTTTCAAATGGAGAAGAGTTAGGTGTCCTTCTTAGGCAAGTTTAAGTTGAATTCCGATCACAGTCTCATGGAACCCAAAGAATTAAGTCGAATGACATGAAGAGTCTTGATTCCAGATCCTAATAAATTCTTTTTAGATTTAAGTGGATAAAGGCCTAAACCAAGCTCCATCATCCAGACTTAGGTCCATTCGGTTCAAGAATCAAACTTGTTCTGGAAAATGCTAATGAATGCAACAATTGTTTATGAAGTGAATTTTTTGAATTAAACTTTTTTTGTGATTTTTAAGAATTTTGCAATTTTTTGAGTTTAAAACTTTTAATTTTTTAATATTTTTTGAAGGAATCAATGGATTAAATCAATTTAAATGAATTTATAATAATTATTTACATTTTATAAATAATTGTATACATATTTTATATTCAAAATTATACGGATTTTATATAAGATTGAACAAAAGAAATTTATTTACAAAATTTATATAATTATGGATTTTATCCAAGTATTATACAACAGATTTTATATACAATTTTAAGACAATTTTTTTATAAGTCATTTACAGATTTCTATCGGCTTTTAAAAACCCAAAATATATACCCATACTTTTAGATCCATATTATTAAAAATACAATAAAGTACGAGTTATGTCTTCTAAAGTATATAGAATATATAAATGATACTCCCTATACTTAGCATGAACTATGTCCTCATAGTGACCAAAGAAGCGACAAAGGAAGACATAACTCGGGCTAAGTATAGATTGGTGAAAAGAACTCTATACTACAACGACTCAAAGAATAACAAATAAAAGTCAATCATCCCCTCTATACATAGGATCAATTAATCCTAAGGATAGCAGATTCAAAAATGAAGATGATCGAAGTTAAGAGAATGTACACAATCAACGACTCAGCTTGTCCCCCCTATACATAGGGTAAAACATACCTGAGTATATAGAAGTATATTAACAATTGAGGGACAACCGACATATTAGATGATACAAAAAAATCGAAAACAATCAGAGACAATAATGAGCGATATGACCCAACTATACTTAGGGTAAAGCACACCCTAAGTATAAGAAACAACAGGGGTGATAGAATAGAACGATATGAACAACATAGTGTCTACACCCCCTATACTTAGGATAAAGTACATCCTAAGTATAGCAAAAATCCTAAGCTAGACCTAAGGATGTAAGACAAAAATGAAAGAAAGAATGAACAAAATTTGAAAACACATATGTACAAGGTAAAAAACTGAATAAATCAGAACGTGAAACTCGGGTATGAGATGCAGAATGTGAAGAATGGAAAACACATCTCATGCAAAATGATGGGGGCAACATCAATGGTCGGTGACTCATGATCAAGATATGGTTTGAAACGCTGACTATTGACTCGAAAGGTGGACTCGGAAGACAACTCAGATATGCCAATGCTACCGTTGTCGTACACCTTTCGCACTATATACGGGCATTTCTATTTGCTATGAAGTTTCCCTAGAAATAACTTGAGTCTCTCATCGAATAGACAAACTCGTGAAAGCCTCATCTCTCAATTCTTCTAAGGCTGTCAATTCTTTCTGCCTCTGATCTCCTGCATTGTCTAAATCAAAGATTACTTCTTTCACTGCCCACCATAAACTATGCTTAATCTCAACAGGTAAGTGGCATGGTTTGCCATAAATGAGCTAAAAGGGAGATGTACCCAATGATGTCTTGAAGGATGTTCTATATGCCCAAAGAATCGAGTCCAAAAGCTGTGACCATCCTTTCAGTTCGGGCAAACAATCTTATGCAAGATTGTCTTAACCTCTATATTTGAAACCTCGGCAAGAACATTCGTCTGAGGATGATACAAAGTAGCAACTCGATGGTCTATCCCGAACTCGCTAGCAAGTGCCCTTATTTTGTCATTGATGAAGTGGCTACCCCCATTTGAGATCAGAACTCGAGGGACCCTGAACCGCGAAATGATATGCTTTCTAAGGAACTTGCAAACCGTGTTCGCATAAGTGGATCGGACGGGAATATCCTCAACCCAATGACTCACATAATCTACAGCCAACAGAATGTACTCGAATCCCTGGTTTTTAGGAATGGGCCCACAAAGTCGATACCCCATGCATCGAAAACCTCATAGAAGTGAATCGGTTGCATCAGCATCATATCTCCATGTCCACAAGTACCCATCCTCTGACAGTCAGTACATCTCTTCACGAATGCATGATCATCCGCAATGAGAGTAGGACACCAAAGATTGGATTAAAGCACCTTCTGTGATGTCCTCTTCCCTGAATGGTATCCTCCATCTTCTAATTTCTGATAAACATGAGGACACTTTGGTATTCCTCCTAAGGAATACATCGACGCCATACACAATTTGCTCCTTCATGATAAAGGATCAGATCCTCCCAATGGTAAGACTTGGATTTCGTAAGGAAAGTCTCAAGTCTCTGCTTTGACCAACCTTGTGGGACTTTCTTGGCAACAAGAAAGTTCACAATGTCAGCGAACCATGGGAGTGAGGTGATAGAAAGAATTGCCTCGTCTAGAAAAGTCTCAGTGATAGGTGTATCAAACTCAGAAGTCTCGGGTAACTCTAGTTTGAAGAGGTGATCCGCCACCACATTATTGACTCCATGCTTATCCTTAATCTCAATATCGAACTCCTGGAGTAGAGGGATCCATCTGCTAAGACATGGCTCGGAATCCTTCTTATCCTTAAGGTACCTAATGGTAGTATAATCAGTGAATATGGTAACCTTAGATCCTAAAATATGGGACCTAAATTTATCTAAGGCAAATACTACATCTAGCATTTCTTTCTCTATAACAGTGTAATTCAGTTGGGTGGAATCCAAAGTCTTGCTAGCATAGTTTATGGCATATGGAAGGTCATTGATGAGCGACCTGCCGACTAGGGGTTAAGTATGAAAAATAAGCAAGGGTCGTTGTGACCCCAATCAGCAGGCCAGACTCAACAACAAAAATCAAGATCACGTAAATCAGACAATTAAAGCATGAAATCAATGTAAGCGGTCTCCGCTATATATTTAACTTGGTATAGCAACAAGGTTGAACACAAGGAGCACGAGTGAAACCTACGAAGTAGTCGTAATCAGAGAAACAAAAGCATATATTTATTTATTTTTATTTTGCATTTTTTTAATATTTTCAAAATAAGAAAACAAAACAAAACAAATAAGGAAAATCGGACACAAGTAAGCTTCCACAACTTTTATTAAGGTCTAAAAGGCTCAAAAATCAGAAACAAAAATATTTTTATGTTTTCCAAATATTCAGATGTTTTTGGTAATTTTACTGGATTTTCAAATTTTTATATGATTTTAAAAAAATTTAAACAAAGGTAAACAAGGAAAACAATGTACAATCTGGACTAAAAGGCAAATTTAAAATACTAATAAAATCTTAATGTCCTAGTTGAGATTTTTATGAAAAAGTAAATAAAAATATCTAACTATAGAAACTGAAATTCTATTTTTTTTTGAATTTTTAAGAATTTTATATGATTTTTATAAAATTTTTATAGTTTTTTTCTTTTTAGGGTTTTTATAATGATTTTTTAAACAAAATGCTATTGGAATTAAAACACATCAAGACAAGCAGACACTAATTTTTTTGGAATTTTTGAGGAAATTTTTATAATTTTTAGGTGTTTTAGAAAATAGATAGAATAGTTTTAGGTGTTTTTTATTTTTAGAAAATATTAAATAAAACTAAAGTAATTCATAAAAATTACAATAAATATTACATTTAGAGGAGCTAACTATAGTTTTTATGCAATTTTCAGAGTTAATTAGGTATTTATTTGATTAAAAACAACACACACAACAAGTAGGGACCTAAATGCAATTATGAGAAACTACAGAGGCAAATAATAGCATACGTAAAAGCTCAGGGCGATTCCTGCAATTTATCCAATGTATTCACGCACATGCTCAAAAATTCACGCACAAGGGTATACATGCAATTACTAGGAAAGTTCTGCTAAAAACATAACATCAGGAAGCTCGAGATAAAACATGCAAATAACCAATAAAATCACGTGAACACACACGTGTATCAGGTTCGGAGGGACTAAAATGCAAATACTAAAACTATCAGGTCCAAACTTGCAAAATCTTTAAACTACGATTTATTTATAGAACTATATAATAAAACATAAAAATATAGGGTGTAAAAGAGCAATATACCCCTTACAGGGCACGTGGCGCACGTGGAAGGCATCATGGGCATACAGCTCTAATCAATTAAGTGGGCAGATCTGATGGCATAGAGTATGTTGGTAACGTGCGGCCTAATGCGTCAGGGTGTGTCAGATCCAACGACCACAAAGATGAACTGGTCGGGCGGCTGAGATCGACTCTGGCAGAGCGGGGCCCATCCGACTGTAGGAGAGGATGCTGGACGAACTCCCTCCAGCAACCTTCGATCGAGCAATGAGGCTAATCCGTGACCCGATGAAAGATCTGAAGGTCTTGTCACGCTCGGCGATACGTAGCGTGTCAGGAGGACGGCTCCCGATCTGAAAGGTAATGATCGGATGGTTGTCGCGGTGGAGGTGCGCCCAAAGCTGCTCTACCTGAGCAGTCGGAAGCCAAATAGGGGTCTTCGGTGTGAACCAAGGCCTGCAATGGGAAGAACGCTTGGAGGTGTAGCTCTGGCATGGGTTTATTGCAAGCAAAAGCAAGAGAAGCATAGCAGAATGGAGGTCGACTCCCGGCGGGTATGGAGGGGAGGTGTCTTGGCCTTAATCTAGACCTGGTTGTCGAGCCAGGATGCAGTGCAAGATGAAGGGCGAGACGGAGGGTCGATCTGAATGGATGGATGCGAATAACGGGGCCCCGACCAGCTGGTCGGAGCAAGTGGGTGTGTAGCGGAGCTATGTTGAATGAACAGAATCAAAAGCAAAAAATACAGAGGATAGGATAGATACATGAAGATCCGGATGGATTCCTGAGCTCCAAGCGATGATGGTCGTCGAGGTTATGGCCTCAACCATGTTGCGGCGGACATGAAGGCTGCTCGCGGCGGATCTCTGGCCACGAAGGGTGAGCTGCATGATTTTGCTACCGATCTCCAATCCGAGAATGTTCTCTGGCAGCTGTCACTCAACCAAAGGTGTCTAGGGTTAGAAGAAGGAGTGAGGCACGAGGTGAGCTGTTGTGGAGGCAGAAGAGAAGATTTATAGGCTTCCCAGGAGGGTGAGTTGATCAGGAAATGACACGCAACCCTAGGAAGATCCGCGCCTTCCTAGGGATCCACGAAAGTGATGTATCCTAGGAGAAGGCTCGGGCGAAGAATCAGATCGAGAGGAGGAATGACCCGACTGGGAAAATGGGAGAAAAAGCTCTGATGGAAGGAATCAGGTCGGGTCAGCCTTGGAAGAAGGCATTGACCGGAGGTCAACATCCGACTAGACCAATCAGAAAATCCGAATTTACAAATTATCTATAAAATCAATAAAAAATAATAAATAATTCAAAATAAAAATTGTAAAAAATGAAATATGTTTATTATTTTTCAAACTATTTTTCTGTAATTTTTAATTATTTTTATGAGAAGTAAATTAGGTATAGACAATATATGGATCTATATACAGGTATAATATATCTATGTATTATGTACAATTATTTTTATTTTGTTATTATTACATAAATACCCCAACTTTATATTTTATTTATTTTCAACATATTTTTAGGAGTACAAAATGATTTTTATTTTATTTTTTAAATTTATTTACAAGTATAGAATAAATAGGAGATGTGACATATATAAATATATATATGTATATTGTACAAGTAAGAAGGATTTTATTTTTATTTTTACTTGATTTTTCTGATTTTTATTTTATTTTTATTTTATTTCTAGGGTTATATACAAGTAGGTAAAAAGAATATTGTACTTTTATTTTATCAAAAATGATTATTTATATACATAGGTAATATGTACAACATAGAGTAAGCCCTATCTCTCTCTACTTATTTTATTTGGTGATCGGGTCAAGGCTTGACATTATCTTGGGGTTCGAGCCACTCTGTATTTTTTCTAAATACCTCCTTCCTTTTTCTTTTCCTTTCTTCTTTTAATATTTGCACAAATACATGCTAATTATGCAATATTGACATATGCATGCATAATGCTAACTTATTGTCTTTACACCTATTTACATGTTGTTTTGCCAAGATAGATAGCTAAAATAAAAGATTAAAGAATGAGAATCATGGATTCATCACCCCCTATACTTTACCTTTGTTAGTCCCTTAGCAAATACTTATTTGAAAAAGAAGTGAAAAAGGAAGAATAGAAAAAGAAGGGGAATCAAGGTTGATTATTAAACTTGTCTTCATTAAATTGAAGTATGGAGCTCGGTCAGACCTTTGGATTATTAGTTTGTCGGAATCTTATTTGGATCTAGGTTTAAGACTCAACAGCCTCTATGTTCCACCATTCTATGGTCAAGACTCTTTAATAATCTAGATCAGAACAAGTCTACATACGCAAACTCTGATGACCATGTATCTTTCCTTGTACGGTGTAAGTGATATGTATCTCCCCACCTCAAAAATGACAAGGCAACAGCCTCCCTCAACAAGGTAACTCTAATTCCCAAGTCTAGCAGCTCTTTCCTCGAGGAGCGGGGTATTCCCTTCTAAGTTCAAGTTAAACCGGCTCAAGAAGAGGGGGAAATAAGAGAATGGACCATGGCCAGTGTAGCTAAGTCTACCGCTGCAAGCTTCATGAGATGAGAAGGTGTAACATAAGCTTTGCTTTATTTGGCTATATACACTCCGACAGGCATTTTATTTTCTATCAGGCCTGCCCATTTTTTGGAGTTTTTTTCTTTCATTTGCATTGTGTACAGCATATCTACATGGTGCAACATATATACATAAGGACTTTTCCTTCTCAAGCCAGTAGACTATCCCTCTTTTGATGCATTATTGAAACCCACAACTCCTGTCTTTAGACCTCAATACCACCAGACCAAGTTGAGGTGCACTTCCCTCCCTAAAGGAAGATGAGAGGTTCTTCCTAGAAGTACTACCCACGTATGCTACCCCAAGCCAAGGAAAACTGCCTCATTACCACCTCATCCGTGTGGAGCTGAGTTTAAAGTGTTGGTCCAAGTAAAGCCATTGTTTGTGAGAATCGTGCGTGCATTGTTAAGTGTTCTACTTAGGCTCATCAAGATGACATGTGAATATAGCCTAGTGGACTCAAAGAATTAAGTCACTAATGGACCTGAAAAGCCTTAACCCCAAATCCTATAAGGTTCCTCTGAGAATTAGGTGGATTAAGGTCTTAACCAAGCTCTATTTTCCAATTTAATTCCACACTAGTTTAAATATCAACTATGCTTCAGAAGAAAATAGAAATATATACAAAAACCTTTTTGTGAAAATTTTTTGAAAATGCGCAAAATTTTTGAAAATGTTTGAATACATGCATGAATGCAGAGATTTTGCAACTATTTACAAACATTTACACCAGGATTTTTGCAAGCTTTTATTTTTCAAGCAATCTTCATAATTCTGTACTATATACATAATTTTGATATGAAAATATTTACAAAAATTTCACAATCAAAACATTTGTACAAAAATAGTTTTTTATAAATAGTTATGTATGTGCTGGAACGACTTCTATGTACAAGAACAATTTTAAATTTTTTGTGATTTTTAATAAGTGATTTTTAGCTCTTTTATTTATTAACACACTCACACAAAGTACGAGTTATGGCTAAAGTAGATATGTAATATATACGACACCCTCCTATACTTAGCTCGAACGATGTCCTCAGAGTGATCAAAGAGCGATGAAGAAGACATAACTCATGCTTAGTATCGGGAAGTGAAAAGAAACACTATACTATAACGACGAATGAAAGAATAAAATCAATATAAATCGATGATTCCCCCCTATACTTAGGATTAAGTAATCCTAGTATAGAAGATTGTATACTAAAGGGAAAATTGAGGGTTAGAATGTACAGTGTCTACCTCCCCTATACTTAGGGTAAAATATCCCTAAGTATAGACAGCAAAACATAGACAAAAAGAACAAAAGAGTATTAAAAAATCTGACACCCCTCTATATTAAGGGTAAAGTGCACCCTAAGTATAGCATAATCATCAGATGCAAATGGGGTTTAGGCATAGGAATGTGTGATATGGACATCTGGATCTATACAAGGGCGGAAAACAATGATAATCAGGCATGAGATGCAAATGATGTGAGTCAAAGACCACATCTCATGCAAAATGGATCGGGGTGATGTCAACAATAAGCGAATCATGATCTAGATATGGCTGGAGGCGCTGACCATTAATGCAAAAGTTGGACTCAGATGACTTCTCAGATGTGTCGATAATACCATTGTCATGCACCTTTCGGACCGGATATGGTCCCATCCACTTACTCTGCAACTTCCTTGGAAATAATCTAAGCTGGCATCAAACAACCACACTCTCTGATCTGTCTCAAATTGTTTACGGCTGATATGAGAATCATGCCATACCTATACTCGCTCCTTATACTGTAGGCTGCTTGAAAAAGTTTGTATCTCTAAGCCCCTCCAGGGCTGCCAATTCTACCTTCCTTTGATCACCTATACTCTCTGGATCCAATAATATCTCAGTGACAACCCATAGTGACTTATGCTTAATCTCAACAGGTAAATTGCATGGTTTGCCATAAATGAGAGGAAAGAGAGACGTACGCAAAGGAGCCGTGAAGGAAGTCCGATATGCCTATAAGACCGAGTCCGGAAGCTGTGACCAATCCTTTCGGTTTGGGCGGACTACCTTCCGCACTATCGTATTGATCTCCCTGTTCGATACTTTAGCAAGACCATTGGTCTGAGGATGATATGGAGTGGCTACTCGATGGTCTATATTGAACTCGTTAGCAAGGGCCTTTACCTTGTCATTGATAAAATGAGACCCTAGTCAGATATCAATACTCTAGGCACCCCGAACCATGAAATGATGTTCTTCCTCAAAAATTTGCAAACATTCCTAGCATCTGCGATTTGGGCGGGAATGGCCTCAACCCAATGACTAACATAATCAACAACCAATAGAATGTACTCAAATCCATGACTCTTAGGGAATGGACCCATGAAATCGATGCCCTATGTGTCAAAAACCTCACAGAAGTGAATGGGCTACATCGGCATCATATCACTTTGTCCACAGGTGCCCATCCTCTGGCAATCAGTACACCTCTTTACGAATTCATCAGAAACCTTGAAGAGGGTAGGTCACCATAGGCCCCGGATTGGAGCACTTTCTGTACTATCCTCCTCCCAGAATGATGTCCTCCTGCCTTAAGCTTATGGTAGTAAGTGAGGACGCTATGGTGCTCCTCCTGAGGAATGCACCGATGCCAGACGCTATCCCCTCATTCATGATAAAGGACGGGATCCTCCCAGTGGTATGACTTGGCCTTCGCAAGGAATGTCTCAAGTCGCTGCCTGGGTCAACCTTGTGGAACTTTCTTGGCAACAAGATAGTTTACAATGTTGGCGTACCATGGGAGCGAGGTGATATCAAGGATTGCCTCATCTGGAAAGGTCTTTGTAATAGGATCAATCTGCTCCGATTCCTCAAGATTGTCCAAACAGGAGAGATGATCTGCCACCACATTCTTGATTCCAGGCTTATCCTTAATCTCAATATCAATCTCCTGGAGTAGAAGGATCCATCTGGTCAATCAAACTTTGGCATCCTTCTTTGCCATAAGGTACTTGACGGTGGTGTGATCAGTATAGATAGTCACTTTGAATCCCAGAATATATGATCTGAATTTGTCCAAGGCAAAAACTACGGCTAGCATCTTTTTCTCTGTGACTGTGTAGTTCCTATGAGAGGCATCCAATGTACGACTAGTGTAGTGAATGGAAAAGGGTAAACCATCCTACTTCTGTCCTAGCACAACCCACATGACAAAATTGGAGGCATCCATCATGATCTCGAATGGGAGAGACCAATTAGTCGGCTGAAGGATGGGAGCCTAAACAACTAGGTTCTTGAGAGTCTCAAATGATGAAAGACACTTACCATATACAATGAACTCAGTGTCCTTCGTCAGCAGATCAGTGAGCGGTCGGGCAATCCTGCTGAAGTCGTGAATAAAACGTTGGTAGAAACCGACATGCCCCAGAAAAGACCGCAACTGTCGCAAGTTGGACGGAGGATTGAGTTTCCTAATTATATCCACCTTGGTCAGATCAACCACCATGCCCCTATTGGAGATGATATGACCAAGCACCATCCCCTGAGTCACCATGAAGTGACTCTTCTCCCAAGAAAGAACAAGATAGGCCTCTATGCAGCACTGAAGCACTCGGTCTAGGAAATCGCCATAGACCAAGAAGTCATCCATGAAGACCTCTAAACAATCACCAACTATGTTCGAGAAAATGGACAACATGCACCTTTGGAATGTCACCGGGGCATTATATAGATCAAAAGGCATCCGTCTGAAAGCATATGTCCCAAACAGACATGTGAATGTTGCCTTATCCTGGTCTTTGGGCACTATGGCCACCTGATTATATACGGAGTACCCGTCAAGGAAGCAGTAATGACGCTTCCCAGCTAACCTCTCTATAATATAATCAATAAAAGGCAACGGGAAATGACCCTTCTTGGTGACTTGGTTCAATCGTCTGTAGTCCACACAAACCCTCCAAGAAGTGGGTACCCGGGTAGCGATCTCCTCTCCAGACTCATTCACAACTGTGGTGATGCCCATCTTCTTGGGCACCACATGCAATAAACTAACCCACTTGGAGTCAGAGATGGGGCAGATAAAATTGACACTCCACCATTTAGATATCTCTTTCATGACCACCTCTCAAAGATTCGGGTTCAGCAATCGCTGGAACTCACGTGACGACTTCGTGTCCTCCTCGAGATAGATATGGTGGGAGCATAGGTCTGGACTTATCGTATGGAGATCAGCTACACTTCATCCCATTGCCTTGCAGTTTCTTTCAAGAACCTCCATTAAATGAGATTCTTGTTCTCCAGTCAAATTTGCTGAGATAATGATTAGGAACATCTCATGCTCATCCGCAACGAACCTATACTTCAGCGACTGTGATAAAGGCTTCAGTTCTGGACAACTAGGAGCTGGCAAATCTGGCCTCTAAAAGGTCTGAGTGAAGGCAACCAGATCCGAATGTGAGAACTCTCGCTGATCATGAAAAACTGGTAAAGATGGCCCTGCTAGTGTATCTGTGCTTGGTGTTGGCTCTGTCTCCACCCTAGCTGTTGGCTTTGTGGGAATCGAACAAGGAAAATAATCATCAAAATCATCCCAATCTATGTCTGAATCCGGGGGATCTGAATCAGAAACACAAGATATATACTTTGCCACGCTATCCTGAGCGCGGTCATCATACCCAAAAGTGTCCTGTCAAGAGTGTGCTCTCCGAAATCTCCTCTAATGAAGACTGTAAATCTATAGTGTTTGAAGGTGAGAGAAGGGCTCGTGAAATGAGGTCAGTCCAAGCGGCTTCATCATCAGTGATCACAAAGTCGCTTTCGTAGTGGACGTCTTGCTCTGCCTCTGTCGTCTGCTTTGTATCGCTGAGCTGCTCTGAGCAAGCTGAATCTCACACTCTAGTCTCTTCGATCATCTCTATTTGTATACTCTCACCCTCGACGTGAAAGTACACCTTCCCGCTATCATGGTTGGACACCGCCTTGGCTGTGGCCAAGAATGGTCGTCCTAAGATGATGGGGGTATCTGTCACATTCTCAAGGATCTCCATGTCCAACACCAAGAAGTCCATGGGGAATTTCAGGCCCTGAATTGTGATAACCACATCCTTCAATAACCACCTCGGCCTCTTAACATATCGATCCACAAACTAAAGGACCGTCCTGCTGATGAATCTGTGATTTATGACTCTAAAAGTTGAAAATAGATCTTTATTATCGAGTAATTAGCGGCATATTTCCACTTATATTGCAAAATTAGCATTCATGCATGCATTGATAACATCTACATTTTAGCATTCATATTGCATAAATAAGAAGCCCATTTCACTTGTAAATATTCACATGTATATTCACCATATTTCACCTATTTGTATATATTTTATACTAACTCTAAATCCAATAAAACCAACTCTATATGTATATATTACTAATAGTAATTAAAGAAAAATATCAAAAAAATACTAACTTATTAAATTGACCAATAAAATCCCAATCCAAGTTTGAAACTAGGAGCCTTAAAATGTGCATGTCTCTCTCATACAGTGTCCGATTTAGGTATACTCACTTTTAAAGTAATATACATTCAGAGACCTTCGAAACAAGACCAATTTTATTAAAATCGGAGATCGTATGCAAAACTTGGGTTTTGGGCCCCTTTTGTATATTGTACATATTGACTGTTTTGCCCGTTATTTTATCTTTTTATTTTCTTAATTATTAAAAATACAAAAAAACAGATTAAGTTGTAAATATTCTTTTTATATTTTCTCTATTTTTATTTTGATTTTTCTCTCTCTTAAAAATGACAAAAAAATTACAAAAGATAAAATACGGTATTTTATAAGGTACCACCTAAAAATACATTTTGTACAGATCACTTCCTTTGATTTTTAGCCCTTCACAAAAGTTGTAGATCTCGTTGAGACGAGCAACTTTTGTGTTGACCACTTTTTGATTTAATCCCTTTTATTATTTCTTTTTGAATTTTCTTTACATTTAATTTTTGAATTTTCTGGAAGCAACATGTGGCAGCTCTTGGAGCCGCCACGTATCACCCCATTCTTTTTATTTTTATTTTATTAATTTCGAATTTATTTTATTATTTTTGGATTTATTATTATTAATATTTTATTATTACTATTTTAATTATTATAAGTAGCCTACTTATATTATTTTATTTATTATTTATTTAATCTCCCTTTTACCTCTTCTCCCCTTACTTTTCTTCCACTACAAGCCAATAACTCCCCACTACTCCACTCTCTTCATCTCTTCTCCAACTTCCCTTTCCTCCTCTTTATATTCCCATCTCCTCCTCCATTGTTTTTCATCTGCCATTTCCACTGTGAGAGAGAGAGAGAGAGCCCTAGCCCTCGTATCGTTCCTGGTGACAGCACGAACGAGACGATCTGAGCGATGACGAGCTCGACCATCGTTGGCCGTGGTGAGATCCAAGGAGCCTCACAACTCCTTGTTGCAGCTTCCACACAAGCTGCTCAAGCCTCGAAGCTTCCTTGTTCGCCGACTTCTTGAGGCCACGATCGGAGTGTAGCATAGCTCCTCCAAAAATCCGGCGATCATTACAGGTATGAATTCTTCTTCTTTTTCTTGGTAATTTATTTATCTAACAATTTTTCTATTCATCATTGCATTTTTACCACAACATCATTCTTTTACCTCACAACATCACACACACATATTGCACCTTTATTGTATTTCCATTTCGAAGGAAAAAAATATAAAAACAAAAGAAATTTGCAAACAAATATATAAAAAAATATTGCAGGCAGTCAAGCTCCCCGTGACCGTCATCCGTGGTGCCTCGCAACACCCTGCCCACCGGTGTGCCACCACGCACACCGGCTTTTGCCCGACGCCACCGCTGCCATCGACGTGGCC
The DNA here is from genome assembly GCA_037367405.1 of Ottelia alismoides. NCBI lineage: Eukaryota > Viridiplantae > Streptophyta > Magnoliopsida > Alismatales > Hydrocharitaceae > Ottelia > Ottelia alismoides. The sequence goes on along the minus strand of JAZKJV010008085.1, from coordinate 130,094 downwards.
GCGCCTCCAGCAACTGCCGCCCAGCAGGAGGGTGCGGCCTGCCTGAACGCCGCCGACCTCACACCACCCCCACGCGGCCAGCTTCCAACCCCCTCACGGCCGTCGAGGCACAGCGCCACCACTACCCTTGCGCTGGCCCCACCTCCGTCTGAAGCCGCCCGTTCCACCGCCCTCGACCGCGGCACCAACGCATGTCGCCCACAGCCCGACGCCAGCCAGGCCGCCTCGTGCGCACACCGCCCGCGCATGGCCGCACGGCTAGCCGCCCAGAAGCTGTGTGTGATGCCGTGCACCGCCCTCCACGGCCGTGCTCCTCCCTCGATGCCCCTGGCGACCCCGCCTTCTCCTGCGACCACCGATCGCCTTTACGCGGCCCCCAGCGCGCCCCGCGACCTCGCACCACCCCCTTCCAGGAAGAAGCGATGCCGCCGCCTGCTCCATCTCCAGGCGCGCCGCCCCCAGGCGTCGCCTCTCCCCCACCGTCCTCATGAGGCCACGCGTTGCCCTCACGCCATCGACGGTCGCCGCCCCTCCGCGAGCCCTCTCGTCGCCTCACGTGAAGCCCTAGCCACCCCTCATCTTGCGTTACCTGCATGGGTAGCAAGAAAAGAAAAGAGGTCCATTTTCTTTTTATTATATTTGTAAAAATTTCATTTTCAGTCCATCATGTTTATTCCTTTCTAAAAGTGCTCTTAGGCACATTTCAGTTTGTTTATTTTATTTTCTGAATTGCGAAGACACCCCTACCTTTGAGTGATTATTTGGACAATATTTTTGTATCAATTTTTAATCAAAAAATAGCATTTTGTAGAGCATCTAATTGTTTATCTTGTGACTATTTATTTTGATTTTTGTGAGCATTTAACAATTTTTTAAAATTCAGAGTTGAAAATCAGTTATATTTTGCCCAATTAGGCTCTGAAATTCGCACATAGTCATTTATTGTTTCAAAAATTGTGAAAAAATTGTGAATGATGCCTCTAAGTGTGATTTAATTACTATCCAAATTTCGTTCAATTTGGAGTTGTCGTTTGCATAAAATAAATTCTAGGGTGATTTCTGTAAATGATTTTAGTTAAATCCACGAATAAGGTTTTTGAGAAATTTCAACTCTCCTGGATTCCTTATTAAAATATCTATTTGAGATAAATATCTCTCTGGATGATTTGATTTCGTGGATTAATTAGGAATTAAATACTCACAATCACTCTGTTTTTTGTTGAAAATTCATAAAAAATCAAAAAGTGTTAGAAAATTCTAAAAATATTAGTATAGCTTCATTTCATAATGTTTAACCTCCAGTAAATTTTTCACAATTTTTGCATATCATTTGCACGAGAAATTGCATAAAAACACCAAAAAACTTTGCATTTTTCATTGGTGCATCTTAAATCCAAAAATTTCAAAAATATCCATTTTGCATTCAGTATTGGATTAGGTTCTTAGGAAAAATATAACTTGGCTAATTTGAATTAATTTGACATTAAAATTAAATTTGACTAAGTCACATATTTTCTTATTAACCTAATTCATCCGCATTGGAGCATTGGTATTTTTATTGCATAAAAAAATATCAAAAAAACCCAACTTGGAAAATCGCAATCTAATTTATATAACTTGATCCCAAGTTATTCCTTTGCCTCCTTGAGTCGACCCTAGGGCTTGCCCAGGCTAAATAAACATAAAACCGCGCGTACATTAATTCGTTGATTATTCGATTCGTGCAGTTAATTTTTGATCGACGTGGATCTATCCGACTGCAACGCACTCGTCAATAATTTGACACATTAAAAGGGTAGGTCCGCGACCCATCAAATGGCGCCGTTACCGGGGAGGCAAACGGCTTAGGATCATTTTAGAAAATTAGATTTATATTTTCAGTCACTCGGGTAGTCTGATCCCCGAACCACCTTGTAATTATTCCATTTTTTCAATTATTTTTTTATTTTATTAATTTTTTCTCTCTGACATTTTTATCTTTTTGTGCGAGGGCCCGGTGGACTTGGGGCGGCTTTCTTGAAGTCGATGCATCTCGAGGTGCATCAGAGGCCGACGATTCGTGGATCAAGTTGGTTGTTGAGACGCCAAAAAGATTTTATTTTTGTTAACTTGTAAAAAAGTGTCCGTGTCATTTCCAGCGGTTCCCGTTTTGGTTCTCGCGTGAGTAAAATTAGTGGAACTGTGTCCCCGTGTGTTGTGTGGATTGAATTGTAAGTTAGGCTTGCACTAGCGGCTCCTCGAACCACTCTAGGATTTGCTTGTGCTCGTAAATTTCTAGGACCACACAATACACTTAAAAGACGCACTTAGACCGTAGATCTAGTCAAAATAACATGTGATTCACTCGCTAATAGAACTGCTTGTATAGGAGGGGATTTTGTCGCTTGCATCTGCATTTAGTATAAAAAAGATTTCAATTCGGTTTTGCATCCTACATAAAAAGCGAAGGGATCGCTGTAAGTATTCTTTACTCAGCATACGCATCATCGTTTTCATGCATCGTCTTTTCTCGATTTCCCCCTCTATTTTTCAAACATAAATTAAACGGAAATCGGGACTAGACGATAGGTGTGTTGTGTTGTTGGACTAACAAGTGATAACTTAACTTAAAACCGAGACTGCTAACATTATTAACCAAAAAATCAATAAAATTGGAAAAACTGTTTGCGGGAGACTAATCCCCAACCTTGTTTTTAGGCTGAGTGAGGGTACTTGAGTTTGTGTGAACACCTTAAGGCAGAGCCCAAATTCCTGCCTTCCATATCACGTTCCGACTGATCCTAGCAAATATCACAAGTTGAATTATTCAGGTTCACTGACTAGTACTAAGTAGCCTCCGCCTGTCTCAGGTAGATAGGGGCGAAATTGCGGTACTTTACGATAAGTTGCCAGTAACCCCCCGGGGTGAAGTTCTGACCTTGTCAGCCTCCGCCTGCTTGCAGGTAGATAGGGGCAGGTCTTTGAATCCATCAACTTGGGATAGGAGTGAAGAAAGGAAGGACCAGCAGTATCTTAGGCAACAGGTTAAACAGGGAAGACGCATTCGGCTTTGAGCCGACTTCCCTATATGCCGCGTAACCTTTGATATCTTGTTTGAACAATTACACTTAAAATCAACCATACTAATCGCACTCGATTTCAGGTCCTTCACCGTGTTGAGTGTGAACTCGGAGTTTGCTCTTGTGTTTGTTTTTGTGTTTGTCTGTGTGTGTTATCCTGTGTAATTGCACATTTTCTACTTCAACCTGCTTACTCTTCAAGATGTCGGGATATTGGTCCCCATACCCTGTGACCTCTGATCAATCCTCCTCGACCATATATTGTTCATCTTCACCTTCTCCTTCTTCCATGTACCTTTTGCTATCCACGGGAGACCCTTACCCGTGGTCGGTTCCACCTCAACCCGATTACGAAGTCAGAACTTCGACTGACTTCTCCACTTCTTCGCATTTCTCACCTACTTCATATTCTAACACTCCGGATCCACTTCCACATTGGGTTGTTTGTCCTTACTCTCGAGAGCTTGCAGGAATCAAAGAATCGAATGAAGAGCAAGCCACTGCTGAGATAGATGATTGGCAAAATTATATGCCTCCATTCTCACCTCAAGTAGGGACCAAACAACAATTTACATATACACATCCCGACTTGACCTTAGGGCATAACTTGGTCGATCGAACAAACCGAATGGAGAGGCCTGAACGTCATGATTTCTCAGACTTGATTGACTTTAGTGATCAAGCTTCCATTAACCATCCTTTATTTGAAGAGCCTATACATTCACAAGATTGGACTCATGAGCTAGACTTATCAGTCTTTGTTTCATCATATGAGGCTCTGACCAATATTTGACATCTAGATGGTCCATACTCGACCCAGCATTACAAACCTTAGTCTAGGTATGTTGAGTATGAGACCCCAATATCTCAGCAGTATCCTCCACTTGAGCAGAACTCTCCCATGATTTGTCATTAGAATTTTGTGGAGGATGACATCTCTAGACTTATTAAGAAAAATGTATCATTTGGTAACGAGTTGAGAGATGTCATGGAAATATTGCACTCAATTTCTGCCAGCCTAGGTATGAAAGTGGAGAAGGAAGTAAGTAGATCTGATGTTGAAAATCAAGCAAGCATTAGGAAAGCCACACCATTTGTACAACTAGAGTCCATTCTATCTCGCTCTTCTACTAACCCCTTACCTTCCAATCTCGAGTGTGATCAGTCATCTATCCAAATTACCAAAAAAATGAGAAATCAGAAAAACCCATAAAAAATTAAAAATGAAAAAGACCTAAAAAATTAGATCCTGCCCTAGGGGAAGCACTCGATGAAGAATTGATTTTTTATCTTCCCTTAATAAAGGCCATAGATCATTTTCCCGACCTCAAATGATTTGTAAGAAGTAAATTGATGCGAAAGAGGTCAGGTAATAAGAGGACAAGGACTGAAAGATGCATAGTGTCTATGGCCACCTCCTTGGTGATGGGGAGAAAGACCAAAAGCCGCAGAGTGAAGTGGTTGCCCCGAGTTGAATGTGAAATCAAAGACATCATCTTTACCCATACTAGAATCGATGATGACTCATCGATAAATATCCTCCCGACCTCTATGTTTAACAAGCTCAAACTCAGGCCAATCAGAAAGTCGAGAGAGATCGTTCAGCTGGCTGATCGATCCATCAAACGGTCTAGAGGAAATATTTCAGTCATCGTTACTTTCCAAGGTGCTCTACTCCAGGTAGACTTCACAGTCACTGACATTGAGCACCGAGGAGAGTTCACCCAGTCTCCGATTATTCTCAGGAAGCTGTTCTTAGCCTTGGCTAAGGCGACTATAGATTGCGAGACTAGGGAGATCGATTTTTCAGCATTGGGAGCGCTTAGACCTCACCCACTCTTTGATACACTTTACTCTAAAGTGACCCGCACATCCGCTGACAATCGTGACCATCGAGAGGAAGATGAATCCCACCTCTCTACTACACCTGAGAGACCGATTGTCTGGACGTCCGTTGGTTCAGAGACTCCCCACACCTCCTCAATTTGCTTGCCCCACCACTGTGACAGCTTCTAGGGAGGACTCACGATCAGAAGCTATCATTGAGTCGAACACGACCTTTGTGGATTGCCTTGATCATTTCGGTGATCCGACACAAGAGCCTAATAATGCCAAGCCAACTGAGATCACTGGCACTTTCTTGAGATGCGTGCTGACCCTTCAGGAATATTACAATCTATAAGGTGACTCGTCTAATGAGGAACCCATGGTCAGCACTGCATCACATCGCGGAGCTTCAAAGGAAACAACCATGATTACATTGACTCCACATAAAAACATGGTTGCTCCCTCTTCTAGTCGACTTTCTAGTGAGAGGAAGTCGAGAATTGATTCCTCGAGGTGTTCCCCCGAACCTCTCAAGGCGCGTCGCTCTCATCTCCCTCTCCATGATGCAGGTTCTAGAAAACCGACCAAAAAAATTTCCTTCAACATTCCGGAGAAGGAATTATCAGAGGAATCCTCCTGGGGTCCGGATAAGGTGATTTATATGCGTGATCTCACTTCGGCTGTTCTAAAGCCTTGTCTAAGCAAGCAGCCGTGTGTCGACCCTCATTGGACGATCCCTACACCTCACTATTATTCATCTGAGGACGATTCTGACAGCGACACATATGTATATTATCCACCTCTTTGCGTCCGCAAGAAGGTTCGTCACAAACCTTCTTAATCCATGTATATTCCCACACCTTCATGTATATATTTTCCCTCCCTCCCCAGTGATTCAAATCACTCGCCCCGGCTCCATATCATTTCATTTTATGACTATACTTAGGATGACCAGATCCTAAGTATAGGGGGAGAGTGACCCGAGTCTCTTCATCATTCTATGTACATTCTCTAGATCTCATCGGTTCTCACACTCACTCCTGTCCTACACTTAGGCTGACCAGAGCTTAAGTATAGGGGGGGACCGATGCCCGCCGTGTATATATTCCTCCATTTCCCCTTTTAACCTCACCCGCCCCATTTTTGATCTTCTTCTACACTTAGGCTGCCAGAGCCTAAGTATAGGGGGGGTGGAGCGACTTCTATACTTTTTTGTTATTTTACCTCTCCTACACTTAGCACGAGCTATATCTTTTTCCTCCCTTTTCATGCTTTGAGGACATAGCACATGCTAAGTATAGGGGGGCGTGTATATATTACATATATACTTTAGCCATAGCTCGTGCTTTTGCGTATTTTTCCGTATTCTTTGCATATATTATGAAATAATTATGGGTGGGTAAAAATTGAAAAAAAATTATACTAGTTGTATAATACTTGTGGAACTTTTGTAAAAAAAATTAATACTTGTATACGTGTATATTGTATAACACGTGTATAACACTTGTATAATGCTTATAAACTCTTGTAAATTGTTGTAACATAGGAGGTATAACAAAGTTTTGAAAAACAAAAAAAACAAAACAAAAACAAATAAAAAAATAGGCTTCTTTTTTACACTTGCATATCATCCTTGCATTAAAAAAAAGAGTCTTGCATTTCATAGCATGTCATGTGCATCTCATTTGCATATCTTGCATATGCAAGGGGAAAAACTAATGGGTTCTGAATCAAGTTATGCGTAGATATTGAGGATGGACTTGATTTGACCTTAATCCACCTAATTTCAGAGGAACCTTATAGGAACTGGAGTTAAGATTTCTCAGGTCAACTAATTTAATTCTTTGAGTCCGCAAGTCTATGTTCACATGTCTTCTTAATCAGTCTAAGTAGAACATCTCGTGCACATGCATGATTCTTTTAGATAATGACCTAACTTGGACAAGCACAATGCACGTAGCTCTTCATTGATGAGGTGGTGAGGAGGTAGAATCCTTTAGATTGGAGTAGCACACGGGTGGAAACATCCGTCCTCCTCTAGGGAGGGTAGTGCATCTCAACATAGTATGGTGGTGTTGACATCTAAGGACAGGATGCTGTGGGTTGCAATAATGCTTCAAACGAGGGATAGTCTACTGGCTCAAGAGGAAAAACTCCTGATGTACATGCTGCACCTTGTATATAGTTCAAAAAAAGAAAAAAAGGAAAAAATGCAAAAACTCCAAAAAATCAGACAGGTCCAAGTGAAAATAAAGTACCTGTCGGAGTATGTATATTAGAAAGAAGTCTGCAGCTGGATGACTTATCTACACTGGTCAGGCATCCCGGGATAGGTAGCTACAATGGCTACCATCCATTCTTTTTTCTACCCCCTCCTCTTGAGCTGGTCGCACTTGAACTTAGAAGGGAATACCCCGCTCCTTGAGGAAGAAGTTACTGCACCGGGTTATTTGAGTTACCTTGTTAGAGGAGGCTGTTTCCGAGCCATTTCTGATGTGGAGAGTTACATTTCACTTGCACAGTACAAGTAAGAATCATAGTCATCAGAAATTTGCGTCTGAGGATTTGTTCTGACCTGACTATTAAGGAGTCTTGAATAGAAGACTTGTGGAACTTGAAGTCTGTTAGGTCTTAAGTTCATGTCCCAATGAGGTTCCGCATCCAAAGGTCGAGTCAAGCTCCATTTTCAACTTTTGTTCATGACCTTGGTATGGAACCCAAAATCATTTCACTCTTGCATTTCATTTAGTTGCTCAGGGACGAGCAAGGTTTAAGTATAGGGGTGATGAATCTATGATTCATGACTCTAAAAGTTGAAAATAGAGCTTTGTTCCCGAGTAATTAGTGGCATATTTCCACTTATATTACATAATTAGCATTCATGCATGCATTGAGAACATCTGCATTTTAGCATTCATATTGCATAAATAAGAAGCCCATTTCACTTGTAAATATTCACATGTATATTCACCATATTTCAACTATTTGTATATATTTTATACTAACTCTAAATCCAATAAAACCAACTCTATAGTGTATATATTACTAACACTAATTAAAGAAAAATATCAAAAAAATACTAACTTGTAAAATTGACCAATAAAACCCCAATCCAAGTTTGAAACTAGGAGCCTTAAAATGCGCATATCTATCTCATACAGTGTCCGATTTAGGTCTACTCACTTTTAAAGTAATATACATTCAGAGACCTTGAAAACAAATTAAAATCGGAGCTCGTATGCAAAACTTGGGTCTTGGGCCCCTTTTGTATATTGTACATATTGACTGTTTTGCCCTTTATTTTATCTTTTTATTTTCTTAATTATTAAAAATCCAAAAAAATAGATTAAGTTGTAAATATTCTTTTTATATTTTCTCTATTTTTATTTTGATTTTTCTCTCTTTTAAAAATGACAAAAAATTACAAAAGATAAAATACGGCATTTTATATCTATAAGGTACCACCTAAAAATACATTTTTGTACAGATCACTTCCTTTGATTTTTGGCCCATCACGAAAGTTGTAGATATCGTTGAGACGAGCAACTTTCGTGTTGACCAATTTTGATTTAATCCCTTGTGTTATTTCTTTTTGAATTTTCTTTATATTTAATTTTTGAATTTTCTGGAAGCGATATGTGGCAGCTCCTGGAGCCGCCACATGTCACCCCATTCTTTTTATTATTATTTTATTAATTTCGAATTTATTTTATTATTTTCGGATTTATTATTATTATTTTATTACTATTTTAATTATTGTAAGTAGCCTAATATTATTTTATTTATTATTTAATCTCCCTTTTACCTCTTCTCCCGTTACTTTTCTTCCACTCCAAGCCAATAACTCCCCACTACTCCACTCTCTTCATCTCTTCTCCAACTTCCCTTTCTTCCTCTTTATATTCCCATCTCCCCCTCCATTGTTTTTCATCCGCCATTTCCACTGTGAGAGAGAGCTCAGTCCTCGTATCGTTCCTGGTGACAGCACGAATGAGACGATCTGAGCGACGACAAGCTCGGCCATCGTTGGCCGTGGTGAGATCCAAGGAGCCTCACAGCTCCTTGTTGCAGCTTCCACACAAGCTGCTCAAGCCTCGAAGCTTCCTTGTTCGTCGACTTCTTGAGGCCACGATCGGAGTGTAGCATAGCTCCTCCAAAAATCCGGCGATCATTACAGGTAAGTATTTTTCTTTTTTTCTTGGTAATTTATTTATCCTACAATTTTTCTATTCATCATTGCATTTTTACCACTACATCATTCTTTTATCTCACAGCATCACACACACACATTGCAGCTTTATTGTATTTCCATTTCGAAGGAAAAAATATAAAAACAAAAGAAATTTGCAAAAAAATATACAAAAAAAAGATTGCAGGCAGCCAAGCTCCCCGTGATCGTCATCCGTGGTGCCTCGCAACACCCTGCCCACCGGTGCGCCGCCATGCGCACTGACTTTCGCCCGACGCCACCGCCACCATCGACGCGGCTGCACCTCCAGCAACCGCCGCCCAGAAGGAGGGTGCGGCCTGCCTGAACGCCGCCGACCTCGCACCACCCCCGCACGGCCAGCTTCTAGCCCCCTCACGGCTTTCGAGGCACAGTGCCACCACTGCCCTTGCGCCAGCCCCACCTCTGTCTGATGCCGCATGTTCCACCGCCCTTAACCGTGGCACCAACGTGCGCCACCCACAGCACAACGCCAGCCAGGCCGACCCGTGCGCACACTGCCCGCGCACGGCTGCGCGGCGAGCAGCCCAGAAGCCGTGTGTGACGCCTTACACCACCCTCCGCGGCCGTGCTCCTCCCTCGACGCCCCTACCGACCCCGCCTTCTCCCGTGACCACCGATCGTCTTTGCACAGCCCCCACCGCGCCCCACGACCTCACACCGCCCCCTTCCAAGAAGAAGTGGCGTCGTCGCCCGCTCCATCTCCAAGTGTGCCGCCCCCAGGCGCCGCCACTCCCCCGCCGTCCTCAAGAGGGCGCGCGCCGTTCTCATGCCATCGACGGTCGCTGCCCCTCCGCGAGCCCTCCCACCGCCTCATGTGAAGCCCTAGCCGCCCCTCATCTTGTGTTACTTGCGTGGGAAGCAAGAAAAGAAAAGAGGTCCATTTTCTTTTTATTATATTTGTAGAAATTTCATTTTTAGTCCATCATGTTTATTCATTTCTAAAAGTGCTTTTAGGCACATTTCAGTTTGTTTATTTCATTTTCTGAATTGCGAAGACACCCCTGCCTTTGGGTGATTATTTGGACAATATTTTTGCATCGATTTTTTAATCAAAAAAATAGCATTTTGTAGAGCATCTAATTGTTTATCTTGTGACTACTTATTTAGATTTTTGTAAGCATTTGACAATTTTTTAAAATTCAGAGATTGAAAAACGGTTAAATTTTGCCCAATTAGGTTCTGAAATTCGCACATAGTCATTTATTGTTTTAAAATTTGTGAAAAATTTGTGAATGATGCCTCTAAGTGTGATTTAATTACTTTCCAAATTTCGTCCAATTTGGAGTTGTTGTTTGCATAAAATAAATTCTAGGATGATTTCTGTAAATGATTTTTAGTTAAATCCACAAATAAGATTTTTGAGAAATTTCAACTCTCCTGGATTCCTTATTAAAATTATATTTGAAATAAATATCTCTCTGGATGATTTGATTTCATGGATTAATTAGGAATCAAATACTCACAATCACTCTGTTTCAGTAAAAAAATATATAAAAAATCAAAAAGTGTTAGAAAATTCCAAAAATATTAGTAGCTTCATTTCATCATGTTTAAACTTCAGTAAATTTTTCATAATTTTTGCATATCATTTGCACGAGAAATTGCATAATAACCCCAAAAAAGTTTGCATTTTTCATTGGTGCATCTTAAATCCAAAAATTTCAAAAAAATCCATTTTGCATTCAGTATTGGATTAAGTTCTTAAGAAAAACATCACTTGGCTGATTTGAATTAATTTGACATTAAAATTAAATTTGGCTAAGTCGCATATTTTCTTATTAACCTAATTCATCCGCATTGGAGCATTGGCATTTTTATTGCATAAAAAAATATCAAAAAAATACCCACTTGGAAAACCGTAATCTAATTTATATTATTTGATCATGAGTTGTTCCTTTGCCTCCTTTAGTCGACCCTGGGGCTTGCCCAGGCTAAATAAACATAAAACCGCGCGTACATTAATTCGTTGATTGTTCGATTCGTGCGGTTAATTTTTGATCGACACGTATCTATGTAACTGCAACGCACTTGTCAATAATTCGACACATTAAAAGGGTAGGTCCGCGGCCCATCACCTGCTCTGTTTAAGAGGGTCAAACTCGAATCGGTCGAGTAAGGCTGCCGGAAGTAGGTTGATGGAGGAACCGATGTCTAATAGAGTACGATCAAATATCTGCTCGTGAATGTGGCATCTGACATAGGGAGCTCCAACATCTGACCTCTTGGCTGGCAGACAGTTCTGGATGGCGAAGCAGGTGGCACGGGTCAGCACAATGCTGGTCTTCTCTCTTAAGTTCCTCTAGAAGAGGGGGATGTGCTCGAGTGCCTCCTGTAGAGTCAGCTGAATGTTGAATCTATCTATCATCTGCTGAATGAAGTCTAATTGTTGGTCTCTTTTTTGATTTTCTTTTTTATTCCCCTTTGCTTAGCATAGTACTTGAGGGAAGGGGATAGCTAGGCCCTCCTCAGATAGAGGGAAAGGAAGATGTTCCTGCTGCTGTGAAGAAATGGAGCCCATACAAGAATCATCATGCAACATAGATGGACTTATAGTAGATAAAGAAACCTTTCCTCTTTTATTTTTTTTGGTGTTTTTCAAATAGTCCTGAAATACTGAAACTGGAGGGGGCAATCCTAGAATAGAAGTGTTGGCCTCAGTACCACCCACGACATCTGTCTTCCCATCATCAGTACCGCGCTCTGGCTCAGCAGCTAGTAATCCGGTGGCATTAATACCACCATTTGCATCTAGAGAAGTGACAGCCTCAATACCGTTGCTTGGATCTCTATCCTTAGTGGCATCAACACCACCTTCATCAACATCATCATTAGCGGCCTCAGCACCGTTGTCCTCCTTGTCTTGTGCTCATGGCCATCGTCGTGTTCTCGCTCAGACGAGGCATCATCGACTGGCATCCTACTGCTCCTAAGTGACACAAAATCAACATCAAATGTATATGAAGCAATGCCACCCAATAAATCACTAGGAGTGGTGGTCTCTATGAACTGTACCTGCTCAGACTTCCTCTTTAGGTTGTTCAGGTTGGGCTCAATCTGAGCAGGTGTGGCAGCATTGCACATTATTATCTCCCTTATCTCCTGGCGAAACTCGTCCATCTCTTTCCTAAAGGATGCATGTCGGTCTGTGAGTAGGCAGGTTAGATCATCAAGAGCTGGGTTCACATAGGCTGGACCATGAGAACCGAACTGGTTGCCTCGCTGGAAATGAAGCTGTTGTTATTGGAACTGGTGAGGGGGCAGAGTGAACTACTATTGCTGAGGTTGTTGCCTCCATTGTTGTCCCTACAGGTAGGGACGAGGAATTGGTTGATACTAGTAAGATGGTTGCTGGGAGTAGTGGGGCTGCTGGTGGTGCTGGCTGGACTGCCCACACTGAGCTTGAGACTGCTGTTGGGATGAGGTGCCTCTGGTAGACCATCTGAATCTGAGATGATCTCTACAGATCACGTGCTACCGCTGTTCATACCAGATCCCGTTGACTTCTATCAATGGTATCCAGATCCTACAGGGACGGAGGAAGAACTACTAGTGGTTGATCCTGTTGGTACACCACCATCTGAGTGTCCCGAGATGGCAGTGATTGAGAATACTGGCGCTGAAACTGCTGGACCAGCTCCACCTGGATGTGGTGAACCTGTCGGTACTGGGCGGAGTGCTGGGAAGAACTGTTGTTGCTAGGATCAGCCCGTGACCTGAGGTGGGGCTGAGAAGCTATCTGTGCCTCTTGCAGACACATGATCTGGGTCTTTGGGTCACACAGGGTCTGTGCCAACTGATCAATCTGCGTCATGCCCTAGCACTGCTTCTTCTCAACGATCTCTATGCGGTCCAAATTCTCGCTGACGATACTCATGTCAGCGACGAATGGCTCCGCATGTGTTGCTGATGAAGAAGTGGATGGACCACATCAACCCGTGCTATCCTCTAATAGGACACGGCCTGGGGTAGGGGCTTCCACTGAGTGTAGAGCCTGGTTTGGGACATCAGCGTATAGTTCTCAACCATCTCCTCAAAGATGGCCCATGCCTGGTCCTCATCTTTGGCGAAGTAGGAGCCCTTGTAAGAAGCATTGACAAGCCCCTGCAGCTCCGGTGTCAGCCCACAAAAGAAGCTTTGTACTAGGTTGGGCTTGGATATGTCATGATATGCACACCAGTCGATGAGCTCACAGAATCGATCCCACGCATCATGGAACTGCTCATTGGGGATCATGGAGAAATTATTGATCAAATCTCGCGCTGCGTTCGTCCGACCGAGTGGATAGTAGTTGTTTAAGTACTCGGTCTGGAGCTGCTCCCACGAAGTCACATATCTCCCTAAATGATTTACTCAGTAGGCTGCTCTATCGATGAGGGAGAATGGAAACTTCATCATCTTGATGGTGTCCTCGTCCACAAATCTATCGTGGACAGTGCTGCAGATCATCTCAACCTCCTGCAGGTGTAGATGTGGCTCCTCGATGATAAGCCCATGGAACTTGGTTAAGAGATTAATGTTCTGGGGGGAGCTTGAAGTCTCCCAGAATCACTAGAAGTTAGATCCAATGGTGTGTAAGGGTTGCACCGGGGTTGTGCAACTCCCTCATCGGCCTAGCGGGTCTGGTTGGCTCCTACGGCTCTTCTCCATCTCCTCCTCCAGCCTCTGGGATCTCTCCACCACCTGCTCGGTGCGGCTCTCCTCTGTCAGCTTACATCTGTGCTATCTCTCGACCCACCTCTGCCATGAAGGCTCCCTGGTCTCTAATATTCCTCTACATCGTCTCTAGGGAGGCTAGAAGTGTGTTGTTGATGGCACCCAGATCTAAAACATGCGTCGAACCCTGGGACTGTCCATCAATGCACTCCTCACTGTTCGCCATCTCGCGGTTCTCTGCAAAGGCAAAAGACCCGAACTCTAGTGTTGTCATATGAAAAAATAGCTATGTTGCTGGTCTCTGCTCGGGCACCTCAGGACTAGAAGAAGGGTGGTTGTGGGGGAACAGGGTGGAATCGGACTCGGGTTCGGAGAATGAGTCAAGGCTTCCCGAAACCTCTCTAGATTAGTGGGTTGGAGTGCTCGAGAGTGATGTTGTCAAAGGCAGCCTAAGGGACCTCCGTCCCATCATCATGATGTGGGGAAAAAATGCAGATGAGATCTGGATGCAAACAAGACCAGCAGTCAAACCCCCAATTCACCTACTCAATGTTGAGCTGATGACCATGAAAGATCGATCGATTATCTTGTTGATTTTATTTAGGAGATAATTCAGTCTTGCAGAGTGATTAAGCGAGCTGGTTGATCCCCGATGCTCCCAAGAGACTGACCCGATCCCAAAGCTAGATCTTTCCCAGCCAGTACAAGTTGCGGACTGTTTACCAACTATCCGATCAACTCGATATGTTAAGGATGTTGCGACCCGCTTTACTGGAGAATGGAGAGATCCTCATTGAAGAATGACTAACCCCAATACTAGTAGTCTAACGAGAGTTCATGTGTGGCTCTAGCCTAGTGCGCGGGTCACTCTCTCGCACAAGAAAACCAAACAAGGAGGGGATGACTCTCCCAAGACATTTTTTATTTGAGGTGTCTTTTAAGATCAAGTTTGCATTAACAGTCCCAATTTTATGATTTTTCTCTTTTTAGGTATTTTTCAAAGCAAACAATGCCTAATGAATTTTTTGATCTTCTGATTATTTGAAGTCCAAAAACAGAGGGGAGAAGTCGAAAAAGTCGATGCGCGATCAAACACTATGATGCACGTAAAGTAAGAAAGGTGTACCTGACTCCAGCACTCTACATGCAGGGTGATCCACACATAAATTAAAAGACTGAATTTAAACTAATCTAAATGATGTAAGAAGAAAATGGCCTTAGATGAGCAATTTCTAGAGATTGCAAATAACTGTAGCTAACTGATTAGAGAGAGGGGTCGATATCCGTTCTCGGATGCCGATCGGTATCATCCACAAAGGATCCTGCATGCACTGCATACAACCTCTAGCAGCACGTGACCTCTCAATCAATCAAGTTAACTTTTTTATTATGGATTTTTAATAAGGTCTAATTACGAATTTATAGGTGCAGGAAATACATTAGGGACCGGGCCTTAATTATTTACGTCGCAATCAAGAGAAAATCATAAATCTAAGGGCCAAAATCTTCGAGAATCAAATAGAAACAAATACAAGAAAAAAAACTGGCGAAAATCGCGATGAGGTTCCCCGAGCACACCGGTGCTCGGCGAAACAGACCTCGATAAGCCAAGTGTCCAGAAGAATCTGATGGTCCTGTATTATTAAAACAATAATAGAATGTGCTGAAAAGGGAAACTATTCTATTCTATATAACTAATTTCTGGTTGTCCTCCTTCTCCTCAGGTGTGGTTACTCCAACCGAAAGCTGACTACTAAGTCGTGCTCCCCGACAACAGCGTCATTTTGATGAGCGGTCTGCTGACTAGGGTTAAGTATAAAAAATAAGCAAGGGTCGTTGTGACCCCAATCAGCGGGTATGACTCAACAAGAAAAATCAAGACCACATAAATCAGATAATTAAAGTACGAAATCAATGTAAGCGGTCTTCACTATTTATTTAACATGATATAGCGACTAGGGTCGAACACAAGGAGTATGAGTGAAACCTATGAAGTTGTCTTAATCAGATAAATAAAAGCTTATTTTTTTTATTTTGCAATTTTCTTATATTTTCAAAATAAGAAAACTAAACAAATAAGGAAAATAGGACACAAGTATGCTTCCACAATTTTTATTAAGGTCTGAAAGGATCAAAAATCAGAAAGAAAGATATTTTTATGTTTTTCAAATATTCAGATGTTTTGGGCAATTTTATGGGATTTTTCTAATTTTTATATAATTTTATAAAAATCAAATAAAGGTAAATAGGAAAAATAATGTACAGTCTCGACTAAATGACAAATTTAAAATATTAAAAATGCCCTAATGTCTTGTTGACATTTTTTGAGAAAGTAAATAAAAAATCTAAATATAGGAACTGAAATTGTTTCTTTATTTTTTTAGAATTTTTATGGATTCTTATAAGTTATTTTTGAGTTTTTAGCTTTTTAGGTTTTTATAATGATTTTTAAAACAAAAATGCTACTGGAATTAAAATACACCAAGACAAGAACACACTATTTTTTGGAATTTTTGAGACAATTTTTATAATTTTTAGGTGTTTAAGAAAATAGACAGAACATTTTTTAGGTATTTTTGATTTCTAGAAAATATCAAATAAACCTAATTAATTCACAAAAATTACCATAAATATTACGTTTTAGTAGGTGCTAACTGTAATTTTTATGCAATTTTCGTAGTTAAATAGGTATTTATTTGATTAAAAACAAAAGTAGGTATCTAAATGCAATTATGAGAAATTGCAAGGGCCAAATAATAACATACGTAAAAAGCTCATGGTGAATCTTGCAATTTATCCAAGGTATTCACATACATGCTAAAAAATTCATGCATAGGGCTATACTTGTAATTACAAGTAAAGTTCTACTAAAAACATAAATTCTGGAAGCTTGGGATAAAACATGCAAATAACAAACAAAATCATGTGAACACACAGGAATATCAGGTTCGGAGGGACTAATATGCAAATACTGAAATATTTGCTCCAAACTTGCAAAATCTTTAAAGTACGACTTTATTTACAGAACTATATAATAAAACATAAAAATATGGGGGATAAAAGAGCAATATACCCCTTGCAGGGCACATGGTGCACGCGGAAGGTGTTGTGGGCGTATTTCTCTGATCAACTAGAGGGGCAGATCTGACGGCACAGAGTATGCCGGGAACGTGCGGCCTGATGTGTCAGATCCAACGGCCACACAGTTGAACTGGACAGGCGGCTGAGATCGAATCTGGTAGAGCAGGGCCCATCCAACGGCAGGAGAGAATGCTGGACGAACTCCCTCCAGACAACCTTCGATCGAGGGATGAGGCTAATCCATCAGCCTGATGAAACATTTGAAGGTCTCATCACGCTCGACAATATTTCGCATGTCAGGAGGGCGGCTCCGATCGGAAAGGTAACGACCGGATGGCCGTCGTAGTGGAGGTGCACCTGGAGTTGCTCTGCATGAGCAGTCGGAAGCCAAATAGGGGTCTTCGGTGCAAACCAAGGCCTGCAATGGGAAGAACGCTCGGAGGCATAGCTCTGGCAAGGGTTGATTGCAAGCAAAAGCAAGAGAAGCAGAGCGGAATGGAGGTCAAATCCCGACGGCTATGGAGGGGAGGAGTCTTGTCCTTAATCTCGATTTGGTGGTCGAGCCTAAGGGTGATCAGGCTACGATGCAAGATGAAGAGCGAGACAGAGGGTCGATCTGAACGGATGGATGCAGATAACGGGGCTCCGACCAGCTGGTCAGAGCAAGTGGGTGTGCGGTGGAGCTAAGTTGAATGAATGGAATCAAAAGCAAAAATGCGAAGGATAGGATAGGTACCTGAAGATCCAGATGAACTCATGGGCTCCAAGCGATGATGGTCATTGAGGTTATGGCCTCAACCACGATGTGGCGGACGGGGAGGCTGTTCGTGATGGATCTCCAGCCACGAAGGGTGAGTTGCATGATTTTGCTACCAATCTCCAATTCGAGAACGTTCTCCGGTAGTTGTCACTTAACCAAAGGTGCCTAGGGGTAGAAGAAGGAGCGAGGAACGAGCTGACCTGTTGTAGAGACAGAATAGAAGATTTATAGGCTTCCCAGGAGGATGAGTTGATCGAGCAATAGCAAGCAACCCTAGGAAGATCCGCACCTTCCTAGGGATCTGCGAAGGAGATGGATCCTAGGAAAAGGCTCATGCAAAGAATCGCATCAAGTGGAGGCAACCCGACCGGGAAAATGTGAGAAAAAGCTCCGGCGGAAGGAATCGGGTCGGGTCAGCCATGGAAAAAGACGTTGACCGGAGGTCATCATTCGATTGGACCAATCAGAAAATCTGAATTTACAAATTATTTATAAAATCAATAAAAAATAATAAATGAACTCAAAATAAAAAGTGTATAAAAGGAAAATTTTTTATTATTTTTTAAACTATTTTTTGTGATTTTTAATTATTTTAATGAAAAATAAATTAGGTATAGACAATATATGGAGCTATATAAAGATATAGTATACCTTTGTATTATGTACAATTATTTTAATTTTATTATTTTTACACAAATACCCTAACTTTATATTTTATTTATTTTCAACATATTTTCCGAAGTACAAAAAAAAATTATTTTATTTTTATGATCTATTTACATGTATAGAATAAATAGGGGATGTGACATATATAAATGTATTTTGTACAAGTAAGAAGGATTTAATTTTATTTGATTATTTTTATTTTTATTTTATTTCTAGGGTTATACACAAGGAGGTAAAAAGAATATTTTACTTTTATTTTATCAAGAATAACTATTTATATACATAGGTAATATGTACAATATAGAGTAATCCCTATCTCTCTCTACTTATTTTATTTTTCGATCAGGTCAAGGCTTGACCTTCTCTTGGGGTTCGGGTCACTCTGTATTAATTCTAAATACCTCCTTCCTTTTTCTTTTCCTTTATTCTTTTATTTTTGCACAAATACATGCTAACAATATTGACAGATGCATGCATAATGCTAGCTTATTGTCTTTACACCTATTTACATGTTGTTTTGCCAAGATGGATAGCTAAAATAAAAGAATAAAGAGTGAGAATCAGGGATTCATCAATCATCCCTCCTCTGTCCTAAAAAAACCCCAACGGTAAAATCAGAGGTAACCGTCATGATCTCGAATGGGAGTGACCAATTGGGCGACTGAAGGACAGGAGCCTCTCGAACCATGTTCTTGAGAGTTTCAAAAGCTGAAAGACACTTATCGTCAATAATAAACTCGGTGTCTTTTGCTATAAGATCAGATAACTACCAGGTAATCTTACTAAAGTCTTGAATGAAATGTCGATAGAAACCGGCATGCCCCAGAAAAGACCGTAATTGCTTCAGATTGGACGGGGGATTGAGCTTCTTTATGATATCTACCTTGGCCAGATCGGTACTCGGGTAACGATCTCCTTTCCTTCCTCATTAATCAATATAGTTACCACATATAATGGACTGACCTACTTAGATTTGGACATAGGATAGATAAAATCGATGCTCCACCACTTGGATATTTCCTTCATAACCACCTCTCGAAGATTCAGGTTCAACCTGCGCTGAAACTCACGAGATGGTTTGGCATCATCCTCTAACGAGATTCTTGATCTTCAGTCAGATTGAACGTGATACTGACTGGAAACATTTTAGGCTCTCTAGCAAGGAATTGCTATTTCATGATCTTAGGTAATGGTTTAAGCTCCGAGGGAGAAGGAACAAAGAGAGTTGGTTTAATGAGGGTCTGGGAATAGAATACTAAGTCGGTGTGTGCAAGCTCATCGTGCTCTGAATCTGACTGATCTTGAGACTGCTCATCTGATAATTGACCTTTCTAAACTTTCTCAATCTCCAGGTCAGTTGTAGGCTCAAATGGATGAAGTCTGAAGTAAAAGAAACTCGGTAAAGCACTGCCAATCGACATCCTCTGAATCTGTCTGAACTGGAGTCTAATCTATCTCATCATGATAATGTCAATTGACATTCACTTCTGACTCAGAGGGAGAAATAATTTCATCATAAATTGTAAAAGTACCAGAATCTTATCTAATAGCCTCGTCACTAATCGGTTCCACGACTATTCTATCCAATCTCCCATCATCTAATATCTGAAATCCAGATTCTTCTGAAAGTATTATGAAATATCGTGTACTCAGTTCAGCCCAAACTGCTTCATCGTCGTCTACACAAAGTCACAGTCCTGGTGACTATCGGGCTCATCATCAGATGCTCGTTTTGACTCTATTGATTTAGCTCTAAGGTCATGGATCATCTCTATGTGTATGCTCGTGCCATAGAAATGAAAGTACACCTTCCTGGTACCATAATAAGGAATGGGCTTTGATGTCACCAGAAAAGATCGTCCTAATTTAATCGGGGTATTGGAAACACATTCAGGGACCGCCATGTCCAACACGATGAAGTCCTCAGGGAATTGCAAACCCTAAATGGTGACGATAATGTCCTCGATCGATCCCTTCATCATCTTGATCGATCTATCAGCAAACTGCAAGACCGTCTCGCTTGGTCGAAGAAGCCCAAACTCGAACTTGTCGAGTAAGGAAGAAGGAAGGACATTGATTGATGATCCACTATAGAGTACGATCAAATGTGTGTTCTACGATCTCATACGGTGCTCCCATGTCTAATCGCTTGGTTGGGAGACAGTTCTGTATGGCATGACAAGTCTCCTTGGTTAACACATGAATTTCTGAGCAATGATTATGCTTCCTCTTCTTTCTACGAACTATAGTGCGCTCTTTGAGACATTTCTATAGAAGAGGTATGTGTGCCAAGGCTTCCTAAAGAGTGAGTTGGATCGTGAATTTATCTAACATCTCATTCGTCAAATTAGTCATCTGACTCTTTTTGTGGTTTTGTTCTTTATCTCCTTTTTCCAAGCGGAGTGCTTGGGGAAAAGGATTCTGGACATCCTCCATATCAGTCTATACACAACTGGAGGATCAGAGGAAGAAAAAGAAGAAAATCTTTTTCTAAAACAAAGACTATCTCTATATAGATAATTAGAAATAGACACATGAGCTCTAGCTGAATCAACTGTCTTGTCTTTATTCTTCTTTTTGGTATTTCTCTTTTGTACATTTTTTTGTATTTTTCTATCATCATCACTATATACAAAGAATGGAAAAGTAGCTGCATCGACAGAAGACTCTGGTTGCTTCCCATCAGTTTTGGTGGCATCAATACCAACATCAACATCCTCAAAGTGAAAGGTGGCATCAGCGCCGCCATCATCATACTCAACAAGCTCGTTTGTATCATCAGGTTTATCCTCACCAAGCCTAATTGAGTCTCCACCTGCGGGTATAATACCGCTCCTAAGAGAAATCAAATCAGCGTCATCACAATAAAGGTAATCATCTAAAAATACTTGTGACTGGAGGGTGGGCTCTATTAAGTGTACATGCTCTGAGTTTCTCTTCAGATTATTCAGATTTGGCTCTATCTGAATAGGAACAACGAACTTCTCTTTGATAATATCAGTAATATGAATTTTGAACTCATCCATCTATCGCTTAAAGGTGACCTGCTGGTTGGCTATCAGACTAGCCAGATACTCTAAGGTTGGGTTCTCATGAAAAGGACCATGAGACCTGGGTGAGTCGCCTCGATGGTAATGAGGCTACTGCTGTGATGACTGTTGCCATGAAGGATAAGACTGTGGATACTGAGAGTGATATGAAGTTTGTCTTCACTGAGTGGGCTGGAATGGATGAGGACCTGACTGATGCTGCTCTATATTTTGTCCCATCTATATCTGTGGTGGCCGCTGAGATAAAGTACCTCCTAAAGACCAAAAGAAACCAGGATTATCACAATGGATCCCTAGGTGTTGCGACTGATTGTACCAAATCCCATTGACCTCAATCAATGGCTCAGGCATCTATGTATAAGCCGGGGGCATCAAATAAAGAGGTTGATCACTCTGGTACACCACCATCTGAGTGTCAGATGACGGTGTCTACTGGTTCAGCGTGTAAACAGGAGACTGTTGAGTCAGCTCGAAATGCACATGATAGATGTGCTGAACTGAAGAAGGTGGTCATGGAAGTATGGCTCGTTCTTAGCTCACGGGATCAGTTGGTGATCTGGAAGATAACTTAGAATTTGTATGTATCTCCTGAAGGCACATAATCTAAGTCTTCAGATCACTTAAACATCTCTCAAGCTCGTCGATCTTGTTAAGCTTGTCCAAATTTTGGCACTTCTTTTCAATGATCTCCATATGATCCAACTTCTAACAAATGATCCCCATATCAGCCAATGAGGAATAAGAATGAAGAAGTAGAATAAAAAGGAGTCCCCTCAATTTGTGGCACACGGAAATGGTGGTGATAAGCCGGTGGCTTAGTTTGTGTGTAAAATCTAGTCTGGGACATCGTGGTATAGTTCTCATCCATCTCCTTGTAGATAGCCCAGACTTGATCCTCATGCTTTGAAAAATATCAAACATTGTTGGATGCGTTCACCAGTCCCTATAACTCAGGTGTCAACCCACAAAAGAAGCTCTACACTAGGTTCGGCTTCGAGATATCATGGTAGGGACTCCTATCGATGAGCTCTCTGAAACGATCCCATGCTTCATGAAACTGCCCGTTCCCTAGCATGGTGAAATTGCTAATCATAGCTCTGGCAGCATCCGTACGACCAATTGGGTAGTATTTGTTCAAATATTCAATGCGAAGCTTCTCCCAAGTAGAAACACACCTCCCCAAATGCATCAGCTAGTAGGTTGCTCTGTCTACCAAGGAGAATGGAAATGTGATTAGCTTGATCGTGTCCTCGTTGACATGTGAATCATGCACCATACTGCAAATCGGCTCAAACTCATGTAGGTGCAAGTGTGGCTCCTCAGTAGAATGCCCATGAAATTTGGGAAACAACTGTATAGTCTGATGTCGTAGCTCAAAATTGTCATGAATGGAAGGGAGACGAATCAACCGATGAGTGGTAGTAGCTCCAGGGTTATAGAGCTGCTTCATCATTATACCAGGACAAGTGGTGGTCTCTCCTCCCTTTTCGGTCTTTCAACCCCCTCATCAGTTGGGATCTCAGTATCTAGAGTATCTCTTATCTCTCTCTATGTGTCAAGTTCAACTCAAAAATCATCCATCAATTTACCTTGCTCCCTAATCTGATTCTGCATAGACTCGAGGAAAGCAAGAAGACCAACGTTGATAGTTGCATGATCTATTACTACTGAAGAAGTCTATGGCTGTTGAGGTCCTTTTCCAGCTACAACGTATGGAACTAGAAAGGAAAAAGAGTTCAGATCAGGTTTTGCCAGGTCAATGTGAAACTGATGCAGTAAAACTGGGTTCTCTCGAACCGAATGTGATGATGATGGAGAAGAGATGGAGTGGGAGAAGATTTTCCATGGTCGAAGTCACATCTGGAAGAGGAGACATGATGGGACTTTGGTTTGGGAAGAGGAACAACCCGAACCGACCTAGATGAATGGGCAGGTGTGCGAGAGAGGGGTTCGGCCAAAGTCGACCGGAGCGATCGCCTACCCATCATCTTGATTGAAAAAGAAAGGTGACTCTAGACAAGACGCGGGCGACAAGTGACTACTAGAGATCTTAGAGATTAGACTCACACCACGCAATCAAACCCAAAGCAAAACCCAATTTTATCAACTCAACTTGATGATGACCAAGAAACCTCGGTCGTTAATCTTTTCAGTTTTAAAGTTTAGTGGCAATGTAGTTATATCAACAACATCCACGAGCTGATAGGTACCTGAATTTCCAAAAAGATTGTCCCGAGTCCGTACGAAGTTGCACCTACTTTCATCCAGTATGGGAGTAAGTACGGACCATTTTCGGCTACCCATTGCTTGAGGACGGAGCCTTTCTGCAGTGTCCTCTAAACCTCCCACTCTGCTAAGGAAATCCAGACCGTTTCAGTTACCCGTGAGTCCTCCCTGAGAAGTAGCTAATCATTTTTAGAAATAGTAGTCTTAAAGAAAATCCGAGCTTTGGCTCTAACCTTAAGGGTCATCTCCCACTCACTATTTGGAGAGTACCTGCAAGCCAACGGGGGGATTGCTCTCCCCAAACAAGTGGACTTCTTTACGTTTAGTTTTATAGTCATATAGAATTAAGAGTCACGGTTTTAATTTTTTGGTTATCACTTTTTAATTTTTTTTGACAACAACATCTAACATGTTTTTTTTCCTTTTTTTCTAAGTGAAGGAAAAAGTAGGTTATGCGACCTAAAATCTAATAAAGACCTATGGATGTGCAGATAAAAATGAAAACCTAATCCAAGCACCTAGCCACGAAATCCACGGAAAATAAAGGAAAATGCAAAGAAAAATCACGGTGGGTGCCTTGTTCCCCCAAGTGCACGACACCTGGTGCAAGAGACCTCGAGAAAGAAGGCAAGGTACAAGTCAGGATGCCCTTAAGGGGCCCCTTTTAAAAAATGTAAAATGGACAAGTTTCCTTTAGTTTTTTTATAAAGGGAATACAAAAAACATCTTCTTGTCTATGTCTCGCACTGCTCACATCTTGCAACACAACTCATAAACAAAAGGCCGTAAAATAAAAAAATGGCTATAGAAAATAAGATGACGAAAAGAAGAAAAAGAAACCCTAAAATCAAAGGCTCTAATATCTACCCCAGTGCTACCTCCCCGGTAACGGCAGCATCTGAAATATCAACCAATCGAGTCGTCTAAAAAGATAGACAATTGTCGATGTGTTGATCAGTTGAAATTCACAGAAAAATTATTATTTATCTTATTTATACTCCTAAACTAAATGTGTATAGTGTTAGTACGGGAATGTCGAACTCAGGGAGGCATACTGTGGAAAACTAAGGTAAAATACTAGGGAATATAATGTAAATGGTCTTTCTAATTTTTATTTATTTTTAGGGAATTTTCTGAATTTTTTAATTAATTTTATGAATTTTATAATGTTTTTATTATTTTATATACCTAAAAGTAGAAAAATATATGTACTAAATTTGATATTTTTATATTTGGTTATTATTTTTTACTTTTTATATTTTTATTTTATTTCCTATTTTTTAGAGGTTTTTAGAATTTTTATGGATTTTGAATTATTATTAAAGAAAATGATAAGGTTTTTATTGAAAACAAGGATTTATTATTTATTTTTAAAATAATAAACAATAAGAAAATATTTATTTTATTTTTATCAAAAAGGAGATGAAAATACCTTCAAAAGGAGTTATTGTGTGTATTTATACAATTTTTATTGAATTAGTTATGTATTTTT
Source organism: Ottelia alismoides (assembly GCA_037367405.1). Classification (NCBI taxonomy): domain Eukaryota; kingdom Viridiplantae; phylum Streptophyta; class Magnoliopsida; order Alismatales; family Hydrocharitaceae; genus Ottelia; species Ottelia alismoides. The sequence continues at coordinate 105,049 of JAZKJV010008085.1, read as the reverse complement.
AAAGTTTTTTATTTTCATTTTTTATTTATTGGTTTTAATATTCAATTTTTATTTTATTTATGGTTTAATTTGTAAAATATAGTGAAATATACTATAGGTAATTTTTTAGAACTTTTAGAGGTATTTTTATATTTTTTATGTATTTATAAGTTTGTATATTTTTTAAGTGTTTTTAAAAATTATTTAATGCTAGAAATTATTTTTTTTCGAAATTGAGTTATTATGATATATAGTATGTTATACAGTGTTTATATGTATTTTTATAATATTTTCATATTCAGTATTTTATTTAATATGTATATACTATGTATTATATTTATATACAATATAAAGGGTATTTATTGTAATTATTAGGAAAGTATGGAGTGCTTGCAAAAAACAGGAAGTCGTAGGGCTTTGCACGCAAAAATCACAGAAACCACATGCCAAGTACGTGCTTCAAGCCTGTCGTGGACCTGCTTGTAATTCAATAACTTCTGCGGGCTAGTATGCAAAACACCCAATGGAGCACGTGTTGAGTCACGTGCAAGCTCTTGAAGCGGGTCCTCTTTGCAATTATCAAAATGTATGGGGCTAAGTCACAATTTGCCCACAAATATCCTACACACATGCGCGGTCACATGCATCACTTAGCGGTAAGGAGGTGTTGCGTTATGGGATCGATGTCTCGCTCTCTTTCGATCATCGGATTGAGAGCGGATATCGGACAGACTGCAAATAATCTGGAAAAATAAATGTTCTTACCCAAATTTCACCGGGATCGGCAGCGATGCATAGTAGGAGGCGATTCCAGAAGAAGGCTTTAATGTCAAAAGAATATTCTATTCTTCCTCTAGATGATATGATTGATCGCACATGCATATGTTGATTGATGATCGATAACCACATATGATCAACCTCAAGCTGATGGTAAAGTCAATTCCAAGTGAAGGCCTTTAAAGGATGAGAATGACTCGAGGTCGAGGCCTCAGTCCTCAACAAAATAAAGAAAGGTGAGTGCTCAAACTCCGATCACCGTGCATGATCTGAGGTGAAAGGATCTGGGGGATAGAATGTGAAACGATGGGGTTACGATGGGAGATGGAATCAAAAGCGGATTATGTATAAATCGAGAGGAATTTGGGTCAATTTGTAGAGAATACGAAAGAGGAATTAAGGAGAACGGAGAAGTAGAAGGGGAAGAGAAGATACGGGGGATTGGATGAAGACTAGGAGTCTAACCTGGACAAAAGCGGTTGCATGCGCCTGTGGATCGAGCTTCAGATATGCTCGGGATCTTTGCCTGCAATGCGACGGCAGCTTGCATGGAGGTTAGGCATGCGGCGACGGAGCAAGGCTGCGCCCAGGCAGCGGTGATCACGCCTGATTTTGCTTCTCTCTATCGCTCGACTGGGACAGAGGTGGAGTTGTCACCTCGCTTCTCTCTCGTCAGAGCTAATTGGGAAGAAGGGATGCAAATGGAGGATGGGTCTTCAGAGAGAGGAGGGGGCCATAAATAAAAGAGGTTTCGTGGAGCTCAAGAAGCCGGGTGTGGTCGTCGACGGTCAACTAGATGAACAGCCAATGGCATGGCAGTTAGGTATAGGGAGGAGTAAGAGGAAGAAGCGGCGGGTAGAAGAGAGAGGAAGAAGAAGGGGGCAACAGGGAAAAAGGGAAGGAGTGGAGAGAGAAAAGGAAGAGAAAAAATAATAAATAGAAAATGATTAATTAACTAATTAATTAATTAAAACAAATAATTAATACGTAGAGAAAAAATTAATTAATAATTAAATAAAATTAATGAATGGATAAATAAATACTTATTAAATAAATAATAATTAATAAAATAAATAAGTAAGTAATTAAATTAATTAATTAATTAGTAATTAAATAAATAACTAAATAAATTTTTATTTATTTATTTTAATAATAAACTATAATGAAGTAAAAAATAATATATGACCAACACTAAGTAAAATAAAATTAAGATGCATTGTACATTTTATACCAATAAGGTTCTGAAACCCACTTTTGCATATTAATTCTGATTTTAATAAAATCGGTTTCATTTTATAGATAATTCTATAAAATGAACTTTAAAAGTGAGTACGCCCAATTCAGAGTCCATATGGCCGGGTTATGAGGTCCAGATGTTTAGGGTCACGGCTTTGTGGCTACAGGATTTATTGGTATTTTATTTTAAGTTATATTTTTATATTTTTCTACTGATTTTTATAAACTTATTAGAAGAAGCATCAAGTCAAATAGAGTTAGGAATGATTAATTAGAAAATAAGGAAGTTTTATGTATAGTTATATATACAAAAGGGTCCAAACGGCCAAAACTCATACGTTTTATTCTAGTAATTTTTGATATTTTTAATAAATAGTATTAGTTATAAAAATGAATTTTAAAAGCAAGTTTGGTTAATTTGGAGTCTTCTAAAAATAGTTATAAACCTTGGAATGCAACTTTTACACCTTTTTTGGTTCATCGTAAGTAATTATTTATGTAATAAATAATTATTTTAATATTTTTATAAATAATCATATTATTATAAACAACTTTCATGAAGAAAATATTTTGATTTGAAGTGATCTTGGTGATAAATAATATAGGTGAAATTTTTATAATATAAAAATGTGTAAATGTACATTTACGGTCTTGATTTTCTAAAATTTTTATAAATTAGGATTCTTATCCCCCCCTACTTATTTATTTTGTCGACCGTGTCAATATTGACCTAGTCTCGGGGTTAGGACCAGTCTATATATATTACATATCTACATCCTTCTTTTTTTTTATTTTCTCTTTATTATTTTATTTTGGATAAAATAAGTGTTAAATATATAATATTAATAAATGTGGTTAGAATATTAATTAGTGAGAATTAGTGAATATTTACATGCATTTTACCAAGGATTTTAGCCAAAATGAAAGAGTAAAGGTGATGAATCATGGATTCATCAGTAATTAAAGGGAATTTTACTTGCATAATTCTATATACTATGAATATATCATATATAGCCTTCTAAAACCGTGAATTACACCCAAAACCCTAAATAGTTGCTTCGCCTTACGAGGATCCTCCGTTAGTTTCTTCCATCGATGTAGCCATTCCCTTTGGTTAATCAAACCATGGGTAATCCAATAGCTCACCTTTTTAAATTTTTTTCTATTAATAACTGTAAACCCCCCAACATAATATCTCTAAAAGAAGAAAATATCATCGTTGTGTCGGTCGGGTAATTTTAATATAAAATTTTATTTGTTTTATTTATACTCCTAAACTTAGATGTGTATAAGGCAAGTACGGGAGTGTCAAACTCAAGGAGTCAAATAGTTTTAGAACTAAGGTAAAACTTTAGCAAGCTAAGGTATAAAGTTTCCTAATTTTTTATTTAATTCTATGTGATTTTTTTCATTTTTTATTTAATTTTATGAATTTTCTATTTTTTTCTTTTATGTACCTATACGTAAAGAAATATAGATATTTTTATTTGTTTTTTTTGTAATTTTTAAATTTTAGTTTTATTTCCTATTTTTAGGAGTTTTTAGGATTTTTATTAATTTTTGAATTATTTTTAAGGTGAAGATTTTTATTGAAAACTGTGAAATATTTTGAATTTAAAAATATAAAATAGAATGAAAATATTTTTATTTTATTTTTCCTGTAATGAGATGTAAATACCTTCAAAGTAGTATGTTTTACGTATTTATAAAAATTTTATTAAATTAGTTATGTATTTTTGATGTTTTGATGTACTTCGATTTTTATTGGTTTTAATATTAAATTTTTATTTTGTTTTTGTTTTAATATGTAAAATATGGTAAAAATATACTAGGTATAATTTTTGTAGGATTTTTAAAGGTGTTTTTATATTTTATGTATTTTAAAGTTTCTTATATTTTTATTTAATTATTTATTAAAAATATAAAATATTTGTAATTTGGAAAACTGATTTAATACTGTATATAGTAAAATAATATATCTTTTTATGTAATTTTAATATATTATTATATTTTGTATTTTATTTGTTTTGTATATAGTATGTAGTATATTTATATATTGTGTAGGGGGTATATCTGCGATGTTCTGGAAATATAAAGGTACGTGCGAAGATCTCAAAAGCACGGAGAGTGTGCGCGCAAATATCCCAAAGGTTTACGTGCAGACCACATGCAAGCTTCAACCTTGGACATGTACTCAATATCAAAAAGTAGCAAGTACCGCTGCAAAGTCCCCCAAAATATCCCTGATGCACATGAAGATCACGTGTGGAGTTGAGCGGTCGGGTTGTTGAATCGATCTAGTATTGACGCGTGTCGAAATCTTGTGTGTCTGATCAGTGATGATCGAATGGCTATGTATTAATTTGGAGATTTGGCGTGGCTTAATCTGTTTCCTTGGATCAAAATCGATCTGAGGTTTGTTATTCAATTTGGAAATGATGGAGACGTTCTTCCTCCTTTCGTAAATATGCGGTGGTTTAAGTCGAAGGCGGATTTACTCAGACTCGTTCTCAAGTCTCTGGCTGGTGGTTTTGTTCTTATTCAACTTAAGCACGAATGGTGGTCTTTATGTGAAGCGGAGCTCGATGAGGTTGTTCTTGTTGGTGCATATCAGTTGATGAAGTTCGACAACAATCGATCGTGTTCATCAATTGCTTTAGATGTTGCGCATGTGCTTTTCGACGAAGATGCTGCAGTCGATTGCTCTGATTAGTATCGATGATATGAGGCTGATGGAGGCTCTCGAAGGATGCTCGATGATGCTTCCTCCAGATGAGGCTGATCCTCGATCGAGGCTTCAGTACCTATTACCTGTAGGTTAATCAATTGACTCAAGGCGAAGCCTCAGCATCATATGAACAAGATATGTGAATGGGAAGGGACTCTGTCATCGACAAGGGATTTGGATGTGAAATGAGTGATCGTAGGTGGATGATTTGAAGGCATATTGGATAGAAATCAAATCAGAAAGTAACAAAGATAGTAGGAGAAAATGAGAGAGAAGATGAAGGAGAAAAGAAGGAAAATTGGAAGGGGAATCAAGAAGAGAAAGGAAGGAAGTAGAAGAGAAGGAAGGTTACAGAATCCTAACCTGGAGATGGAGAAGGAACGGATAAGGACACTTGTGGATGAGCTTGGGTGGAGCTCAAGGTCTTCGCCTCTACCCGCGGCAGACAAGGAGGCTTGGCCCGTGGTAGAGCTGAGTGCTTCGATGTTGGCGCGATCACGCCGATCTTCCCTCGACCTCGCTGCGGTTTGACGTCGGAGATAGGGAGTTGTCACCTCGGCGCTCTCGAATAGAGCTCTGAAGAGAAGATGAAAGTGCCGGATTGGTGTGCTCGACGGGGGTGAGGGCTTATAAATAGGTTGAGCTTTCGTGGTGAGCACAGATATGGGCACGGTCACCGGCGACGATGGCGTCAACGGCAGTCGGTTAGAGGAACGGCCTAACGGCTGGGCCGTTAGGCGGAGGGAGAAGGAGGAGAGATGACAGGGGGCGAGCGATGTGAGGACGAAAGGGGAAATGGGGAAATGGGGAAGATGGAGAGAAGAGGAGAGAGAAAAAGATTTAAAAATAAATTAATAATTAATTATAATTAATTAATTGAAGTAAATATTTAAGTAAATAATTAAATAAGATTAATAAATGATTTATTTATTTAATTAAATAAAAAATAATTAATTAAATTAAATAGTAATTGACTAATTAATTTATAATTTAAATTTAATTTAGTAATAAAATATTAGTAAAATCTATAAATATAATGAAATGACATATATTAAATAAGATAAAACTAAGATACACTATACATTTTATAGTAATATGGTCCCAAAATCCATTTTTTACATATTAACTCTGATTTTAGTGAAACCATGCATCATTTGGTAGATAATTCAATAAAATGAACTTTAAAAGTGACAACACCCAATTCGGAGTCCATATGGTCGAGTTATGAGGTTAAGAAAATTTTGATCACGGCTTCGTGGCTGCGAGATTTATTAGAATTTTGCCTTAAGTTATATTTTTATGTTTTTCTATTAATGTTTAGAAACACTTGGGAACAGAAATTAAGTTATACGGAGTTAGGAATAGTTTATTAGAAAATCGGGAAGTTTCTGCATATAGTGCATATAGACAGAGGGGCCCAAATGCCAAAACTCACCCGTTTTATTCTAATATTTTTTTGATATTTTTATTAAATAGTATTATTTATAAAATGAAGTTTAAAAGTGAGTTTGGTCAATTTGAAGTTTTCTATAAATAGTTATGAATATTGGAAGTCGACTTTTACGGCTTTTTCAATTCATTGTAAAATTTTATTTTTATGTTGAATAAATTTTCCTATATTTTTATAAAATAATATATATATATATATATATTTGTGAACAACTTTTATGAAGAAAAGATTTTGATTTGATATTTTCTTGATGATAAATAAAATAGGTGAAATATTTACGAGGTGAAAAATGTATAAATGTACTTTTGTGATCTAAGTTTTCTGACATTTTTATAATTTAAGATCCTTATCCCCCCTAATTATTTTATTTATTGACCAAGTCAATATTGACCCGATCTCGGGGTTAGGATCAATCTGTATATTATATATGCATCCTTCTTTTTCTTTTATTTTTTATTTTTTCTTTATTATTTTATTTTAGATAAAATAAATGTTAAATATATAATATTAATAAATGTGGTTAGAATGTTTATTAATAGAAATTAATGAGTATTTACATGTATTTTACCAAGGATTTTAGCCAAAATGAAAGTATAAAGGTGATGAATCATATATTCATCATTCCCCTATACTTTACCTTTGCTAGTCCCTTAGCAAACACTTATTCTATAAATATGTGCAAGCAAAAAGAAAAAGGAAAATTAAAAGAACTTAGAACATGCTTGTTTCTTTAAACTGAATCTCACTTCACACAAAATTTAGAACTTGGAGTAGGTATTTGGATTATTAGTGTGTTGGGACCCAATTAGAATTAGGACTTAAGCGTTGACAACCCTCAAGTTCCACAAATCCTTATCCAGGTTCACCTCAACAACCAGTTCAGATCCACCCCTTCATCACTTAAACTTTTCGGCTTTGAAAGCAATTTGTATTGTTTGTGAAGGGTGTTAGCTCTTCCTGCTTAGAGAAGCGAAGAAACCACGCATCCAGTTATACACTCCCATCAGGACCTCATCCAGCTACTTGATCCTTGAGGAGGGGGTATTTCCTTCTAAGGTCAGGTCATGCTATGTCCACAATCGAGTAGAGAGAGAAAGAAGAATTGGAAGAGAACTGGAGTGTGATCAGTGTAATCACATCTCCTTGTGAAGCCTGGCAGCCAAGTCTCCACTAAGATAATGCAGGCTTTTCTAAAGCTTGGGCCATTGTGGTCATATTTGTATTTGGTGTATTTGGCTTCTTTTTGGTAGAAATAATTGTTGCACTACATAGATCTTTTGCACCCCGATGGATATAGAATCTTTTCTTTCCGTCCATTTTTTAGGGTCTTAGAAAAAATTGTGCCAGTAGATCCTTCCCTCATCCGAAGCTTTATTTCAACCCCAAACTCTCCCATCTTTAGATGTCAGCACCACTAGACAAGGATGGAAACACACCCAAATGGAATGCCCTTAGCAACCCAATGCAAGTTGAGCTAAGTGTAGAGTGTATGAGTTCAAAATTGGTTCAAATGAAGAAGAGTTAAAAAGATGACACCATGTGTCCTACTTAGACAAATTCAAGTTGAATTCCGAACACGGTCTCAAGGAACTTAAAGAATTAAGTCTAAAAGAGCTGAAGAGTCTTAATTCCAATTACTAATAAAGTTCCTTTAGAATTAAGTGAATTAAGGCCTAAATCAAGCTCCATCTCTCAGACTTAGATCCATTCGGTTCAAGAATTAAACTTGTTCTGAAAAATGTGAATGAATGCAACATTTTTTTATGAAGTAGATTTTTTGGCTTAAACTTTTTATGTAATTTTCAAAGAATTTATCAAATTTTTATTTGAGTTTTAAAACTTTTTAATTTTTAGGACCTTTTTGAAAGAGTTAGTGAATTAATTTAATTTACACAAGTTTGACAAGAATTGTGTAAATTTTACAAAGGATTATATATTTACAAAATTATACAGATTTTATACAAGATTTCACAAAAATTTTATAAGTTTTAAATAATTAAGGATTTTATCCAGATATTTTATATGCATTTAAGACATCTCTCTTTTTATAGTCATATTATCGTTTTACAAGTTTCTATCGGCTTTTAATAATCCAAAATATATTACACCCATACTTTTATAGAGTCATATTATTTAAAAAACAATAAAGTACGAGTTATGCCTTCTAAAGTATATATCAAATATATATATACGACACCCCCTATACTTAGCATGAACTATTTCCTCATAGTGACCAAAGAAGTAGAAAAAGAAGACATAACTCGGACTAAGTATAGATTGGTGAAAAGAAATCTATATTACAACGGCTCAAAGAATAACGAATTAAAAGATTAGAAGTTAATCATCCCCTCTATACTTAGGATCAAATAATCCTAAGGATAGTAGACTCAAAATCGAATATGATCGAGGTCAAGAGAATGTACACAATCAATGATTCAGCTTGTCCCCCCTGATACTTAGGGTAAAATATCCCTAAGTATAGAAAAGAATATCAACAGATGAGGGACAAGCGAGAGAGCAGACGATACAAACATCAAAAACAATCTAAAGCGACATGAGCAGTATTACCCCCTATACTTACCCTAAATATAAGCAACAACATGGGTAATAAAACAGAAAGATGTGAAAAACATAGTGTCTACACCCCCCATACTAAAGATAACATATATCCAAAGTATAGCAATAATCCTAACCAATATCTATGGGTGTAAGATAAATGGAAGAAAGAAAGAAATCAAAAACATGTATGTACAAAGTGAACAAATCAAAACTTTATAAACTCAAGAAAGTTGAAGAGTGGCCTTCTTCCGTGACCTAGGAACAATAGAATGTAGAAGAGACAGGTCGACATCAGGGGTCATCCTCAGAGATATCCATATCTGAATCAGAGGATCCCTGACCTGTGTCAACTGGTGAGGAGCAACTTGGATGACCGAAAAGATGGACAGAACTGACCTATGTAAGTTGCACCATGGTCTCTGAATCACTTTCATCATCTACACTGAGATAAGAAGATCATCCTCTAACATCGTATCCTTAATTCTGTATGACTGCAAATACATCGGTGTCATATCTGAAGTAGATGCGAGAAAGAGGTCAAACCGTGATGCAATCTGATTAATCTACTCATCAACATAGCCCTTATCGGAATTTTCGGGAAAAGAGGGCTCGATAATCTTGCTACGAGAAGGCTTGACCAAAGCGTCTACGATTGAAACGGATTCGGCCTTCAAAGTACGTGCCACTAGTGGTTTCGTCTTAATGATATATATATAGTACGAATCTTGTCAACACATCTCCAAAAATGTGTACGTGGATCACCAAAGCTTGTGCTATCCAAGTTTTACTATCTAGAGAGAAAATATCGGGTCTCAGCATAATCAGAAAGAATAGGATCGTATTTAATCTCAGCTGTAATCCCACATGCTTCTGTAGTTGATGGCATGGTAGCACTTTCGATGGATGGCAGAGTCTCTATCGGCTCGGAAATCGGCACTGTGCTGCTGGGAGGAAAAGTGACACTGTTTGTCCCATAATCAATAACAGCCTTAGATGCATGTAGAAAAGGTCGACCAAGAATAATGACAGCATCCTGTGATGGTACTGAAGAGTCAGAATCTAAGACAACAAAATCCATAGTGAATTTTGTGTCTTGTATCACCATGACAACATCATGAAGTATATCCTTTGTCTTATTGACTGATTAGACTAGAAATTGGAGAATCATTCTGGCTCTCTTGAAAGGCCCTAAATGAAGTATCTTGATATGATTGGAGGGTAAAATATTCACGGATGACCTGTTGTCTGACAAGGTGTGCTCAAACCTATGATCTGAAATCTGACAACTGACAAATGGTACTCCCAAGTGTTTCTTTTTCTTCTTGGGAGATGTATGTTGGATGGTGTAACATGTGGCAATGGTCAAAACTTGTTTTTCAAAGCAATGCTTACGCCTCTTCTTCCTTCTCAATGTGGTATGCTGCTTCAAACGTTTCTAAAGAAGATGAATGTGGACCAATGCCTCTGAAAGAGTGAGATTAATCTGAATTATGTCCAACATCTCTTTCATGAACTTCGATTCTTGGTTCTTTTTAAGATTTTCTAATTTTTATCCCTTCCCTAGATTCAGAGCATTTGGGAAGGATATCTGTACATCCTCCTTAGTCATATGTACACTCGGAGGATCAGAAGAAGGAGAACATGAAGAGCGGAAAATCGAGATCTAGCAGGGGAGTATGGAGCCTTGTCTTTATTCCTATTTATGGATTTCTCTTCTTTTTCCATTTTTGTGTGATTTTGTGCCTTCACTATGAAGAGACTCAGAATCTAAATGTGCACATGTTCCGTTGCCAACTATAGGCTCCTTGCTCCTAAATGTCTTAGCAACTGTAGGTTGTCTTTGATCATCATGGGAACTGGAAGGAATAAAACTCAACAACTCAGGTGAAATAGGAGTATCTGAAACTAATCTCTGCTCTATGACATTGCTGGCTATAAAATCTTGAAATGTGTCCATCTGCTCCCTACGACATGCGGTCTACTCATGAATCAAATGGATGGGATGATAGAATGCGGGACAATCTATATTAGGACTCTCGAAGCAATGTACCACATCCATCTCGGACTGCTGAAGGTGCTCAGCTAAAGCAAATGAGTCCGAGATGAAATGCTCCTGAGGTGGCTACTCATGGCACTGGTCATGATATGGAAACTGAATCGGCTGATACATCGGCTAAAACGGCATGGTCTCTCGCTCGATATCTTGGAATACCTGAGGAATAGGTATCCAAGGCTTCTGAACTGAGAAGTACGGAATCGACTCATACTCTAGCTAAAAATTCATGGAATAAGTATCGGTCTCTGAGGACGAGAACTTTCTGCTACTGTCACAACGTCCATCTTCGATACTGACTCAATATCCACATCAACTGCCTGATGCGCGATCCCTAAATCATCATGAGGTGGATTGCATCTAACTGGTCTGGCATCTCCCCCGTGTGTCATCTTGACGTTAGAGATCTCTCCAAAGAGAGTCCCAAGCGAATCCTCATCAATATTGCGGTGTAAACCGCCACACGAGGCATCGACCAATGTATGTTATTCTGTGATCATCCCCTTATAGAAGATCTGAGCTAACTCAGATTTGGAGATCCCATGATCTAGGAATCTCCTGAAAAGAATCTGAAATCTAAGCCACATATCCTGAAGTGGCTCATGGGGATCATGTGAGAAATATCTAATGACCGATCGCATGAAGTTGGCTCGGCTAATGGGGTAAAATTTCTTAAGAAATGTAGCTTGAAGAATACCCTAACTAGCTCTCTCATCTTCCAAATGATGGAGTCATCTCGTGGCTCCTCCTTAAGTGACAAGGGAAAGGTCTTTATAATTGTACCCTCTGGTGTAATATCTGACTAGAATCTCATTACGTAAATCTCCTCAAACTCAAAGAGATGCTCATAAGGTTCTTCGTGCAGCTTTCCATGAAACTTCGGCAGCAATGCCACGAAGTCTTAATCAATCAGAAAAGTTAGTACTCTCGATGTAGATACTGACTCAGCTCTTGAAGAAGATGCAGGCTGCTCAATCTGCACTCTTGTCTCGGCAACTCATGGACTTGAATCTCTCATCTGATCTATACTTGGCTCATGGGTCTCACACATCTGCTCAGCTGTCACTAGCGTAACCGAAGGCTGACTCGATGAATACAAAGAAAGAAGGATAAAAGGAGACAGAGAAGAAACACGAGAAACGAAGGAGGAAGATTCTATGAGGTCAGAGTCACACTTGGAGAAAGTCAGAGGACTCAACTCAGGTTCGAAACACGAGATGTTTCAAACCGACCTAGATGAACGGGTAGGTGTGCTTGGAAGCGCTACCATAAGAGTCAGCCAAAGAGATCGTCTACCCATCATCATGACTCAAGAAAAAAATAAAATTGACTCTAGACAAGATGCAAACGATGGGTGACTACTAGAGATCTTAAAGATCAGACTCACATCATGCAATCAATACACAAAGAAAAACCCTCGATTCACCAACTCAACCCGGTGATGATCATGAATGTCCGATCGTTAATATTTTAAGTTTTAGGGTTTACTGGCAAAGCAAGTCTTTTCACAAATTACTTGAGCTGATAGGTGCTTGAACTTTCCAGAAAACTGTCCTGAGTCCGAACAACTAATTCAGCCAGTAGGGAGTAAGTAACGGGCTGTTTCTGACTACCCATCTTACTTGAGGACGGAGCCTTATGCATTCTCCTCTAAACCTCCCACTCTACTAAGGAAACTCGGACCGTTTCGGCTACCCGAGAGTCCTCACCGATGAGTAGAGCAACCAACTGTCATATCAGTAGTCTTCTGAAAAATTTGAGCTTAGGTTCTAACATTATGGGTCATCCCTCACTCACAAATCTGAAAAGTACCTATCATACATTCGCTGGGGATTGCTCTCCCAATTCATGTGAGGTCCATTATGTTTATTTTTAGAGTCGGATATTGTTAGCAGCCCCTGTTTTCTTTTCGGATTATCATTTTTTAGTCTTTTCAAGAAAATGTTTGATGATTTTTTTTCTTATTTTTGACCTAGGTGAACAAGCATGCAACTAGATTGCACATTCTAAATCTAAGTACGGAGGCGCAAACAAAGTAAAATAGAAAAACCCTAGACAAGCACCTAGCCTCGAAAAAGCTGCGGAAAACGTCAAGAAATCAAGATGCGAAAAAGCCGCAGTGGGTGCCCTGTTCCCCCAAGTACACGACAATTGATGAAACAGAACCCGAGAAGAGGTACAAGTCAGGATGCCCTTACAGGTCCTCTTCCACAAAACAGAAAAATGGGCAAGTGCCCTTCATCTTTTTACATAGGTTAATACAAAGAAAATAAAATCGGCTCTTTGGTTCTCAGCTGCATGGCTCAAAACCTGTGCTGCACATATCAGAAATTAAAAGCTATGAAGTAAAAAATTCGACAAAAGTTAGATGAAGAAAAAAGAAGAAGGAGAAAACTATAAACCTAAGGTCTCTACGGTCTACCCTAGCGCTGCCTCCCCAGCAACAACGCCATCTGAAAACCGCACCTGATCTAAAGGATAGAAAGATCGTTGCATCGACCAGGTGGATTTATTTGCATTTTGACTTAAGTTATATTTTTATATTTTTCTATTTATTTTTAGAAATATTTTAAAAGAAAAATTAAGTAAAACAAAATTAAAAATATTTAATTAGAAAATCAGGAAGTTTCTACATATAGTACACATAGAGAAAGGGGTCCAAACACCAAAACTCACTCGTTTTATTCTAATAAATTTTTGATATTTTTTAATAAAAAGTATTAAGTATAAAATGAAGTTTAAAAGTGAGTTTAGTTAATTTGAAGTTTTTTAAAAATATATGAACCTTGGAAGTCAGCTTTTACGACTTTTGTGGTTCATTGTAATTACTTATTTTTACATTGAATAAATTTTCAGATATTTTTATAGAGTAATATATATAATTTTATGGAGAAAATCTTTTGATTTTAAGTGATCTTAGTGATAAATAAAATAGGTGAAATATTTATAAGATGAAAAATGTGTAGATATATTTTTATGATCTAGATTTTCTAACATTTCTAGATATTAAGATCCTTATCTCCCCCTACTTATTTATTTTGTCGACCAAGTCAATGTTGACCCAGTCTCAGGGTTAGGATCAGTCTATATATTTTATATGCATCCTTCTTTTCTTTTATTTTTCATTTTTTCTCTTTATTATTTTATTTTGGATAAAATAGGTGTTAAAGATATAATATTAATAATTGTGGTTAGAATGTTAATTAATGGAAATTAGTGAATATTTACATATATTTTACTAAGGATTTTAGCCAAAAGAAAGAATAGTCTAAATAACTATCCAAAACAAATCCACCCTTCGACTAATACTCAAAGATGGGGAGACGATACCTAGAAGAAGAGGTTTTTGGAGAGATGTGAGCCCCAAGTTGATGGGACCGTCTGATGAGATTTCCATGGTTTCCATTCTCGTGCTATATTATTCACCAAAATTGATCGTTCAACACAACACCTGCAGCTCGGATGACGATAGTATAGTCCCCCTCTGGAACACCTCCCACCAGTTCTTCTTAGGAGAGTTTTAGAGAGACGTCTGCCTATTTATTTACAGCTTTTTTCTATTTGAATCATATATTCATCAATAACCCCAATCACCTCCTACTCCAGCCCCTCCACCACCCTCATGTCTCCTCCTCCTACCCCATCTTTCGCCCCCTCTACCAGCATAGTTGATCTGGTCCAAGTTGAGCAAGGGGCGGTCCCACCTCCCCAGGCTCTCTGATGACAGCTAATCCGCATCGGTCCCCATCATGTCATTGGTAAGGGCCTCAATTCCTACCCAACTCACCCTCGTTAGATTCTTGAGGTTCCTTCTTGATGGCATTTAAAGGTCATAGCTGCAAATAAGCTTCCTCCTATCCTCCCAAATGCAGTAGTTGATGAAGGTGTAGCGGTTGCTGGAAAGGAAGCTAGGGAGGGAGTCCAGGACTTGGACGGGGCTATCGTGGAGGATCTGGTACACTCATTGATGGACAAAGCAAAATTGAATGATGGAGACACGATTATGATTAATGCACTCGAAGGCATGTCTCCACTTGATCGCATGGTTGATCACGGGGTCATTGAGGATGTGTAGGTTGTCATCATTCTCATATATTCCTATGCTCATTTTGATGGAGTGGGAATGCAAAGGAGAGTTTGGAGAAAGGTCACCCCTTTAGAGAGAGAGAGAGAGAGAGCACAATGCAAGCTTTGCAATGGAGTTGGTTCATGTATTTTGTACGCCATCGCCTTCATACATTCTCGGCAAAGATTAAATCTTCATCTACTAGTAAGCTCTATTGTACACAAGAGCATAAGAGGAAGATGACGGGAAGGCAATAAGTAGGCGGTGCTTCGGTTGTCGGAGTTGGGGAAGATGCAAGGGGAATCTTTTTAAGATGTAGAAGGAATCTTTTTTAAGGGGTAAAATTATCGAAAACTAACATATTTTTTTAAAAATTAATGGAGGAAATGGATGGAACTCAACATATGATTATGCCATGTATGGTTTAGCATTATTCAGAGTTGTGCTTGTAATTTCAATTATAGAGGGTTATGTACATAATATTGAAAATATACATGGTTATGGGTATAAAATTTATTCTTTTATGATTTACGAGTATTTTGATGGTTATGAAGGTTGAGTGTAATGTATGACTATTTATATGTTATATTAATTAAATTTATTATTGGATTTTTTTGCATTCGCTTGTGTGGCTTTTAAGTTGGTTAAGAATATTATAGTACATAAATTAAATCTAACCCATTTGTTCCAATGGAGAAAATTCGTGTGATGATTGAATAAACCTAATCTTAACACATGTTAAGCTAAGTGTAGCATCTCAAAATTTCTAAATTTTGTCTTCACCAAAAGACTATAAATGTCATTCTTATAATTAGAAGCATCTCCTCGAGTTATGAGGCACTAATCTGTTAATCTAATTAAGTCCTATTGTAATACGAGATGATTAACAAATCATCAGAACCAAGCTGATTATCTCGGTGAAGAGGGATTGGCTTAAATTTATATTTGGACAAGTCTAGGGTCGAACATGAGCAATTAGGTCTATTTACTAGGATTTAGTTAATAGGTTAAGTGATTTAGATGCTATCTGGGTCAAAGATGCACAATTTATATGAATGCATGGTCTTTTTGTGGCTTTTATGTGCAAGCCAAATATAATGCTAAAATATGATAGTACAATACCATGCATATAAAAAATACACACTACCACAAATGTCTCTAATTTTAATGCGTAAACTATATATTTTAATTAAACATAAATTAATCCAAGTTAATAATAGATGCTTAACTTCAGTATCACCTTATTAATCAATATACTATTATCCACATGAGCCCGAGGCGAGTCATTTTCTACAATAAAGGTTATTGTAATCATTGATATATCAAAAAATAGTTATTGATTTATTCCACTCCCTATTTGAGATTAAATGAGTGAGTGTATTATAAGTTTCCTTAGTACAATTAAGATTATGTACCATGGTCATCTTAATGTTCATGCAACTGTTAATTCAACTGTTGAATCATAGAGACTGGTGCTTGGATGAATATCTAAGGAATTAGATTGAGGAATCATCAATCACCATCTAATGATCATTAAGAGATGATCACCAACCTGAGAAGGAGATGGAAATCCTTCTCTATAAACTGATATATGTCAAACCTCTTGATGCAGGTCCTCTGCATAAGAATAAAGATTCGGAGGTGTCAGATAAGTTAGGTCAAAGAGTTGACTTAACGAGATCGAGATAACCAAGTCCTGTGTCATATACTATCACGATATAGGCACTTATCCTCTGATTGAAGACAAATGTATTGTTATATATTTGAGTATGTACATTTGGTAGACCGATAGGTTGATGGCCTAATCAAGGTCTATATACTGCGTAAGCTAGTGTGCATACAAGGGCATATGAGAAATATGATCTCTCAAAGGGATCATACATGTTCATTTTTAAATTGGGAGACATGATCACACCCATGAGGTATTGGGACCAATCAATTCCAAGCATGGTCTTCTTGCTTTGGCAAGAATTTGTAGGTATGATATATGCTTTTTGGAAAGCATATGATCAATACCAACTCCAAATGATCAATGCAAAATTTAATGATAAAACCCTAAAGATGACAATGTAAAATTGATCTAAATATTCGGCTTTATTCTAAGTCTTCTAGTATACAGTATGTACAGGTATTAGGAATACCTGAAGGTGATGTGATCATAAATGATTGTATAATCATTACGCTTCCATTTCGAGGGAGTGGTGAAACGGGTTTAGATTTTAGTGACTCCTCTCAATAGAGAAATCTAATCTTAGTCCAAGTGTTGGACATTAATCTTAATGTGATTTAGATACAATGAGAAAATTAATTCTTTGAGAGGTCTCTGAGATCTGGATTTGGGGTATGATCTCAATATACAAGTCATTAAATGTGGAATATACAATCTCCATATCCTTATCTCCAAGAATCTGCGGAGAAAGTGCATTATTCTTGAAAGAGTTCAAGAATAATTCCATTCATAAATGTATATCCAAGCATTGAGACATGGATAATTAAATGACGTTTATTTATCATGAATAATGTGAATTTGATTCATATTATTTAGATGCATGAGAATGATAATCCAATATAAATAAATATGATTTAATTATTATGGATATGAATAATATGGGATAATACTATCCATATTAATCATATATATATTATAAATGTGATTTATAATATATAAGAGAGAACTATTTGTAAATAAAATTTATCATTTAAATGTTGATGTTAATTGGATTCACATTGGACAATTAATTGAAAATTTAATTTATATTTTATTTTGGGTTGTGAATATGATTCACAAAATTTCAATGACATGAATGCAGTATTCACAAAAAAATTTTTTGAATTAGTTGTGTGAATAAATTTGCAACAAATATTGTTGCAAATTATGGAGAAAATCATGGGATGCATAATCGTGGAGAAGGGAGCCTCCTTCCCCTTAGGGCCCATTCACACAGGATGTAAAATAGAAAAAAAAAGTCAAAAAGAACAAAACATGAAAAACAAATGAAATAGAGGGGAAAATAGGGAGGATAAAAATATATAAGATGATAGAAAATCGTAAAAGCCGTACATGTTCCCAAGTGAACAGACACCTGGTAAAATAGACATGTGAATTGTTGAAGTGTCCAGGATAGTGATACTTTTTACAAATTAATAAAAATCACTATCTCACCAGAAAAATAAAAACTATGTTGTTGTTAAACTAATTCTAATCAGCTCCTTGTCTTCCTATGTTGCTCTCTCCTACCAGCTTGGTCTAAATGAGCCGGCTTCCGTCTCGCTCGGGTGCTCTGAACTCCTAAAAATCCATCCTCACTCCGCGGGCCCTAAGAACAAATTGAAGTAAAGAAATTGATTAGAACAAATTAACAATTATCAAATAAAAAGAAATAAGAAGCAAATGTCACAAAATGAAACCAAATAGATAGCTATGTACAAAATACAGTACGTTGCTCTCTGACATTGACACTAATTGTTTAATTGAGTGGTCGTTCTAAAGTTCCTAACAAGGTCAGAACCCTAATTGTTGTGTTGAACAACTATCAATTAAGCAATAATTAACTCACAATTGAGATAAATTAATCAATGAGATAAATTAAGCAACTTTACCATTTATTTTATAATTATTACTCAGCTTAGATACTAAAAATAATTAAAAAAATATGATTCTTTTAGTAGGAGAGCATTTAAAATCAAAGGTCAAATGATTTTTTGATGATTTTTTTGTTATACTATGATTAAGTCAAGATCGATTTGAAATTGTTGAACTTAAGTGATTGCAATTCTTTAAGCTTTTGAAAAAAAATTGTCATTATTAAAAAGGAGAGATTATTATTTCTTTGTCTCTCCGATGTTTTAAGGATGATACATATATTTGAATTTATCGTAGTCCCTCGTTCATTCTTTGTGATCATAGGACTACAAGTGTCTATTCAAATAAACAAGTCTATGAAGTTGCATTGACTTCAAACGAAGCAGAAGCCTATTTTGTTGCTCAAATTTTTTCGAAAGTTGTTGCATTATTTATTTATACTATTTTTAAAAGTTTTAATCTCTAACAAGCTTCAATAGATAATTTTCACATCGAGATATCAAAGATTACAGTTCTGATCGATCATTTGTTCTCAACGATAGGCCATCATTAATTGACCATATATTATTGAATGATCGATCATTCTTGATCAACCATCATTCTTGACCTGATCAAGCATAACTTTAATTCCATCCCAACAGTCAAACCCGATCGATCATAATTTTTTATTTGATCGATCATTTGTACCTGATAGATCATACTTGTTATAATGATTGATCATTTGAGAAAATCACTTCTGAATTATTGTTTATTTTATTTCCAATGTCCGTATTTCTTAGATCTCAATATAAGGCACCCCATACCCATTGTTGGAATACACACAACATGAGCAATCACTCATATGTTTTCTAGAAAAGCAAGAAGCTCTTTCTGAGTGATTTCCTCGACAATTCATTCACATGTTCTTTGATTAGTTCATTTATTTCAAGAAGAATATTGTCAGTTGATAGTTTTGAATCATCGTTATTAAATCAGTAGAATCATCTCTATAGTAGTCAGAACACTATTGGCAGCCCCTGCTTAGCTCATTAATATTTATATTTGTTTGATATTTCTTATCTACGTGTGATATCTATGATATAATTGATGTTCTATATTAGTAAATCTTGTACAATTATACTCTGATGATTATCTTTAGATATCATTGTTTTATATTAGAGAATATCTTTTGATATTTGTTAATATACCACTGTTTTATATTAGAGAATATCTTTTGATATTTGTTAAGATAAGTTCTTTTGAAAATGTTTATTACAAATATATTTTTTGTTTCCAGTTAACATCTTTTTGTGAAACTTTACATATCATATCCTAAGTGTGCAAAAAAACTCTTAGACAAAAGATCTCCAAGGAAGTAAGAAGAAAGTCAAAGCTCGTCTAATCTTTTTCTTGGGCTACAATGTGTGTAGTGTTGATCTTAGTATCTGATCCAATGAAGCATCACATTTGTAAATGGTTGAGGTATCAAAGTAAATATCTCAAGATTAAGTGAAGTAGTTGATTAACTTGGCTAATCAGAGAATCCCGAGTCAGGAAGACTCGGTCGTAGTTTCAATCCAAGCGGGGTTCCACGTAAAATAAAGTGGAACCCCGCTTGGATTAAAACTATGACCTGAGTCTTCCTACTAATATATATATATATATAATTTTGACTGGTTATTTCTGTGCTTGTTGGTTATTTTACACAAAGTTTTAAAACTGCCTCGAACACTGTTCACCCCCTCTAAATTGTATCACGATCCTTGAACTCACAGATTGCCAATGCTTTTAGATATTAAGGCTATTTCTATTTAGTATTATTTAAAAACCCAAAAAGGTATACATTGCATCAGAAATCATCAAAATCAAATATTTGTGTCAAAAATGACAAAAAAATACAGGAGCTTTTTATCATAGTTATCATGTCCAAAAATTCATAAAAGATTATAAAACCTAACTTCTAATAAGGAAAAACCATTGCAAAACTTCATAAAATCATTAAAATCAAATCGGTAAAGTACCTTTTTTGTGGACACATATTATATATTCATAAAAATAATCCCTTGAAGTATCACTACACCTATCCACATATATATATATATATATATATGGAAATAGGGAGCCTCCTCTCAAAAGGAGGTAACGTTCCCTCCTCCCTACTTTTAATCCGTGGGATCTAATCCCATAAAGCTATTGGATTCAATCCCATCCCCCACTCCTCGTTTGAATATTGCATTGGGCCCCGCTTTCTCGTTTAACCACAAGCATCCTCCGCCAATCCGGTAAGACCCATGACCGGCAGTCCATCATCCTCTTCCACCGAGTCGCCGCTCCCGCTGTTAGACCGTCCTCTCCCACCGAGTCACCGCTCCCACAGTTGGACCGTCTCTCCTCCACCCATTCGATGTAATTTTGCTCGCAAGTGTTGCCACCCGCAAATCTTCCTCTCCGCTACTCTAACCATACATCCTTCCCGAGCTACCATCCTCACCACCCTCTCGTCACACAGGTACACTGCCACTAGCGATGCACAACCACAAGGTTTGCACGGTTGCGCCACCTCTCCCTTACGAGACACCTTCATCAACGCCCCGTTGTTGCACCACCTCTCCTTTCCTACGCACCACAGCATCTGTGTGCATGCTCATTCCACAACCAACAGATAAATAATACATGAAAAGAAAACCAGAGCAACAATGAGTAAACGCATAGCATTATTTGAATGGTTCCATTTGCATTGTCACACTTCTCAAGTCGATCTTTCTACTCTCCGTCACATTCACCAATCTCGTAAAACTGGGACATGCTTCACATGGTATGCTTACAGATTGGTGGAGGCCATCCCTTTAGTGGGAATGACTCAAATGAGTATAGTATAGAATTGTTGGCATGACTGCTCCATTGCACCATATTTACGTTGATGAAACTGTGAATAATTAGCTTATTTAAGTTGATACTACAACTGATCACTGAGGAGCAAAGATTCAACGCAAGAAGTCTTTTTCTGTATGATTGACTTGATGGAATCATTAACAAAGAGAGATCTACCATCTATAAGGAAGGAATATTCAACCATTTACGAAGGGGCACTCTAAAAAATAGTGGATTGCGATCCCAAAATATGTATTAGATTCGCATGTTCAAGGGCATACGACAAACATCTTACATCTTGTATCTTGGATATTATCTCTTGTATATCAGCCCTCATTAGAGGAATATCTCTAATTGACATAAGGTTATTTAACATATAAGCATCATATCTTGGATATTATCAAATCGAAATTACCTGGACGTGATGGTGCTTTTGGAATTCATTTTACATCTGAGTACGCCAGGAAATGTGTATTTGAAGGCAATAATCCATTAAATCCAGTCAAAGTGACTTCTATTATTTTAACAACGATACTTTTGAAATCAATGAATATCGAATTGTCTTTATAATTGAGATTTCTTTATATATATATATATATATATATGATATTTTTGCAGAGTGAGATTGTAGCATAGAGGGACATTTGTAGATAGCAACGTGTGTGTGCACCGCTCTCCTAGACAGGTGGAGGAGACGAGGCTCAGATTGGGAAGATGTCATGAGGGGAGTGGGAGAGGAGACGCCCCCTCCCCTCACTTGAATATTGCACTGGGCCCCTTTTTTCTCGTTTCATCACGGCTGTAATTTCGTACATCTCCCATGAATCTGAACCAACCCATAACCGGCAGCTCATCTTCCTTCCCCACCAAGTCGCATCTCCCACTCCACCATATGCTCGTCGGAGGGAAATATACATGTGCACGTCCTCCCATCAAGTCGTCTTCCCAACCAGATGATGGATCTTACAGGAATGGCGGAGGACGCTTGTGGTTAAAGAGACGTGTGAAATACCTGTCGTGATTAAACGGGAAAGAGGGGACCAGTGCAATATTCAAACGAGGAGTGGGGGATGGGATTGAATCCAATGGCTTTGTGGGATTAGATCCGACGTATTAAAAGTAGGGAGGAGGGAACATTACCTCCTGTTGAGAGGAGGCTCCCGATCCCCTATATATATAATATTTTTCTGATATTTTAACTTAAGCCAAAATTATTTTATCACTTTAAAAAGTCAAAAAACATGTTATAATATAAGAACCATAAATAATTCATTCATTATTTTATTATGTCTTTAGACACACTTTTATAAAATAAAAATCACCTCTTTTATGTATATTTAGCACCTTTTTCAAAATTAATATCTTTTTTAAATTGAATACTAAAAGGGAGAATTTCAAAATATAAATATATAATTAAAGAAATAATAAGTAAAAAATAAAAAACACATAAAAAATAAAGTATATTCATATACCCTTACTTTTAGTATATCAAAAAAGAACATTTTTTTTAATAAAAATGTTTTAACATCAAATAAAATAAAAAATACTCTTAAAATCCAAAGATAGAATAAGTGGATACTTATACTAGAGCTTAATTCTATTGATTATCCCCATTGTACAGTTGCCTCCTTGAGTCGACTTTGGACAATTTCAAAGTTAGTAATAAATAAAAAAATAATTTTTGATCAAGTCCTTGTATTCAGAGTACTAGAACAAACATATTAAGCACATAGGTGTAATGTGAATCAATATCCATGGGTCAACCGGTATTATGATGACCTAGTGTCAATGACGATTTTCCATTCCTCTCAACCTCCCCCTTCATCCACTCCAACACCACCTTCATCCATCCTTTACGCCGTCTCTGTTTTCATCAGTGTCATCTCGAGCAATCTCCCCTCCTTGATCCCTTTTCTCCTCCCCCTCCCCACCCTCCACACCACTATCAAAATACTAGCCATCTCTACTACTCCAAACCTCTCAGGATCTCATGGGAGTTGAACTCGACATCATCATACCGGTCACCATGTCCGAACATGTGATTAGATCAAGATAGTTATCTTTCTCACTATCCATACATTGTTTTATTCAGAAAACATACTTGAAAATCAGATATGACTTTGATCCATCTGAAGTTGTTATGACTTCTAACATTTTCGTCACACATTTAGTGCTGCTAATTTAACTTGATAATGGAGTCATGATATTCATGAACATGTTGTCTACATGTAAAAGATGGACTAGGAGAGGGGTCAGATCTAAGTTCAAGCCATGTAGCCAGGGATGAAAACGAATGTGAATATATTCGTATCCGATATGCTATCATATTCGTTATATATATATATATTGATATTTGTATTCATAAACATTTTAAAATGGATGCCGATGTGGATATCACTTTGACATTCACTAATATTCACATTTGTATTCATATATTCGCTTTTGTATATAAGTATAGTAATAAATTTAGTTATAACTATGCATAACAATATTTTATGATTGCATTCACCATTGTTTATATAATTATTATAAAATTACTATATATGCTATATCTATTTTATGTGTAAACCATCTTAAACATGTATATTTTAGTTAATATATTAAATATTTCTGTTATTATTCGTATTCCATTCGTATTCGTTTTTAAGGATATGGTAACACATTTTTCACATCTGTCAATATTCGTATCTGCATTCGTATTAGTATTTTAAAATGGATAAAAATACAATTATATTTATATTCGTACCCATATTCGACCGTTTTCAACATCCCTACATGTAGGGCGCCTGCGTCCTCTGAGTTCAAAAATCATTACATTTTCTCATCAAATGCCTCCATTTTAGACAATTCCATAGATGTAGTGACAACTTTATATTTATTGTTTTAGTGTTATTCTATTGGATGATGCCTCCCCTTAGTGAAAATCCTGGGTCCACCACTGCTTGAATAAGGGAAGGATCAGGTAGTGACATTGACCGCTATATATATAATTGTATAGATTATTACTATTATTTTAACAAATGGGATCATTTTTCTTGACGTGATATTCTATGAGCATTCGCGGTACCTGTAATTCATTCACATAATGCAGTCACGACCTCCGGATGAGGAAAGCATCGACGAAGCTCATGACCTGTAAGTTTCAACCATTACCTTTATGGGTAACTCCTTCCTCTTCTTCCTCCATTACTCTTCTTCTTGCCTTACTCCTCTTATTTTCTCTCTCCTCATTACTATCCATCCATTCGTCAAATCACCAAAAAAATTATATTTTCATAGATAAATCACTCATTTCGATCTCAAATAAGTTTTTTCTCAAAATTTTCAAGCCACTTTTTAAATTGATTAGTCAAATATTTGAGACTTCTAACAAATGTCTGGAAATCTCCTGTTGCAATAGAGGACACTTTTTTCCTTTTTCTTCTTCTTCCCTTCTCATCTTCACTCCTTTGCACCAACTACACATCTACCCATCATCTCCACCACCCCTTTCACCCATAAAACACCCATCTTCTTCACCAATCCCTCTACCTTCCACACACTTGAACCCATCACAACACACACTCATACACATACATAAACACACATACGCACAACATAACAGTAGATGTTGCATTTTCCACTAGAAACTAATTAAAAACTGTTGGGTATTTTACTGTCCAGCCCCAAGTTGGGCTCTTTGTAGCTGCACCATTTTGCCCCTTTTGCAGGAGCATCACTATAATATTTCTAGAAATTAGGAGCCCCAATCAGCTGCCCCTTCTTTCCCATTCCAGGGATGCACAATGTACAATAGCAGCCCCCATTCTTCCTCTAGAGAACGATAGCCCTTACCCCATTCCCGACTCCATTGCAGCTGCAAGGGTTTTTCTTTAGAGAAACCCTCGCTTCTTCCAGCCGTGAGAGAGAGGCCGAGAGAGAAAGAGAGTGGGCAGCCGAGCTCCTCTTCACTTCTCCGTCGACTGAGGTGTCGCGGGATGAGGTGCAACGGCTGAGAAAGTGTGGGTCAAGCTCGTGGAAAAGCAGCAACAAGGAGGTTGTTGGGAACGACCTCAAGGAAGCCAAGCATTCGATTTAGGTCTCCATCCGGGAGCCCTTCAGGGAAGACACATGTTCTTCATGATTTGAGCACATTTGGTATAGTTAGATACCTAGGGATAGTTAGATACTTGTAGAAGAACTATTATTGTGCTTGTGGCTTGTATCTCAATTTTGTTGGGCAACAAAACCGAAAGAACTTTTGGCTCACCATGACCGTAGTGGATTCATTGCTGGTCTTACCCCATGGTTTTTCCCTTGCTCACATCAAGCAAGGGTTTCCACATAAAAATCTGTGTCTTGTGTGGTTGCTTGTATGATTGGTTGTCATTGTTGCCATTTGGTTCTCATGTGGGGAATACATATTTATTGTGTGCCATCATTGTTGTAGGAAAGGGATTTAGGGATTGATGAATCCATATTTCATCATCTTTATTCTATCATTTTGGCCTCAAAAATCCTGGCAAATGCATGTAAATACCCTTAATTCTAGCATCTAAGCATCCATGCATGTGCATGTAAATAGTGTATAAAATATAGTTTTTAAAGCCAAAATTATAGAATAAATAAAAGAAAAGAAAAAGAATAAAATATTTGAAATATTTTATGACCCGAAACCCTGATACCTAGGCATCTTGATGAATAGGTCGATAAGGAATAAAGTAGGGGAAGATAAGGGCCAGAATCCAATAAAAATTCCTTTTTATTTTATCCATTCTTTATTCATTTTGGGACCTATTTTTGGTTCCACTTTTTATACTTCAAATAAAAAACTTTGAATATGAAAGATGTAGATAATTAAATATAAAAAAATACAAAATTGATTTCATACAAAAATAACATACAGATAAAAAGTTATGATCTGAATAAAAATCCAAAATCTCAGCTTCACAGACCCATATCTCCCAAAACAAAACACAAAATCTATCAAACTCACCTTTAATTGTATATAATTTTTAATAAGCTATTTAATGAAGGTGGTTTCATATTTTTTGGAGTTATGGTGCAAAAGTTAGGTTTTGGACCCCTGATGTACAATAGTTTACGTCTTTTTCTTTCTTTTGTATGATTCTTTTTATAACTCCTTTTATTTTGATTTCAATTTTATTTTGTTAGTTGTATATTCTGATTTCTATAAAAATATAAAATCAATTAAAAAATATAAAATCAAAAAGATACAAAAATAGATCTTCTCTATACAAGTCAATTTGGCTTGTATTCTACCTTTATCACTTTTTTATCTTATAAAACTAAAAATCAACAAAAATATTTCCAAGTTTTGTATATTATTAACAAAAAAACAAACTAAAATTCATAAAAATCCAAAATGGGTATTTATACCTTCAAAAAAATATGTTTTTAATTAACATCTTTTAAAAAAAGGCTTTGTTATGCAATATTCTGGATAACATTATTTTGAGAAAGTTTTATGATTTGAGTTTTTATTTTAAGGTCTCTTACTATTTATTTCAAACATATCTTCATTGGGAAAGACCTCTCTTTTTTTATTAGTACACATGAACATAAAGACAATCACTAGTGTCCAAAAAATTTGAAATAGTCCACTCCCATTGGTGGAGGCCTCCTCCAATAGCCATCACCTCTTCCATTCCTCCACCAATAGCCATCATCTCTTCCATTCCTCCACCAAATAAAAGAGCTTCAACTCCCATTTTTGAAATCATCCACCATTAGAGTCTTCATTCTAGCTCCTCTACCTCCATTGTGACATAGTGAAGGTTGGAGACGAAGCCACGACGAAGGGAGGATTCTTTGGCGTGATCCCTTGGTGTTCTTGCTCCATTGTATCACAAGCTCTTAGCTTGTCAAGCCTCTTCTCCGCCAAAATCGAGGCCATGACCGGTCATTCTCATCGGAGAACAGACCACTATAGGCGACTACCTTCACATGCTACGTTTTTCTTCTTGTAGGTAACTTTTAGATTTAGTTTTTCTTCTTGTTGTAGTGTAACAGTCCATCATCCTTCAACTTTCTCCATCCTCATTCGTCGCGGCTAACCACCTCACCGCCGTCTCCATCCACTTCTTCGTACTCCCTTCACGGCAACCTGGCGGCTACCATTTTCGTGGAGAACATACACCCAATATATTTTTTGTGTACATAACGCTAGCCAAGCCCACGCTCGAGCTTTCATTTCTACTTGCAAGTATCCGTCCGAACGTCCTACAGCCGCACCACCATCTCTCACACAGAGCTCCACGCTGTGGCACTTCGTCGGCCCTCGGATTGGCTTTTTTGTTGCTGTTTTTCGAAGGAAGAAGAAGAAGGGAGGGGGTGGATAGCAGCCACCGTTGGATCTATCCCCCTCCTTCTAATCTTAACCATCCAGCCAAGGGATAGAAGTTTTATGTATAAGCACTCACTATTTTGAGATTTCACGCACATCCCCTTACTGTCCAAGAGGAGCTTGATGCCACCTGGATTAGTGGGATATTTTGCAACCAACTCTCCGTTTTTGGGTTATTTTAAGAAGTTCTCGTACAATTTTGAACTGCAGTTTCGTATTTACTTTTTCATCTGTACCCATGCACTCAAATGCTCATAACTCATTCATATGAACTCCATTTCATGCGAGAATTTTTTTGTTAGAATGCTGCTTTAAAGATCTACATCATATCCAAATTTCAAAATTTTCTAATGTACGAACTATTTATGACGAATTTATGAATTCGGAGTATTGATTTGGCTTGTTTGTTAATAACTCCTTAAATACTCAATATCACTTGCTCATTTTTGGATATGTTGTAGGAATTAGTAGGGCCGAATTTGTGTTCAAATATCATCAAAAAATATTTCAATTTGTGTCCTTAGATTTTCTATAATATTTCGAGTGATTGATTTATTTCTGGAGCATCATTTATCTATTTGAAAATCTAAAAATATGTTTGTGTGCCTCTGAGCTTGTTCTACAATCAGGGATTTTGTTGTATTTTTATCATGTTAATCGGTTAGTCAAAAAATCAAAACATCATTTCTATCTTTCTGTTGTCTTTTATTTTTAATATATTCATTACCTTTTTGAAAAATTCCAAAAATTTGTGTGTGTTCTAACTTCAAACCAAAAATCATTAAAAATTTCAAAAGGAAACCCCTAAAAATAGCAAAACACCAAAAATCTTCATAAAAATCTTAAAAATTCCACAAAAATCCTAAATATACAATTTCAGTTTCTGAATTTTCCTTATTTTGTCATCTTTATTTTAAAATTAATTTAACAAAGTTTTGATTCTGTTTGATATTTTTCATCCTCATTTTAAATTCAGCCAGTAACTTTGTTCACTATTTTTCAGTATTTTTTATTTTAAAAATACCAAAAAAATTGGAAAAATTACAAAAATAGTAGAAAACTATAAAAAGCAAAAAAACATTTTATTTCTTGGATTTTGATAATTTTTACATCTTTTTATCTCTCTCTCTCTCATCTCTATTGTATATATTTATTCTATTTAAAGAAACAAATATAAAAAATTATAAAATATAAAAAAGAAAATATAAAATCAGAAATTTAAAATCAAAATATAAAAATATAAAATAAAAAATAAAATAAAAAATAGAAAAATTAAAAACCCACAAAAAATAGCACTTGTATAGACAAATACATCATATTCACATTTTTGAGCATTATTGCCTTGTTCTATCATGCTTGCTCCCTAAGCTCGACACTCTACACATACTTGCACCTATACACATCTTATTGTAGAGTTATAATAAATTTTAACTCCACACTTTGATTTCCATTGCTTGATATTATTTGTGGGTTAATTGTTGATTGTAGTTGGGATTCACTGAGGGTCGCCACAGCGACTTTGTCTCTACCTTGTGTGAGGCAATTTAGACCTTCGTGATTCGTGCTTCATCAGGGACACACCTATTAATCCCCGACAAGTGGTATCAGAGCTCAGGTTGAGTAATGTGGGCAAAGATGATGAGGGCACAATGATTAAGCTCACAAGCAGTAATTGACAGATTTGGAAGGTCAAATGGAAGACATTCTACATTGCAAGGACCTTCATGATCCGGTGGAGGGAGAGAGCGCCAAGCTGGAGAACATGTCTGCAAGTGAATGGACAAAGTTAAATCGAAAGATCGTTAGGACCATTCAGAAGTGGCTTGATATGTCAGTTTTTCATCATGTGGTTGAAGAGACGAATGCGAAGGAGTTGTGGGACAAGTTGTCCAAGCTCTATGACTAGAAGACCGCAACTAATATGGCTTTCTTGATTAGAAAGACTGTGAACTTGAAATACAAGGATGGGACCAAAGTGGCGGAGCACTTTAATGACTTCTAAATAATCATCAACTAGTTGAGCTCTATGAGTTTGGATTTGATGATGAGTTGCATGCGCTTCTCTTGTTGGGTTTATTGCAGACAGTTGGGAGACTCTAGTAGTCACTATGAGCAACTCTGCAAAGGATAACAAGTTGACCATGGCCATGGTCAAGGGTAGTCTCTTGAATGAGGAGATCAGGCATCGCTCTTCGGGAAAGACATCCTCCTCTTCACATGTGTATGCAGTTGAGAGAAGAGGAAGATCCAGTAGCAGAGGAAAGTCACAGGAGAGGCAGCAATCCAGAGACAAGTCCAAAGGCAGAGGAAAGTGTCACCATTTCTAGAAGCCCAGTCACCGGAAGAGAGATTGCAGGATTTGGAAGAGAGAGCAAGCTGAAGCTAAGAAAAATCAGAAAAATGAAGATGGGAATTTAGCAACAGTTGTGGCAGATGACAGTGCAAATGAGGTGATTCTCACCATTCAGGACCAGTGCTTGCATGCAGGGAGTGATTTGGAGTGGGTCGTTGACACGGCCGCCTCCTATCATGTAACTCCATATATGGAGTTCTTCACCACCTACACTAGGGATGATTACGGACGAGTCTTGATGGGTAATGAAAGTTACTCTAAGATCATGGGAATGGGCACCATCTTGATTCAGACTGATGTTGGGTGCTTAATGACTCTACAAAATGTGAGGCATGTTCCGGATGTGCATCTTAGCCTTATATCTGGTTCACAACGAGATAGTGAAGGCTACCATCTGAAGTTCGACGACAATAAGTGCAAGATAAGCAAGGGTTCTCTCATCGTGGCTAGAGTTTGTTTGTGTCACACACTCTATGGGCCTGTTCGATTCGGGAATAAGCAGGAATAAGGTTGGGGAATAAGGAGAATAAGGGTATATTCTTTGTTCAGCTGGAGGATAGGAATAAGGAGAATAAGGTGAAATAAAGGTAGGTAAGGTGGGATAAAGATAGGAATAAGAGTGAAATAAGATGGAATAATAGGGAATAGTCGTACCACTGGGAACCGTGTCAGGAGGAGAATTGACCCCTTATTCCAGGGCTTATTCTCCTACCAAACATGGCCTATATGACTAGAGTGAAGATCATGGATGATAGTTTGCATGCTAGTGAGGCAGATACTTCATACTTGTGGCATCGTCGACTTGGACACATGAGCCCGAAGGGCTTGCAGCTTCTGAGCAAGAGAGAGGTGATCTCCTACCACAATGACATCACTTTATCTCCTTGTGATGCATGTGCGGTTGGGAAGAGCATGAGTGCACCATACAGAGTCAGATCTAAGGTGAAGGGAGATCTTCTACAACTGGTTCACTTAGACGTTTATGGTCGCATGGACACAACCTCTTTGGGAGGCAAAAAGTATTTTGCTACCTTCATTGATGATGCATCTAGGAAGTTCTGGGTGTAGGTGCTGAGATCGAAGGATCAGGTGTTTGATTTCTTCAAGAAGTTTCATGCCATGGTTGAGCGTTAAACATGAAAATTGTTGAAATGTTTGCACACGGACAATGGGGGAGAGTACACCTTCCTTAGCTTTCAGAGCTACCGCGCAGAGTACGACATCAGGCATGAGAGGACAGAGCCATGCACACCCCAACACAATGGTATTGTTGAGAGGATGAAAATGACCATTATTGAGAGAGTTCGTTGTGTGCTGAAGATAACGAAGTTGCCCAAGACCTTTTGGGCTGAGGCGATTCGTACTGCATGTTACTTGGTCAACCGATCTCCATCAGTTCCTTTGGGCTTTCAGATTCCAGAGAGTGTTTGGATAGGGAAGGACCCCTCATATGCTCATTCGAGGGTGTTTGGATGCAAAGCCTATGCATTGGTACCCAAGGAGTAGAGGAAGAAGTTGGATGACAAGATGGTGCCTTGTATCTTTCTTGGATATGGAGATCAAGAGTTTGGATACCGTCTCTGGGATCCAAGGAAGAAGACAGTCACCAGACATAGGGATGTGATTTTCTATGAGAATCAGACATTGGCTGAGGACACCACTGAGAGTGGTAATGCATATGAGATTCCATAGATCATGATAGTGATGTGGACACAAATCCCTCTCTAGTACATGGTACAGGTGGAGAGGATGATAAGCTAGAGCAACATGAGCCAGATGCAGACCACATTGATGCAGGTTAGAGCAACATGAGCCAGATGCAGACCACATTGATGCAGGTTTAGGGGACCTAGGGCAGGGGGAGCATCCTCATCCACATACAAATACATCAGAGCCTCAGGTCAGAAGATCTTAGAAGACACGCCAGCCATCATCCCATTACCTCACTTTCAGGTATGTGATGCTTACATATGCAGGTGAGCCATACACCTTTGAGGAGGAACATATGCATAAGGACAAGGGTCATTGGTGTGATGCAATAAATGAAGAGATGTTATCTTTTAAGAAAAATCACACTTTTGACATTGTTGAGCTTCCTAAAGGAAAGAAAGTCTTGAAGAACAAATGGGTTACAAGCTGAAGTCTGATGATGGTGGCAAGCAGGTCAAGTACAAGGCCAGATTAGTGGTGAAATGTTTCAACCAAAAAGAAGGAGTGGACTATGATAAGATCTTCTCCCAGTGGTGAAGATGAATTGAGTGAGAATGGTGCTAGGACTTGTTGTTAGCATGTACCTTGAGCTAGAGCAGATGGATGTGAAGACAATGTTTCTTCACAGTGATTTGAAAGAAGAGATCCACATGGAGCAGCCAAAGGGATTACAAGAGAAAGGGAAAGATCACATGGTTTGCAGGTTGAGAAAGAGTTTTTATGTCTTGAAGCAAGACCCGAGACAGTGGTACTTGAAGTTTGATGCTTCCATGGGAAAGCAAGGCTTCGAGAGGACTACAACTGATCCATGTGTATATGTTCGCCGTCTTCCCAATGATAGGTTCGTCATTTTTTGATCTATGTAGATGATATGTTGAATGTAGGTCATGATTCCAATTTGATTGTAAAGCTCAAGAGAGAACTCTCCAAAGAGTTTGAGATGAAAGATTTGGGTAAGGCAAGTCACATCCTTGGGATGCAGATTACAAGGGACAGGAAGAAGCGCATGTTGTGGTTGTCACAAGAAAGTTATGTTGAGCGCGTGTTGGAGCGGTTCAACATGAAAAATGCCAAGCCTGTTAGCAAGCCTTTAGCCTCTCATTTCAAGCTAACCAAAGAGTCATGTCCATCCACTTCTGAGGAGAAAGCAGAGATGACCAAGATCCCATACCAGTCCGCAATTGGGAGCCTTATGTATGCCATGGTTTACACTAGACCCGGCATAGCCCATGTAGTCAGCATGATGAGCATATTCATGTCCAATCCGGGGAAGGACAATTGGAAGGCCGTGAAATGGATATTGAGATACTTGAGAGGGACCTCAAGTATGTGTCTTGTGTTTGGGAGATCAGATCCCAAACTGTGTGGCTACACTGATGCATATATGACAGGAGACATGGACCAGAGAAATTCTACCTCAGGCTACATTTTCACATTTGCAGGGAGAGCCATATAATGGCAATCCAAGATACATAAATATGTTGCTCTCTCGGCTATCGAGGAAGAACACATAGCAGTAGCAGAGGCTGGGAAAGAAGTGTTGTGGCTAAAATGCTTTCTTGGTGAGTTTGGATTGGATGACAGTGAGCTTGTTGTGTCTTGTGATAGCCAGAGCTCTATAGACCTGAGTAAGAGTACCATGCACTATGCTCACACAAAACATATTGATGTGAGATACCATTGACTGAGGGATGCAATTGATTAGAAGCAGCTCATGTTGAAGAAGATTCACACTGATGAGAACCCCTCAGACATGTTGACTAAGGCAATCACTCGTGACAAGCTTCAGCTCTTTAGAGAGCTGAGCGGTGTCACTTCTTCTTGATCTCCATCACTAGACCACACCTCCCCATTGGGTTTGGAGGGGGAGTTTGTCGGGTATTTTACTGTCGAGCCCCAACTTGGGCTCTTTGTAGCTGTAGCAATTTGCCCCTTTTGCAGGGGCATCACTGCAATATTTCCAGAAATTAGGAGCCCCAATCGGCTGTCCCCTTTTCCCCATTCCAGGGACGCCCAACATACAGTAGCATCCCTTATTCTTCCTCCATAGAATGACAACCCTTCCCCCATTCCCGACTCCATTGCAGCCACAAGGGTTTTCTTTGGAGAAACCCTCACTTCTTCCAGTCGTGAGAGAGAGGCCGAGAGAGAAAGAGAGTGGGCAGCCAAGCTCCTCTTCCTTCTCCGTCGACTGAGGTGTCGCGGGCTAAGGTGCAACGAGTTGAGAAAGTGCGGGTCAAGCTCGAGGGGGAGCAGCAGTAAGGAGGTCATTGGGAATGACCTCAAGGAAGTCAAGCTTTCGATTTGGGTCTCCATCTGGGAGCCCTTCAAGGAAACCACCTATTCTTCTTGATTTGAGCACATTTGGTTAGATACTTAGGGATAGTTAGATACTTTTAGAAGAACTATCATTGTTCTTGTGGCATGTATCTCGATTTTGTTGGGCAACAAAACCGAAAGAACTTTTGGCTCAGCATGATCGTAGCGGATTCATTGCCGATCTTACCCCGTAGTTTTTCCCTTTCTCACATCAAGTAAGGGTTTCCACGTAAAAATCTTTATCTTGTGTGGTTGCTTGTGTGATTGGTTGTAATTGCTGCCATTTGGTTCCCGTGTGGGGAACACATATTTGTTGTGTGCCATCTTTGCTGCAGGAAAGGGATTTAGGGACACACCTATTATCCCCAAGAAAAACGAGCCCCTTTGCTCGAGTATGAAGTTGATGGAGGATAAGTTCAGGGCGGTGGGGGAGGATGTTAGAGCGGAGGGTTGGGCAAAGGAGGAGGAGGTTAGGGTGGAGGGTTGGGTGGAGGAGTTCCGAGCAGTGGAGGAGGTCGAGGGTGATGGACTGAGCAGAGGAGGAGGTCGGGATGGAGGGCTGGGTGGAGGAGGAGGAAGTCGGAGTAGTGGAGGAGTTCGGGGAAGAGGGTTGGGCGAAGGGGAGACAGAGGTTGGAACGGAGGGCTTGGCAGAGGAGGACAACTATACCCTTCTTAGTGGAACCATGCTTAAGTTGAATTCATTGACGGCCAAGCTAACATAAGGGTATAAACGATGACAGTGCAAGAAATCATAGGCACAACTAATATTGCAAAAACGAAAGTGGTATAACTGATATTGCAATATCACAGAAGGCACAACGGATAAAAACTTTAAAATATTACATATCTCTGTGTCATTTAAAAAATGGCATCTGAAAGCCGATTTTAGTGGATCCTAACTAGAAAAAAAAACTAATACTAGTGTATTTCCATAGAGACAGATATGTGATTCAGCAAATCATCATTCGACTCCGACAGGTCTCCCAAGTTAGAGTCTGTAGGTACTGAAATACCCACTAGATGCATGCACGGACCCCTGAGCTATACCCCCATATCTTCATTTAAGAGATCAGTGACTGCAGGATCATATTGACGGCCAGAGATTGCAGTGCTGTAAAGATTTGCATTAATGCTTTATATGCACAGAAACATTTGCTCCCAATTAACTAATATCACTTCCCTCCAACTTCACGGAAAACCAAAAAAACAAATAAATAAGCGAAATGGAAGGATAGTCTTGACTGTGCTCATTAAACGCAGGGATCAGCACATGAGCTCGCAACTTGGATATCAACAACATATGAGAAGGGACAAACAGAGCTAAAAATAAAATAAAATTGCTGAATGTTCATTCACAGTTCCCTTTTCTTGGACCAAAGGAAGGAATAAGGTGGGGGTGGGGGTACCATCGAAGGGACAAACAGAGCTAAAAATAAAATAAAATTGCTGAATGTTCATTCACAGTTCCCTTCTCTCGGACCAAAGGAAGGAATAAGGTGGGGGTGGGGTACCATCGAATGATCTAATTAGCTCTTCTGATATGCATTCACCTGGCAAAAAAGGGAAATGACGGACAAGCTAAAGTGGACACTGGTGCCTGTTGGAAGTTTTGGATGAGGAGGATTGAATGCGTTCTACCTACCGAAGGCAATAAAATCCAACGCAATGCGCAAAGGGACAATAAATCATGAGTTCTGTGGCTCTTGTCTGCAAGCAGTTCTCACCGCTCCGAAACCCATGACCGCATGCTGACTGTTAATTCTATTGAAAATTTTACACGTCCCTGCCAAATTTTTTATGTTTTTATCGCTTGTACTCCTTTAGATCTTGCAATTCAATTACATCCCTTTTTTGAAAAAGCAAATGTGTCCCTAACTTTTTGCAGTTTTATCACTTGTGCCCTTCAAGTTAGTTGATGTACATCAGCATCTTAAACAGATGTTAACTTTTGAATACAATGGTAGTTAGATGGAATAGCTAGGGTAGATATAACATTCTCCTTTATCTTCTTCCTCTTCTTCCTCCTCTCTAAAGCCATCATCATCTCCTCCCACCTCCTCCGACCCCTACCCCTTCATCCTGAGGTTGGCTCGGGTTTGATCTCAACTGAAACTTTGGGTGTGGATAATGACAAAGGCTGACAAAGTTCAGCTTGGATGTTATGCATTATGAACGGTACTTTAGTTGCTGAGGTTGGGTTGATGCTAGTCTCACTCCTGGTGGTTCTTGTATACTTGATGCTGCTCTATTCTAATCTTCTTGGATTCTAAAAGATCTAGGAAGCAAATTCGTTTTGATTCATAGGAATCAAACTCGATATCAACACATCAATTGAAGGACTTTGCAATGTAATATCCAAAATGCAACCCAATGCATATCACTTAGATCCAAGAATATGAAAATAAACATTATTCAAATCAAAGAAATAAGATCGAGCTTAAGTTCCAGCAGTAGCTTGCGTTACGAATCGTGGAAGAAAACACATATAAATAAGATTAATCAAGCAAGACACAAATACAATGATTTACAAGGTTCACCCATAACTGGGCTACGTCCTTGGGCGCCAGCGATTAGTTTTCACTATGTGTAGAAAGAAGAAAGTAGAAAGGATATAAAGATCCACTTACCCAAGGAAAGTTTATATACTACTCCTGTGCAGACGGGTCCCTGATTCAAACATATTTGTATAACTGAATACAAATAAAACTGCTCATAAAAAAATTCACCAGAGATGCTGCTCCCACCCTACCCAGGGGAGAGCCCACTTGCTTCCCCCTAGACCCACCCCCACCCAATCTTGTTGACCAGGTAGCGAGACCTTCATCTTGTTGGGGGTAACAAGAGCGGGTGCATACAATGGTTATTCAACTTGAGGATGGTTAGGATTCAAGGTATATCAACAACTTGATTTGGAGATGGAATTGGAATTGAAGAAAATCAAAGAAATAGATCAGAACAAAATAGGTAATTAGATTAAAATAAAAGTGCAAACCAAAAATAGGTACCTGAGTTTTGAATGAACAAATCGTGGAGGGAATAACTAAAATTGGGATGGGCTAATGCTTGTGCAATGGAAAGTGAATGACCTTCTAGGTGATTGTTCAACAACCATGGCAAAGGTTGGAGCTGAACAATGCAAGCATTGCAATTCAGAGTTGAGGAAGTTCTGGACCTAACAAGGTGGCTGGATCTCAAGCTCCCCTGCTTCTACACTGCTTACGAGCTTCATATCCCCCTTCCATGCATGTTGGTTCTTAACACCTAAGCCAAGCGAAGAAGCTCGAGCTCCATGACTTGTAGATACCTCGGAGGTGCCACCTAAGTCATCAAAGCTTCTAATACTCCTTGTTATGCCCTGACCTCAGGAGGAAGAAAGAGGAGGTACACGAGAACATTCCAACATCATCTTCCGCTCATCAGGAGAGCTCTGAAAAGAATCCCCTCCTATTTTCTTCTTCAGTACAGAGATCTTCCCAAATGACATTATATGACTTGGTAGAGGGGTCAAGGAGTGACAGAGTGGCTAGGGGCGGAATTTGGGGGTGGTGGGGCTGGGGGAGGAAGAGATGGAGGTTTTCATTTATGTCTCTCTTACCCACACCTGGTTCTGATAAACCATGATTTAGTTCAATTCATTGATGATCAAACTAATAGAAGGACACAAATGATAACAGAGCAGGATGTTAAGGGTCAAAATTGATATCACAAAAAGAGGGGATGTTGATATTGCAAACACTAAGAGGGGTACAAGTGATAAAAACCCAAATCTTTACAAATTGCCTATGTGAAAAGAAATTAAACATGAAAAAAGATTCATTATGTCCTTAGATGCTAGAAAGAGACTATATATTGCTCACAATGTTACTAACCTTAGGTTGAGGGATCTTACAGATCCCTTGCAAAGTGCACTACTACGGACAAATCATGCTCAGTTTGCTATGACACTTCTTAAATAGAACTTGAGAAAGTGCCTTGGTAAACATGTATGTAATCTGCTTATTGGGAGGGAGAATACTTAGCAATACAAAGAAGATCCATCTAAATTAGATCCCTAGTGAAGTAAAATCAATTACCATATGCTTAGTGTGATCACGAAACAAAAGGTTATTGACAATATGCATAGTTGCACACAACAACAAAATGAATCCATAGTTACATATTATTGAAAATCCGTTACTATATCCTATGTTGTTAAATATGTCATGATAGTATTAATATTAAATTTATCTTCATAAAATCAAAGTATGGAGCTCAGTTAGACTATTGGATTATTAGTTCATGTGGAGCCTTAGTGGGGAACGAACTTGACACTCAACAGCCTCTAGAAACCACACAACTTTGATCAAGTCTCTTTAATAGATATGTCAGAATAAGTCAACTTATACGCAAATCCTTATAACTATGAATCTTTCTTGCACAGTGCGAGTGATATGTAGCTCTCCTTGGCTGAAGCGGTCAACGTCAGTCTTCTCCAACATGATGACCTACTTCCCTAATCCAATAACTCTTTCCTCGAGAAGTGGGGCATTTCCTTCTAAGTTCAAATGCAACTAGCTCAAGAAGAGGTGGAGAGAAGAATGGACGGTAACTAGTGTAGCTACCTATCTTAGGACGCTTGTCTAGTATAGCCAAGTCATCCAGCTGCATACTCACAAATATATGACTTGGAAGCTCGAGCTTGCTTATTGACTATACATCTATATACATACTCCGACAAGCATTTTATTTTCATTCAGGCATGCCCACTTTTTTGGAGTTTTTGGGTTTGCATTTCTTTTAAATACAATATACAACAACATGTACATAATGAGTTTTTCCTCTTGAGCCAGTAGACTGCCTCTCTTTTAAAGCTTTATTGCAACCCACATCATTATGTCATTAGACCTTGTCGCTACTAGACCAGGTTGGGGTACAATGGCCATAATGTGTGACTTCCGATAGTTCCATTAGCTTGTGTTTCATGTCGGCAAATCCAACCCTCTACCATTTCAACTGAGATGAGAAAAATGTAAGTGCAGGTGTGCAAGCTAGATCATTACCAACAAGAATCATGTGTGTGTTCTGAAGTATTATACTTAAGCAATCAAGATGACACTGAACTAAGTCTTGTGGTTCCTAAAGAACTAAGTCTATAGACATGAAGAATCACACTTCCAGTTCCGATAAGGTTCATGTGATTAAGTAGATTAAGGCCCAACCAAGCTCCATTCTTCGACTTTAATCCAGGCTAGTTTAAATGTCAATAACATTCTGAAAAATGCACATGCAAATACAAGAAATATAAAGAAAACATAATTTTTTTGAAAGAAAAGAAAATTAAATAAAAGAATAATCTTTTTGAAAAAAGTCAAAGAATTTTACAATTTTTTTGAATTTTAAAGACTTTTATTAAGAAAGAAAAGGGTTAGTAGATTGAATGTATTTACAAGGAATATATACAAGTACACGTACAAGGATTATAAAATTTTATACAAGTTTTTACAAGTGAATTTTATTCACAAGTTTCAGCTACAAGTTTTATAAAAGAATTTTATATACAATAAAGAATTTTATTTACAAGAGGACAATTGATTAAGGTTTTTATACACACGTGGACTTTGCAAATATATATAAATCCCATAATTTATATACCACGTGGCAAAATAATTTCACCAAAATTTTAAAAACATTTTCAAACTAATTTACAAAAGATTTTACAAACATTTTTCAAACTATTTTACAAATATTTTTTAAAAGTTTTTCAAAAAAAATTGCAAACTATTTTTCAAACATTTTTTACAATCCTCTTTACGAATAATTTTACTATTAGGTTTTTGCAAACATTTTGTTTTCAAAAGTTTACAAACATTATGTATAATATACCTAATCGTGATACAGAAAATAATTTACAAATGTTTGATAAACAATTTTGGAAAAAAATTTACAAAAAAAATTACAAAAATTTTTAAAATATTTTACAATCAATTTTACAAAAGTTTTTTTACAAAATAATCTTTGCTAATAAATTTACAAATCATTTTACAAATCATTTTCATAACATTTTTATGTAATTGCCATTATATTAATAAAAGTATGAGTTTTGGCTAAAGTATATATACAACATATAGGACATCCCCTATGCTTCGCTCGAACTATGTCCTCATAGTGACCAAAGAGATACAACGAAATACAGAACTTGTGCAAAGTATAGAAAAGTGAAAAGAATCCTACACAATGACTCAAAAAATATGCAAAAAGAATAGAAGTCAGGGATCCCCCCACACTTAGGATCAAATAATACTAAGTATAGAAGACTGTACAAATAGGGAAAATCGAGAAAAAGAATGAACAAACTCAACAACTCGACTTGTCCTCCCCTATACTTAGGCCACGTTTGGGTACCAGTTTACCCGCGGTTTAGGGGGGTTTACCCCCCTTAACCCGCATCCCCCCTCTCCCCGTGGGCCCCACTTTATTCCTTTTTTAAAAAATTAAATAAATCAATTTTACATCATCAATCCTATCAAAAAATAATATATTATACCATCATATCATATAAAAATTATAAACTACACTTCTACTCACTTTTCCAAACTTCAATACAATCACATCACAATAACTACTCACTTTTTCAAACTCCAATACAATCATATCACTCCAAACCCACTTCTAACCCACCCTCAGTTTAACCCTCTATCCAAACTTCAAAACACAAAAACAGGTTACCCTCAACCAGTTTAACCCACCTTAACCCGCCAACCAAACGCACCCTTAGGGTAAAAGATCCATAAGTATAGAAAAATAATATCAATAAGTTGAAGGACAAGCGAGAGATCATAAGAAATATGAGAAAATAAAAATGTGAAAGAGAATGAAATGAAGGACATCACTCCTCCTATACTTAGGGTAAATGATCCCTAAGTATAAGCAACAACATGAGTGATGAAAAAGAACGAAGATGA
Source organism: Ottelia alismoides (assembly GCA_037367405.1). Lineage (NCBI taxonomy): Eukaryota > Viridiplantae > Streptophyta > Magnoliopsida > Alismatales > Hydrocharitaceae > Ottelia > Ottelia alismoides. Next base: position 64,097 of record JAZKJV010008085.1, on the reverse strand, counting down.
AAAAACTCAAGTCATTAACCTCCCCAATACTTAGGATAAAGTACATCCTAAGTATAACACATACACAGAGAAAAGAGGTGAACAATAAAAATGGAAGAAGAAAGAATCAAACAAAAGGATAAATACAAGAGAAAATCATCTCATATATGTTGCCCTCGCCCTGCCTCCCTAGCAACGGTGCCATTTGCTAATCAGGGATATTCAAGGTTTTAATTAAGAAGAATTAATTGTAGTGTCCTTGCAAACCCTAAAAATCCATCGACAAAAATTTGTTGAACTCTCAAGCAAAATTAAAATGAAGAAATGTAGCAAAAGAGTTTTGCTATTTATTTACCTATATAGCGTACATGATCGAACTTAGGGAGGCTATAAAAATCTTGAGGATTATTCAATTCAGTGAAGAATCAAAGAAAAGAAAAAGGAATTTCAAAGCAAATTATACTTGGTTTTTGTGATGTTTTTGTCTTTTTAAATTTTTTTATAGATTTTTAATATTTATATATTTTATGATTTTCTGATTATATAATTTTTTAAGGATTTTTTATTCTTGCAATTATTGTTAATTTTTGAAAATAAGAGAAAATAAGAAAAAGAAAAGGAAATATAATAAAAGAAAACAACTTTTTGGATTTTCAAAGTCTAGCAAAAATTGATAAAAAAATATATTTATGTTTTAATATTTTTTTAAATGTTTTTATGATTATTATAAAAAAAATTAGACTTTTTAAAGGCTTTTAAATAAATGAAAATAGCAAAAAATGCAAATAGAAAATAATGTGGATATTTTTAGATTTTTAAAATAGAAAATCAAATCAGAAATTAAAGAAATAAGCACAAACAGAAAGATAAAATTTGATTTTCTAGAAAGTATTTCTGCATTTTTTTGGATTTTTCAATGATTTAAAATGATATTTTAAGTGTTTTCAATATTTTCTATTTTTGGTTTTTATGCAGATTTAACGAATAAAAATTGGTTAGAAAATAAAATAAATCGAAACAAATAATCAAGAATTTTGGAATTTATAGAAAAATTTTAATAGTTTTAATCGATTTTTTAATGAAAATGGGGAAAATTTTCATTTTTTGGTCAGGGAGATTAGGGGGTTTAATTAAAAAGTATTATTTATAGTGTTGTTACATCCCTAAAAATTCTTCAATAAAATCTATTGAACTCTCAAGCTAAAATAAAATGAATAAATGTTGCAAAAGAGTTTTGTTATATTTTTACATGTATAGCGTACAAGATCGAACTTAGAGAGGCTACAAAAATCTCGATGGTTATTCAATTCAGTAAAGAATCAAAGAAAAGAAAAAGGAATTTCAAAGCAAACTATACTCAGTTTTGTGATGTTTTTACTTATTAGTTTTTTATGGATTTTTAAATTTTATATTTTTATGATTTTCTGGTAACATAATTTTAGGGAATTTTCTGCAAATGTTTTTAATTTCTAAAAAAAGGAAAAAATAAAAAGAAATAAAATTAAATATAATTAAAGAGAAAGAAAGAAAATTTTGGATTTTTAAAGTGTAGAAAATATAGACAGAAAATTAAAATAAACTTATTTTTGTGTTTTAATGTTTTGCTGATGTCTTTGTGATTTTCCAGAATTTTCAAAATTTCAAAGGATTTCAAATAAAAGATAAACAAAAATGCAAATAGAAAATAATGCAGATAATTTTGGATTTTTAAAATAGAAAATCAAATCAAAAAATTAAAGAAATAAATACAAAAAGAAAGATAAATTTTTGAATTTTCCAGAAAGTATTTTTGCATTTTTAGATTTTTCAATGATTTGAAATGAAATTCTAAGTGTGTTCAATGTTTTCTATTTTTGGGTTTTTTATGCAGAATTAGCGAATAAAAATTGGTAAGAAAATAAATAAATCAAAACAAACAATCAAGATTTTTTGGAATTTTTAGAGAATTTTTTATATTTTTAATTGATTTTTAATTCAAACGGGGGAAGTTTTTCATTTGTTGATCAAGGAGATTCAAGGTTTTAATTAAGAAGAATTAATTGCATTGTCGTTGCAACCTTAAAAATCCCTCAACAAAAATTTATTGAACTCTCAAGTTAAAATAAAATGAAGAAATGTAACAAAAGATTTTTGCTATTTTTTTACCTTTATAACGTACAAGATTGAACTCAGAGAGGCTACAAAAATCCTGAGGGTTATTCAATTCAGTGAAGAATCAAAGAAAAGAAAAAAATTTAAAGCAAACTATACTTGGTTTTTGTGATGTTTTTTGTCTTTTAATTTTTTCATGGATTTTTATTTTTTATATTTTTTAAGGTTTTCTGATTATGATTTTTTTAAGGATTGTTACTTTTACAAATGATTATAAGATAAGAGAAAATAAAAACATAATAAAGGGGAAAGAAATATAATAGAAGAGAAAGAAAGAAACTTTTTGGATTTTCAAAGTGTAGAAAAAAATAAACAAAACATTAAAACAATTTTTTCTTTTTTGAATATTTTACCGATGTTTTTGTGATTTTTCCATAATTTTTAAAGGCTTTCAAATAGATCAAAAAAATGCAAACATAAAACAATGCGGATATTTTTGGATTTATAAAATAGAAAATCAAGTCAAAAATAGAGTAATAAACACAAACAAGAATAAATTTTTTAAATTTCCAGAAAGTATTTTTTTGTATTTTTTTGGATTTATCAATTATTGAAAATGAAATTTCAACTATTTTCAATTTTTTTTCTGTTTTTTGGTTTTTATGCAGAATTAGTGAATAAAAATTGCTTAGAAAATAAAAAAACCAAAACAAACAATCAAGTTTTTTTGGAATTTTTAGAGAAATTTCGATATTTTTAATTGATTTTTAATGCAATCAATGGAAATTTTTGGAGTTTTTGAATTATTAAAAGTGATGAAAATGGTTAAAATGCAAAATAAAAAATTAACGTGGCTAAATGAGATTAGCAAGAATTTAAAGTAATTTTTAATAATGTTTAGATATTTTTTAATTCATTTTAACATGCAAAATAAATGCAAATGCACATGGACCAATATGCAAAGAAAAATACTTTATAGAGTAGATGAAAAACCAATAAAAAAGGGCCTTTATTTAAAATTTCCACAAATGTGCATGCTGACACACGTGAGGTGCGTTGGATTGGACCAAAATGTATTTAATTTAATTTAGGGGGCCAATCAATAACAACAAACTGTGTGGACTTTTATTGCAATTTCACAAAAAAGTCACGTGCAACACACGTTGTTCAGTTCAAGTAGGATTAAAAAGAAATTAAAATAAATGCCAGGGAAAGAAATGTGATTGTTCAATTAATGGCAAACAGACACGTATCCCGAGAGGGATTTATTTTCAAATAAAAGAAAGACAGGTAGAAGGGCAATTGTACCCATAATACACATGGCAGGATCAACGATGGATTTGGCTTTAGAAGTAGATCGAATGGTTGAGGAACAGATGCGTGTGGATGGCTATGATATAATCAGGGAGTCCTGATCCACAACTTGGAATTGGGTGCAACTCAATGGTTACGATTGATTTCGGATATCTGCTTCAAGATCGGACGTTCCTGGATGGCAATGGCTGAATTTGAATAAGGTTGGGTCCTGCGAGCTTTGATCGAGTTGTTCTCGCTTAATCTCTCTTTGACCCGTCCCATGGGTGTCTAGGCACTCTCCTGCAAATGTCCTCTGTCAATCTGATGTGCCTTTGAAGTCCGGATATCTCTGGAACAATATCTGAAGCCTAAGGAGATCTGCAGCTTCGAAGTGTTCTCCAAACATCGCTCTACAGCTCCAAGTGGCATCCCAACCATGCAATTTATTGCTTATGCCCGAAGAAGCTCTCCGACCAAAGTTAATAGATGAAAACAACAAGGAACGAAATGTAGATGAGGGCTCTAGCAGCAATGGTCGGAAGCGGAGTCGATCTCCATATCCGATGTGATCTGGAGATGACCAGGGATGGAAGATGATGGAGTAGGTGTTGGCGAAAGTATGTGGGTAATAGGAGATGAGTGTGGATGATCGGAGAGCCTCCGATCGGTCGGATCGAAGGGTTATCAAGCGGATCATATCTAATCTAAGAACAGAAAGTCATGCAGAAATAAAAGTAGAAATGAAATCTAATAACCTAAAGTAAGTTATGGGTGGAAGATAGGAAGTTGTCTCCTCAATCCACAAAGTCACATGGAGAAGCTCGATTGATGTGGTGGAGCATCAACAGCAGTGATGGATCACATCCTTTGCTCAATTCCTCACACTCGTAATCTTAGAGAAGAAGCCATCTCACAACCTCTCACTCACAACCTCAATCTCAGTCGAAGACATTGGTGAAAAATGAATCAACCAGCGGTGGGGTCGGTCTGGAAGTATATATAGGAGTGAAGTCTGATCGAGTTTGGAAATTAAATTGTGAGCGGATCGAGGTAAGAAAGAAGGAAGTGATGAGATGGCGAAGGAGTTAATTGTTAGGGCTGAAAGTTAGGAGAAGGAATCGGGAGGCATTAATGCTCGGCGTGTGCGAAAAAAATGGAGATGCATGGCTGGCGGAGTGAGAATAGCGGGGAAGACGTTGAATTAGAGAGTTGACCCAGGTCAACTGACCCGCGTTAGACCAATCTGAAGATGCCTGGTATAAGACAAAACATGCTACATGATAAAAAAGGGTAGAAAATGGGAAATAAAAGAAAATAAAATAGGAAATGAATTAAAAACAAAAAACAATGTGAATAGAAGATGTTAGTAAATTAAGTAAATTAGTTATGGTGATTTTTAATTATTTAACTAAAATATATACAAAGGTATAAATAAATAAAATGTATTATTTACAGGTATATATACTGATATTGACAACACTTTGATTTTTAATTTATATTTTTACAATTATATACATAATTTAATAATTTATAATATTTTATAGGGATGTTAAATTGGTATTTTTATTCGATTTTTATGAAGTGCTTTATTAGGTTAAACAAATAAGAGTACTACATATATAATATTTACATGATTTTATTTTTGTTGATATTTGATTTTGTGATTTTTATTTATAATTTATATTAGTAAATATAATATATACAAATTTTTAGAATACAATATATACAAAAAATAAAGAAAAAAATATTCAAATTATATACATATAATATACATAGGTATAATATACAATAGTACTTCAAAACGCCACATTTCACATCTTACCTCTGATTTTTATGAAATCATTTCCATTTTAAAGATAATTTAATTAGGAGTACAATGAAAGTGAGTTTGATTAATTTTGAGTTTTGGTGGAGAAGATATTCATCTTACAAATTGAGCTTTGCGACTTTTTCAGAGTGTTGTAATTTACTCAATGTACACTGATTATTCTTGCAGTTATTTTTATTATTTACAAAAGATTTTTATGTTCAATTTTCATGAAGAAAGAAAGTGTGTTTGAGTTGAATTTTGGTATAAATAAATCAGTGAAAAGAATGTGTATTATATACAGTAATATACAAGTAATGAATATACACAAATGGATGTCAGGACTATAGGATGTGGGTATAAATAAATAAGTGAAAATAATGCGAATTTACTATGAGGCTATAGTGGATCTGCAATATAAATCCACATATGGTGGGGGTCGGTCTGGAAGTATATATAGGAGTGAAGTCTGGTGGAGTTTGGAATTTGAATTGCGAGTGGATCGAGGTGAGAAAGAAGGAAGTGATGAGATGGCAAAGGAGTTAATTGTTAGGGCCGAAAGTTGGGAGAAGGAATCGGGAGGCGTTAGTGCTCAACGCATGCGAAAAAAAACGAAGATGGAAGGCTGGCGGAGCATGAATAGTAAGGGAGATGTTGGACTAGAGAGTTGACTCGGGTCAACTGACCCGCGTTGGACCAATCAAAAGGAGCCTGTTATAAGATAAATTTGGCTACACGACAAATAAGGGTGGAAAATGGAAAATCAAAGAAAAGAAAATAGGAAATGAATTAAAAATAAAAATAATGTAAATAACAAATGTTATCAATTAATTAACTTAATTATGGTGATTTTTAATTAATTAAAGAAAATATATACAAACGTATAAATAAATAAAATGTAATATTTACAGGTATATATACCTATATTTACAACATCTTGATTTTTAATTTATTATTTCTACAATTATATACATAATATAATAATTTATTAATTTACAATATTTTACAAGTATGGTAATGATATTTTTATTTGATTTTTATGAAGTGATTATTAGGTTAAATAAATAAGTATATTTACAATATATACATAGTGCTACATATATAGTACATACTTGATTTTATTTTGAGATTTTTACCCGATAGACCCTATAATCTTTGCCAATTATACTCACGACCTTAGAAACAACCTAATTCTTCCCTTGACCTTGTAAACTTACTAACCCTTACCCCGCAGACCCTATGGTTAATCACATCCATTTGCCTGTTAAGTGTAACGAGATTCCGTTTAAAAGAGGTGCATATTACCCTCTTTGTTAATAAATTTACAAGAGATGACATCCCTCCTCTTCCACCTCTGGTTAACCACATCCATTTTCCCGTTAAATGTAAATAGAGTCCGTTTAAAAGAGGTGCAAATTACCCTCTTTGTTTAACAAATTTACAAAAGATGACATCCCTCCTCTTCCACCTCCCCTACGTCATCCCTGGCCTCCCTTGCACCGCCCTTGACCTCCCCTGCACTGTCGTCGACCTGCACCTCTTTCAGGCCGCCGTCGACCTGCACCTATTTCAAGCCGCTGCCGACCTGCACCTCCTCCCCTACCCGACCTCCTCCAGGTCATCGCATCCTCCCCTCCCCGAGCTCCTCCAGGCTGCCTCCCACCTCCCTAACCTCCTCCAGGTTGTCGCCTCCTCTCCTCCCCGACCTCCTCCAGGACGTCGCCCACCTCCCCGACCTCCTCAAGGCTGCGGCCTCCTCCCCTCCTCGACCTCATCGATGTCGTCGCCCACCTCCTTGACCTCCTCTAGGCCACCGCCTCCTCCCCTCCTCGACCTCCTCAAGTCCACCGTCCACCTCCCCAATCTCCTCCTCCTCCCCTCCCAACCCCCTCTAGGCCGCTTCCCACCTCCCCAACCTTGCTCCGCATCCAACCGCCTCCTCCAGGCCATTTGCCCACCCCCATTGGATTTCCACCGTTGGATGACCGTTTGAAAAGAACAAGGATATGGAATATCCACCGTTGGATTTCCATTGGTAAGATTAACTCAAGGCTAAGCCAAGTAGTTGACTCAAATAAAGTTAAAACTGACGGCAGGGTTTGTGGAGTAAGACGAAGGAAGTTTATGGTGTCAAGGGTCGATTTGGAAGTATATATAGGAGTGAAGTCCGGTGGAGTTTGGAATTTGAACTGCGAGCAGATCGAGGCGAGAAAGAAGGAAGTTAGGAGATGGCGAAGGAGTTAATTGTTAGGGCTGAAAGTTAGGAGAAGGAATCATGAGGCGTTAGTGCTCGGTGCGTGTGAAAAAATGGAGATGGACGGCTGACGAAGAGAGAATGGCGAGGAATACGTTGGACTAGAGACTTCACCCGGGTCAACTAATAATACTACGACCCTAATGTGTCATGTCTTTGTATTTGTTCTTGGGACTATAGGATGAAATATTGTGGCATGTTTCTCACTCGTTCTTGTGATAATACTACCACCCTAATATACAATAATCATTGATAAACTTCCTATTTGTTAAATACTCTATGCAGTCAATTAGAGCATACAATGATGTCCATAAAATAGGCTTTAATAAATAGTATGTTCTTCCCACAAGCTTTTATGCATCTCATAATAATCATGGCTGCTTCTTAGTAAGCTTGGTTGGGTCTATCGATGAATTGACTCAATTTTCCAACTGCTAGGGAAATATCTGGCCTAAAAATTATGCAATATAGTACCTCTTTACAAATCTTTTATATTGGTTATTATATATAACATGTTTCTTATTCATAAAGGTATGCTTTGATTCATATATATTAGGGATATTTACCCAACATACCCTAAAATCTTTCGCAATTACCTCTACGACCTTTGAAACATCATAATTCCTCCCACGACCCCATAATCTTGCTCCGTCTTACCCAACAAATGCTACCGTCAATTTTAACTATATTTGAGTCAATTGCTTGAGTTAATCTTGAGTTAATCTAACCAATTTACCATCCAACGGTTAGGATTAGCCAAAATAATAAAAAACTTTCAAGGACCTTGATGTAATTGTTCCACAGAATATTTTTGGATTCCTGCGTGTTTCTTCACAAAGTGGGGGAGAAGTCGCCACCCACTTCTTTCTTCAATGGTGGAGGTCGCTGGGAGCGGCCGGCGAAGGGGAACGTGACGACGCGCGGGAGGGCACCGCGAGGCAGGTGGAGAGAGGAGCTCGAAGGGCAGGGCTTTGGTGGCGTGCTGCGTGCGGTCGGATTTGCAGCAGATGGGTCGCACGTGCGTCGCGCGGCTTGCAGGCGGGTGGACGGGCCGCGGAGGGGCGTGACGCTTCGGCGGAGGCGGACAGAGGCCACGCGCGGGGCGCGCGCCTGGGCTAGAGGTCGGCGGCTCGATCGGGCTTCAGAGCGGCGTGGGGGAGTCGGATGCGCGAGGGTCTGGATGCGAGCTCGCAGCCGCGGGGCCGCGGAGCGGGCGGTCGCCTGGCAGCAGGGGAGAACGGTGGGCCGCGCACGGGCGGTGGGGAGTCCTTGCCGCCGAGCTTTATCAAGTTGCATTTAAATCGACAAAATTGGCACTCTCATTCTGGATCGCAGTTGCGAAGTTGCAACTTCTGAAGGTTCTTACACTGGACAAGGGCTCCTATGTGGGTTCTGAGATGCCATGTGTGGTTGGAAGCTTCCCACAGCTCCAAGAGCTGTCCTTGGAGGGTTTGGAGAAATTGGTATCGTGGAAGTTGGAGAAGAAGTCCATGCCTCGCCTAGCTTATCTGTGCATCGATAATTGCACGGCTCTATCGGAGCTTCCGTCGGGCTTGCGGCATATCAAGAGCCTTCAGGTGTTGCAGTTGAATGGTATGTCTCCAGCATTCTGCAAAGATGTCAGGAACAAGGATTGGAAGAATGTATCAAATATGACCATCAATGGATCGGTAGTCAAATGATACACGAAGAGGGATCGTGTCTTTTGAGTCAACTTCTTCATGGATTGTGTAAGAAAGAACTGTATCTCTTTTCCTTCCAGCATATTTTCGTCTTTCATATCTGTTGTCATGGGCAAAATATGATCTGTTGTCATATTTGTTGTCGCGGGGAGGGGGACGAGGCAGGGGCTCCATCGTCGGCCGGGTGGGTGGGCGAAGCAGGGGCTCCACCATCGGTCGGGGCAGCAAGCGGGAGAGGAGGGGCCTCCATCGTCGGCTGGGGGGGGATATCTCAGATAGTGGCATTCCTTGTAAATTTAATAAGTAAATTGGGTATAATATAAATGAATATAACGGAATCTGGTTAATTTTAACGGGTCAATTAACGGGGCTTAACCGCAGGGTCTGTAGGGTAAGGGTTAGCAAGATTACGGGGTCGTGGGAGGAATTATGATGTTTCAAAGGTCGTAGAGGTAATTTCAAAAGATTTTAGGGTCTGCTGGGTAAATATCCCTATATATTATTGTCATAAATCTTTGTCCTCAAGTATGTTTGTCACTTAGAAAATTATTGTCATATTTTCCTTAGGAAAAGGAGAGATTTTCCTCCACTTCCATAATATATATGGAATAAAGAGAATAAAATAAACTACATGCCTTTTGAAACTATGTTGAAACTTCTTAGACTAGGCAAACTTCGATTGAAACCATATATAATCTTCTTTAATGAACATAATCTTTGATATTTTTTAAATCTCAAACCCTAAGGGTTATAGGCCATCTCATGGGGACCACTATAGAGGAAAGTGTTCTTCATGTTGATCTAATTTAGAGTCTATTCATTTTGCACAACTACAAACAATAATACATGTGAAGTGTCCATCTTGTCAATTTGAGAGAATGCATCAAGAAAATCAACTCCATAGATTTGAGTGAAGCCTTCAATGATCATGCATGCATTATAGCTTGCAACAAAGATGTCTGCACTATAATTCACAGTGAATACTCACTTTAAACCAACCATCCTTCAATTAGCACGTGATTCTATAAGTTTTTAAGTGTCACAAAAGATGAGAGCAATCATTTCCACCTCTTAAGAAAAGTTTCAAAGAGGGAAATTCTATTTCCTAATTGCTTGATATGTATGTTTGTACTCTCAGTAAACTATCTATATGAATGGACATTACCTTTGAGACGAGATGCATGCATGCCAACCATAGTTTTGTGGGCACTTTACATACTCGTTGGCCTTCCTAGCGGCCAATGAGAGGTTTAGATCTTCTATGGAAACATCATTAACTATACCAATAGTAGTATAAATAGGAACATCCAAATAGTATGTTCTACATGTGTTCCTAGGGACTCCTTGAGGACCCACTAAATGATGGATATAGAGAGAGGCCCTGCCTTTGGCTATACTGTAAATAAAGGCATGGGTCATCATTGCCTGTCTCAATGGGAATCCTTAAGATACCCTAATGATAGAATAAAGATGAAAATACATGTAGGATCACAACACTACTTAGGGAGGTGAATATAGTAGCATCTAACCTTTTTAATAGCTTAAAATATTTGTGGGATCTAAAGAGCATAAAACAAGTAAACCAGGTAGTCACCCACAATGCATAGAGCCATTTACATGGAAACTCATGCGGCTGGAAACCCCGATCAAAATCCTCTGACCTATGGTTTTTTTATGAACCGAGGTGATCAACTGCTTCATTATATGAGATATTCGTGGAAACCATTTATGTGGAAACCCATGCAAGTGAAAAACACGATCCAAGTCCTCTAACTTAAGATTTTTTGTTACCCAAGGTGATCATGTGCTTCATTATACTGAGATATTTGTATAAAAAACTCAACCATGTACAAAGCTTTTAATCACATGCCAATATGATTTACAGCTTTAGATCAACACATAAATGTCAACACCAGTTGAGTGAACAATGTGATAACATCGAGGATTAGGTAGACTCTGAGTCTCCTCTATCCTTCTTAGATTGTGCAAGCTCCGACTGTCCAAAAAATTTGTAATACTTGGATGTAACACCGAGACTTTGATCCTTATGTAAATTTTTATCTAGGAAAAGAAATATAAAATCATTTAAGAAACCAACAAAAGATATATATTGCTAAGCAGTTATACAAATATGAGCCAAGAATAACAATATCTTCGATAAAATTGTATAGGTAAATAAGATAATATCGCTCAAAAAATATCACAATAGTGTTGTCTCTAGCATAAAATATATCTGACTAGTCATACGGGAGCTTGATAATTTGGAGGCGATTGAATACTAGCATTGAGAGCTTTAGCATGTAGAAAATTGGAATAGCTCTTGGATCTTGAAATCTCTCTTAAAATGCTCAAGAATATGAAGAACAAAGAGAGAGAGAGAGAGAGAGAGAGAAGAACATTTTGTAATGATTTGCTTTCTATTATGTGTTCTGTTCAATCTTCCAAAAATGTATATAGGATCTAAAATATAATAGTAGGGCTGAACCTCTGAAAATATGATTTTTGGAGACAAAACTGTTAAGAAATAATGAAGATATTAATTCGTTGATTGATCATTATGTATAAATCGATCGATCAAGAAAGGGTAATCGCTAATCAATCGGGTCAACTTTAGTTGATTGATAAAAAAGTAATTGTTATGAGTTATTGGCTTTGAGTTCAAGAGATGATCAATCAGGGTTTGAGTTGGCCCATTATTAGGTGATTGTCAGAAACAAACTATTGGTTGATTAGGAAGTGGTTGATCAAAACTATGTCAAAGGTAATCATGCATTAATTGATAAATGCTCGAATTTGGTTGATCACTTGTAGGTCAATCAAGCGTTGGAAGTTGACTGACCAAGAGTAAGTTCTGAGCTTGTTCCAATTAGGAGATTATGTTGACTTTATCAAGTTTACAACAAATGTATAATAAACTTTTGTAATGCAATTGCACATCAAATTACAACAATAATGTGAAACTTCTTGAATCAAAACTTTCATCTTTTGATGTCTTATTAGATATCGAAATAGCCTATAAATTCCCAAGTCAAAGATAAAAAGCAATTAACTCGCGATAAGTGTACATCATTATTAACATCAAAGTAACGAGAGAATAAGTACAAATTCTAGTTAGACAAACAATGAACTAACATACGAGACTCATCAGACTTCAAGTTAGGAAGAATACTACGAGGGAAAAATAATATATGACTACCAATAGAAAAGAACAATAAATCAACCTTAAAGATGGTCATATCAACACCAACATATTGATATGTTGGCCCATCTAACAGCAACAATAACCCTCTTAATGGAAAGTATCCTAACAAGATACATTTGATTGCTCGAGCTACCACTTATTTCTCCTTACATGTATAAGGTAGAAGAACACAATTTATGAACATTATCTGCAAAAAAACCCTTCGCATAGGCACCCAAATGATATCGTTAGTTCTTGAACAAAATCAATGATGACAAACACAACACTGAACTTATTTTCAAGGTAAGTTAAAGAATGTCAAAAAACGTCAACATAATGTAATATCATAAATCTTGACGATCATGATAGGGGGATGCACAAGAGAAATCTTGGAGGCATGGATAAATGCTAAAGGGTCTCAATGCAAATGCAAATTAAATAGATCAAGAACTGTTGAACAAGGTTTTGCGGAGGTCGTGTTAATTCACAAGGCGAAACAACAGTCGTTGAGTTGACCTCACACGAAACTCTGATTCAGACAACAATTAACCCACAATTCACAACAATGAAAAGAAATATGTGGATTTAAAATTTATTATAACTCTATAAAAGATGTATATAGTGCAAGTAATGTAGAGGTCGAACACAGGGAGCAAGTAGGTAGATCGTGGTAAAATTGCTCAAAAATGAATGTGATGTAGACATATGCGATTGTTTTTGTGGGTTTTTAATTTTTTATTTTTAAAATTTTAATTTTTAATTTTATATTTTGATTTTTAATTTTCTAATTTTATAATTTATATTTTTTTTAAATTGTAAAAGAAGATATATATATATATACAATAAGGGAAATGGAGATATAATGTATATATAAAAATAAGTAAAAAAAGCAAAATACATGAAATAAAATGTTTTGGGGTTTTTTTTATAAATTTTTACTATTTTTGTGACTTTTTATAGAATTTTAATATATTTTTTGGTATTTTTAAAGTCATAAATACTCAAAATAAAGAATAAAATAAAGATCCGAAATTAAATGGAGATGAAAAATAGTAAACAGTAACAAAAAATCTCCAAATTAATTTTAAAAAAAAAGTTAATAAATAAAAGGAAATTTAGAAACAGAAAGTACTTTTTAGGATTTTTTAGGATTTTTTTTATATTTTTATAAAGGTTTTAGGGGTTTTGTAATTTTTATGAGTTTTCTTTTGTATTTTTTATGATTTTTGGTTGGAAGGTAAAAGATACAGAAACACAAAAATTTATTTTTTTTGGAATTTTTCAAAAATGTTTTATAATTTTTATGTATTTTCTAGTTCAAACAGGGACGAAAATGCATATTTTTGATTTTTTATAAATATTAAAATGCAGCAAAAATGTAAAATAAAAATATGGCGAGAATGTGTAATGCAACAGGAACTTATGCCTATTTTTTTGGGATTTTTAGGATTTTATAGATGCATGAAATAATTAAATACAACAAATAGAAATTACACTATTGGCAGGGGTAGTTTTGTAAATAAGTAAAAGTTCGAGGGCCACAATGCAAATTTGCCAAAAATATTAAACTAATATTCACATCCCAGGACCAATCATAAATCACTAAAAGTCGAAGCCCTTCCCTACAAAATGCCCAAAACTCACGTGATTGGTCACGTGTGGTAAGGCAGGACCTGATTGCAATATTACAAAAACCAGCGGGCTAACACGCAAAATGAACAAAAATTATAACTAAAATAAAATGTTCATGGACTGAACATAAATGCAAAGAACCCTAAGGCCCTGTCCGCAAAAAGTCCACCTCACGTGGTCGCCCACGTGAGGTGACGTGGCCAGGACTAAAAGACAAATATGGAAAATAAGGAGGGCAAGTGTGCAAATATTACAAAAGTTTAAAACGACAAATGAAAGTTTGAGTTCAAATATTTAAATACAAAAATTAAATGGCAAAAACTGCAAAATACCCACGTAAAGGCACTGATCTGACGGTAGTCTTTCGCCCACTTGCCACGTGGCGGCTTGGGGTGCGTGATAACGCTTCGACTTTGATGGCTCGGATTAGATGATCCTCAGGGATCAGATGGCTGGCGGCAGGCACGATCGAACGACAGCGGAGTCCCCAGGAAGAACATGCCGAATCTAACGGTCCTGCGAGTGATGGATGAACTGGGAAGCAGTCCCAGCGAGGCGAGCTTCCTGGAGCTCGATCCACCACTTCCGGTGCTCCTTAGCGCTCCAAAATGGCCGGTGAGCTCCTTGGGAAGTCCTTCTAGCGGTTGGCGGCTCCAAAAAGCTCTGGCGGTGGCCGGAGGGTGCACGCGAGGTCGGTGGAGCTGGCGAGCTCCAAGTACTTTGGTGGCGCACCAAGATGAACCCCCAGATGCCTCTAACGTCCTTGGACCTGCAAAAGATGGTTATGGGGTCGAGGGCAAAGTGCCTCGACCCTGTAGTAGCGTGATGGAATGTGGAGGATGGCGGAATGGAAGCTCTCCGGAGCTCGCTCCGGTGAGGTGATCGAGATGGTTTTTGGTTGGAAGATAGGCGAAATTGAAGGTGGAAATCGATCCTAAGACTAACCTATGTTAATAAAAATCGAAAAACAAGAAGAAAACGTACCTCAAGGGCGCACGACCACTAGATTAGACCTCGACGCCGGAGGCCGGCGGAGGTGGAGGAGACCGTTGTTCACCAAGCCGAACTCCTTCGCGAAGGGGCCGGAGAGGAGCTGTCACTCTCCTCGATCCAGAGCACCACAAGGGCGAAGCTAGGCTTAGGCAAAAAGGGTTCAAAAGATCAAGGCAAAGTCAGAGGGATTTTTGAACAGGATGGGTGAAGTGGCGAGAAGAACGAGGCTTCTGAAGCGGATCAATGATCCGACACCCGAGATAATCACTAGGCGTGAATCACCAATCTCCAAGGGAGAAAAGTTAAAAAGATGATGACGTGAAATGGCGAAAGTGTGAGCCTTGAAAATATCGAGAAAATAGGGGAAAACACAGTCCTAACAAGTCGCAGGCTCCGACCCTCCTCGTTGGTCCACGTGGACCAACCTGGAAAAAGCCTAGAAAAAATAACTATAAATTCATTTTAAAATAATAAACGATTTTATTAATTTTAGGTTATTAAATAATAAAATGTTTATTATTTTATAAAGTATTTATTATTATTTTATTTATTTTTTTGAGGTTCGAAATTACAAGTTCCTTTTTAAGGCTATATATAGGTATATTTGTCTATATATTTCAATGTTTTATTTTTATTTTGTATTTTTATTTTTATTACTCTTATTTATTATTTATTATATTTATAACTTATTTTTATACACTTAAATTTATTTTTTTATTTTTATGATGTATTATATACAATTAAATAAATAGATGTGTTTATTTTGTAGGCATACTTATTAGTATTATACCTATGTATTTTGTACAAGTATTTTATTTTTGTATTATAATGATGTTTTTATTCTAGTTTTAATATACAAAAATAGTATAAATAATATTCACAAAATTATATAAATATAAAATTATAAAAATAATGAATAATAAATAAAATGAATATTTTAATCAGTATAGTTATACAATAGGGGTCCAAAACTCAACTTTGACACCGTAACTCCAAAAAATATGAATCCACCTTCATTAAATAGCTTATTAAAAGTCATATACAATTAAAGGTGATTTTGATAGTTTTCAAGTTTTTATTTGATAGATATAGGTCTGGGAAGTTGGGATTTTGGAAACTTATTCAGATCATAACTTTTTATCTGTACATTATTTTTGTATGAAATAAATTTTGTATTTTTCTATATTTAATTATCTACAACTTTCATGTACAAAGTTTATTTATTTGAAGTATAAAAAGTGGAACTAAAAATATGTCCTAAAAATGAAGGAAAATGAATTAAAATAAAAAGGATTTTTTTGTTTTTTGGCCCTTATCTCCCCTACTTTATTCCTTATCTACCTAGTCATCACAATGCCTAGGTCTCGAGGTTTTAGGTCATAAAATATTTACAATACTTTATTCTTTTTATTTTCTAATCCTTATTCAATAATTTTGGCGTTAAAACCATAGTTTATACAATATTTACACAGAAATGCATGAATGATAAAATGCAAGAATTAACGATATTTAAACACATTTACTAGAGTTTTAAGGCTAAAATGATAGAATAAAGATGATGAAACGGAGATTCAGCATCCCCCTATACTTGTCTTTGCTAGTCCCTAGCAAACACTTATGCAATAAGCGCAGAAAAGAAAAACAAAGAAAAGAAAAAGAAGAAAGATGGATTAAATTTAATTATCGAACTTGTTTTCACAAAATCAAAGTTTGGAGCTTAAGTCGAACCTCTGGAATCTTAGTGTGGGAGGAATCTTAATGGGAATCAGATTTGAAATCCAACAGCCTTCGAGAATCCCAAAGCTCTGCTCAAGTCTCCTCAATAGCCAGGTCGGAATACTTCAACTCATACGCAAACCCTTACGACTATGAATCTGACTCGTACAGTGTAAGTGATAGTGGCTCTCCCCAACTGAAATGACAAAGGGATTGACTTCTCCAATATGACAACCCATTGATTCCCCAATCCAATAACTCCTTCCTTGAGGAGTAGGGTATTCCCTTACTAAGTTTAAGTGACAACCAGCTCAAGAGGAGGGGGTGAAGAGAAGAATGGACGGTAGCCAGTGTTGCTACCTATCCTAGGATGCAAGACCAGTGTAGTCAAGTCATCCAGCTGCATGCTCATATGATTTGATTTTGAAGCTCAAGCTTGCTTATTTTCTATACAACATATTCACATACTACGGCAGACATTTTATTTTTATACAAACATGTCCACTTTTTTTGGAGTTTTTTTGAAATACTATTTACAACAGCATTTACATAGGGAGTTTTTCCTCTTGAGCCAGTAGACTATCCCTCTTTAAAGCTTTATTGCAATCCGCACTCTCCTGTCTTTAGAATTCCTCATCACTAGACGGGTTGGGGTGCACTTCCCACCCTAGAGGAGGACAAATGTTTCCACTTGTGTGCATCTCATATCGGCAAATCCAACCCCTCACCATTCCAACTGAGTTGAGCCAAGTGAAAGGTGCGAGTGTCCAAGTTAGGTCATTATCAACAACATTCGTGTGTGTGCTCTGAAATACTCTACTTAGGCGGTCAAGAATCCATTGAACCAAGTCTCGTGATCCTCAAAAAATTAAGTCATCTAGACGTGAAGCACCCCAATTCCAGTTCCTATAAGGTTCTTGTTATTAGGTAGATTTTAAGGTCCAACCAAGCTCCAATCTCCGGATTTTACTTCGACTTGTTCAACCATCAAACTCAATCCGAAAAAAATACTCATGCTATGCAAATGCTATGCAGAATGCAGAAAATATTTTTGTGATGCAATTTTCAAAGATTTTGAACTTTTTATGGATTTTTGAAAAGGATGATGCATATGCATTTTTTATATTTTTCAAAAGGATTTTTCAAATGTTATTGGTATTTTACTTTTTGCAAATGTTTTTGGGATTTTTGAAAAGAAAAGATTTTGGATAAAAACTAGGTACAAATATTTACACAGGGATGCATCTTATATTTACAGGAATTGGATTTTAAGAATTTACAAAGGGTAAGTGTTCAATTTTATACAGTTAGTAAGAGATTTTAGTGTGATGTATATATTCCTCAAACTTATTTGAAAACAATTTTTCAAACAATTTTTGAAAACTATAGTCCAAAATAAATTTTACAAACATGTACACACATTTGAAAATCATTTTGCAAAGGTTTTTCAAACAGTATACATAGTTTTTTCAAATATTTTTGTGACCATTTTCCAAACATTTGTAAATAGTTTTTCAAACATTTTTATTTCACACAAAGAAAATAAATTTTTCAAATAAAACATTTTTACAAAGGTTGAAAATATTGAATAAAATGTTCTCCAAATAGTTTTCAAAATATTTTTCAAAGAGATTTTCAAACTATTTTTCAAACATTTTGTAAAAAACATTTTCACCTGATATATTAATCAGTAAATATAAAAAAGAATTTAAGGAATAATAATATCTTCTTATTAAGGGTTTTTAATGAATTTTATTAATGTTTTTAGCCATAATATTAATAAAAATACGAAGGTATGAGTTATGGATAAAGTATATACGCAGTATATACGACCCCACTATACTTAGCTTGAGCTATGTCCTCATAGAACATAGAGAAAAAGAGAAGACATAACTCGTACTGAGTATAAGAAAAGTCTAAAGAATACAAAGTGAATGAAGAACTGAATGAACGAATAGGAAGTTGATTGTCCCCCTATACTTAGGATCAAATAATCCTAAGTATAGCAGACTGTACACAAAGCAAGGAGGGTCAAGGGTGGGAATGAACAGATCGTACTCAAATTGTCTCTCCCTATACTTAGGGTAAGATATCCCTAAGTATAGACAAGAAGTAGAGACAATGGAGAGGATCAAAGAATAGAAGAACTCAGGGTGCACACCCCCTATACTTAGGACAAAGTACATCCTAAGTATAGAAGACTGACAACAAGGGGCGGCACCTTTTTCGATAGAAAAAGAAAATAGAAAAGGAAAAGAAGAAAAGAAGAAAAGAAGAAAAGAAGAAAAGAGAATAGAAGATGGAATAAGAGATCAGAGAGAATGCACACACCAGTCCCCCTATACTTAGGGTCAAAGAAGTAATAAGTATAGGCGACAACAGGATTAATGAAACGGAACAAAGACTGAACACTCGTCTCATCCACCCCCTTATACTTAGGATGAAGTACGTAATAAGTAAGGCACACATGAGAATGGGGTGAATGAGCAAAACGGGAGATGGACAAGAGAGAATATACAACAGAAATGGATATACAGAGGATCAAGAAGGTTAAAAGCGAACCTTCTTGCGAGATCGCTGAGGAATGGATCTGGTATCATGCAGGTCGACATCAGGGTTCTTAGATGACACTAACCGATCAGGGTCGACACGATGAAGGTCCTCAGTGGTCGTAGGGTGTCAAGGCAGAGACGGGTGAGTGGAAGAAGTACGAACAGGTCCGGCCTTGGGAATCTCGCTGATAACAAAATGAAATGGGATGAACTCATCATCATCGGAAGAAGTATAGTCAGTATCGTCTTGCGAGGTGCCATCCAGGTCAAAACCAAAAGAAACAAACTCTTCAGTGGAATTAGTCGAACTATGTTCGTCCTCTACAATCTCAATTGGATCGTCTTTTTCATCAAAAGATCCGAATTCTCGAATAAAAGCAACCAAATCAAATTCGGCCTTGGTCTCATCTAAATCTAAATGAATAGGGACGGACTCATCGGTGAAAGAAATCAAGTCATGTTCGTCTTGACTAGTCTCTGAATCTGTCCTCCGCTCTAGGGTATCAATCATGTAAATCCCGCGGATGTCATTAACACAACACCAAGTCCCAGAAGAAGGAACACCGAGGTCCATGCTTTCCGAGTCTTCCTCCACGGGGAGGAATTTTTGGGTCTCAGTGGAATCCAACATACAACAAAAGTCTCTAATGGTATCATCTAGGTCATGATCCTCGGTGTTATCCAAGATAGGTGTGGTCAGATCAGGTGCAGGTCTCTGATTGGCAGGGGGTGCAGTGATGACCACTTCGCTTTCATCAACAGGATGGAAACGAATCTCTCCTGATCCATTGTCAATAATGACCCTCGCAAAGGCGAAGAATGGTCGTCTAAGGATGATTGGAGAATGCTCCCCAATAGAGGTCTCCATGGGCAATACGACAAATCAACAGTATAACTCATGCCCTGAATTGAAATGGCAGCATTTTCAAGGATACCCTTCGACCTCTTGATTGATCCACCAACAAACTGAACGATCATCCTGGTTTTCTTAAGAGTCCCTAAGTGAATATATTGTACCAGCAAGAAGGGTATGATACTAATCGAAGCACCTTCGTCGAGGAGAGTGTGATCACAAGTGTGGTCAGAGATGGTGCAACTAATGAAAGGTGTAGCTGTGTTCTTCTTCGAAGGAATGGGACGATGTATGATGGCGTGGGCAGTGGCCATGGTCAAAACGTGACGCTCAGATATGCTCCTCCGCTTTCTCTTCTTAGGCAGAGGAGCAGATAAATCGGTCATGGCCTGCTGAAGTGGGGCACGAATGATCTCATGAATGGTGGCCACCATTTCAGGTTCGGTCAATAAATTTTTTAATTATTGGACCTCCTCATACAAGGAGGAAGTCAGAATCAGCATATACACAAGGAATGCCAAGAGCAGTCTGTATAGTGACATCCTCGAGATCAGGGATGGGACAAAATGTGAATGGTTGTGTGGTCTATGGACCTGGCAGGTGGAACCTCTCCTCGCAGTCTGTCTCAACCAAAGGTCTCCCAAAATCTTTTTGGATTTCTAAAATTTTCTCATTTTTTTGTATTTTGGGCGATTGCAAGCTCTCATGATAATACTCAAGTGATTCCGAATCCTCAAAGAATGGGGCGTCGTTCTGGATCTTATTTATACTAAATATATCGTTTACCCTCAAGTTCATATGCTCCATCATATGATTCAAGGTCTCAAGTGTGGATATCATAAAAGGTGGCTCCAAAATCTCAGGATTGGGTATGTCGAGTGTAGGCAGCGGGTGTGGACAAAAATCACATTTCGGATCAGGATACTCAAGGAAGAGCAGGTTGTCAAAATGTATAGGAGATGGTGGTGGAAATGATTGGTGAAGGTCTAAGTCTGAATCTTGAAATAGTGGGTTGGTCGAATATGTATAAAAATCAGGAGCAAAGTCCTCTTAGAAAAAGAGAGGTGGACCGTCTTGAGAGAACGAGGGATACACAAAGTCCGGATAAAATACGCTCCAGGGGTCCATCTCGAAAACAAAAGAAAATGATCGAGAGAGAACGGTGGTAAAGTCAAAAGAGTGAAGAAAAAGGCGCAAATGTGCAGAGGTGATCTGGAATACACACAAACAATCACAGCAAACTCACACAAACAAACCCTCAATTCACCTACTCAACTCGGTGAAGATCGCAAATGCGGTCTTTTTATCTTGTCTGTTTTAGAGTTAGGTGAGAAGTTAAAAGTTGCGCAAACACTTAGGGGACTGAATAGGATTTGGGCACTAGTCCTTAGGGTATGCGCAGGCAAGTAAAAGCGAAGACAATGAGGGGATTACTCATCCCAAGACAAATGAGTTTCTTTTTGGTTTTTTTAGGGTTGAGTAATGTTAACAGACCCAATTTTAGTGGTTATCACTTTTTTTGGATTTTTAGTGAGAAATGCACACGTCTATCGAGAAGTCGATTCCTTTAAGCACCTAGGTGATCAAAATCAGAGGGAGCGGCGGAAAAGCAATGCAAGCGGCAAACGACGATGAATGCTAAAGTGTAAATGCTCACCTTGCCTCCAGCACTCTACATGCAAGGATGCTCAGCAGAATTGAAACCTATCTATATGCAAATGCAAGCCGATGATATCACCCTAAGTTCAGAAATTGCTATTATCGTGGAGAACCGTATTTCCAAAACTTGACTAAGTCCATTCATCACTATATGCACATGCAAATATATTAAGTGTTTGGACCTAATGCTATCGACAAGCAACTACTAAAAATAAGGGCTCAATAACACAAATAAAGAAAACAAAACCAAAAAACAAAGGAAAAAAGGCGATAACAACCGTGACAAAACCGACGAGGCCCCCAAGGGAACAATCTCTCAGGCACTGGACCTCGTGAAGTGGTAGAGTCTTGAGAGTCATGTTTAAGTTATTACAATAAATGTCTCTCTATCACTTCAAATACAAACATAAATACCGAAAATAAAAATGGAGCTCGGTCTTCAAAAATTCTCTAAGTCTCCTTGGTGCTAGATCATCAAGCTAACGTCGGCTTCACGTGGGTGCGTAGGCGCCTAGGGTAGAGCACCTCCCTTGATCCGCGATTCCTCGCACAAAGTCAACAAAAGACGGGTTAGACAGCTCAACAATTATATCAAATAAAGAAGCAAATAAATAAAGCAAAAATATAGACAAATAAACAATCAATCAAAAAGCTGATCTATGCGTTGTTACTCCCCGGCAACGGCGCCATTTGTTGAACAAGATTTTACGGAGGTCGTGTTAATTCACAAGGTGAATCAATAGTCGTTGAATTGACCTCACACGAAACCCTGATTTAGACAACAATTAACCCACAATTCAGAATCAACAATGAAAAGTAATATGTGGAGTTAAAATTTATTATAACTCTACAAAAGATGTGTATAGTGCAAGTAATGTAGAGGTCGAACACAATAAGCAAGCATGTAGATCGGGGCAAAATTGCTCAAAAATGAATGTGATGTATTTGTCTATATGTGCTATTTTTTGTGGGTTTTTAATTTTAGTTTTTTAATTTTTAATTTTAATTTTATATTTTTATATTTTGATTTTTAATTTTCTGATTTTATATTTCTTTTTATATTTTATTTTTTTCTTTTAAATTGTAAAAGAAGATATATATACAATAAGGGAAAGAGAGATAAAATGTATATATAAAATAAGTAAAAATAAGCAAAATACAAGAAATAAAATATTTTTGGCTTTTTATAATTTTTTACTACTTTTGTGATTTTTCCTAGATTTTTACCAATTTTTTGGTATTTTTAAAGTCTTAAATACTCAAAATAGGGAATAAAATAAAAATCTGAAATTAAAATAGAGATGAAAAATAGTAAACAGTAACAAAAATTCTCCATATTAATTTTAAAATAAAAATAATAAATAAAAGAAAATTCAAAAATAGAAAGTATATTTTTAGGATTTTTTAAGAATTTTTTATATTTTTATAAAGGTTTTAGTGGTTTTGTAATTTTTATGAGTTTTCTTTTGTATTTTGTTATGATTTTTTGTCAGAAGGTAAAAATGCAAAAACACACAAAATATATTTTTTTGGATTTTTTCAAAAACATTTTATAATTTTTATGTATTTTCTAGTTCAAACAAGGACGAAAATGCATATTTTTGATTTTTTATAAATATTAAAATGCTACAAAAATATAAAATAAAAATATGGCATGAATATGCAATGTAAAAAGGGGTTTTTTAGGATTTTATAGATGCGTGAAATATTCAAAGACAACAAAGAGAAATTACACTACTAGTAGCGGTAGTTTTGTAAATAAGTAAAAGTTTGAGGGCCACAGTGCAAATTTGCCAAAAAAACTAAACTAATTATTCAAATCTCAATACCAATCAGAAATCACCAAAAGTTGAAGCCCTTCCCTGCAAAATTCCCAAAACTCATGTGACTGGTCAAGTGCGCTAAGGCAGGACCTGATTGCAATATTATAAAAACCGGGGGCCTAACAAGCAAAATGACCAAAAATTTATAACTGAAATTAAATGTTCATGGACTGAACAAAAATGCAAAGAACCTCAGGTGCCTGTCCACAAAAAGTCCTCCTCACGTGGTCGCCCATGTGAGGTGACATGGCCAGGACAAAACGAAAAATATGGAAAATAGGGGGGCAGATTTGCAAATATTACAAAAGTTTAAAATGACAAATGAAAGTTTGAGTTCGAATATTTAAATAGAAAAATTGTAGGGTAAAAACTACAAAATACCCACGCAAAGGCACCGATCCGACGGTAGTCCTTCGCCCACTTGCCACGTGGTGGCCTGGGGGTGCGTGATAATGCTTCGACTTAGATGGTCGGGATTAGATGATCCTCGGGGATAAGATGGCTGGCAGCGGGCACGATCGAATGACAGCGGAGGCCCTAAGAAGAACAGGCTGAATCCGAAG
Organism: Ottelia alismoides; assembly: GCA_037367405.1. Lineage (NCBI taxonomy): Eukaryota > Viridiplantae > Streptophyta > Magnoliopsida > Alismatales > Hydrocharitaceae > Ottelia > Ottelia alismoides. The sequence goes on along the minus strand of JAZKJV010008085.1, from coordinate 40,016 downwards.
GCGCTGGTGGACAGTGGATGAACTGGGAAGCAGCCCTGGTGAGGCAAGCTTCCCAGGGCTCGATCCACCACCTCCGGTGCTCCTTAGCGCTCCAAAATGGTCGGTGAGCTCCCTGGGAGGTCCTTCTAGCGGTTGACGGCTCCAAAAAGCTCCGGCGGTGGCTGGAGGGTGCACGTGAGGTCAGCGGATCTGGCGAGCTCCAGGTACTTCGGCAACGCACCAAGATGAACCCCCAGATGCCTCTAACGTCCTTGGACCTGCAAAAGATGGTTATGGGGTTGAGGGCAAAGTGCCTCGACCCCGTAGTGGCGTGATGGAATGCAGAGGGTGGCGGAATGGAAGCTCGCCGGAGCTCGCTCCGGTGAGGTGATCGAGATGGTGTTCGGTTGGGCGATAGGCGAAATGGAAGGTGGAAATCGATCCTAAGACTAACCTATGCTAAGAAAAAGCAAAAAATAAGAAGAAAACATACCTCAAGCGGCGCATGACTGCGAGATTGGACCTCAACGCAGGAGGTCGGCAGAGGTGGTGGAGACCGCCGTTCACCAAGCCGAACTCCTCTGTGAAGGGGCCAGAGAGGAGATGTCACTCTCCTCGATCCATGGCACCACAAGGGCGAAGCTAAGCTTAGGCAAAAAGGGTTCAAAATATCAAGGCAAAGTCGGAGGGGTTTTTGAATAGGATGGGTGAAGTGGCGAGAAGAACGAGGCTTCTGGAACGGATCAGTGATTCGACACCCGAGATAATCACTAGGCGTGAATCACTAATCTCCAAGGGAGAAAAGTCAAGAAGTCGACGACGGGAAACGGTGAAAGAGCGAGCCTCTAAAAAATCGAGAAAATAGGGGAAAATGCAGTTCTGACAAGTTGCAGGCAGTGGGTCAGAGAGTTGACCGCGGGTCAATTCTCTGACCCTCCTGGTTGGTCCACGTGGACCAACAAAGAAAAAAGCCTGGAAAAATACTTATAAATTCATTTTAAAATAATAAACAATTTTATTAATTTTAGGTTATTGAATAAAAAATGTTTATTATTTTATAAAGTATTTTATTTTTGTTTTTATTTATTTTTTTAGGTTCAAAATATAAGTTCCCTTTTAAGGCTATATATAGGTATATTTGTCTATATATTTTAATGTTTTATTTTTATTTTGTATTTTTAATTTTATTAATTTTATTTATTATTTTATATATTTATAACTTATTTTTACACACTTAAATATATTTTTATTTTATTTTTTTGATGTATTATGTACAATTAAATAAATAGATGTGTTTATTATTTAAGCATACCTATAGGTATTATACCTATGTATTTTGTACAAGTATTTTATTTTTGTGTTTTAATGATGTTTTTATTCTAGTTTTAATATATATAAATATTTTAATAATATTCAAAAAATTATAAAAAATATAAAATTATAAAAATAATGAATAATAAATAAAATGAATATTTTGATTAGTATAGTTATACAATAGGGGTCCATACCTCAACTTTCACACTGTAACTCCAAAAAATATGAAATCACCTTCATTAAATAACTTATTAAAAGTTATATACAATTAAAGGTGATTTAATAATTTCGAGTTTTTATTTGAGAGATACAGGTCTGGGAAGTTGGGATTTTAGAAACTTATTCAGATCATAACTTTTTATCTGTACATTATTTTTGTATGAAATAAATTTTGTATTTTTTATATTTAGTTATCAGAACTTTCATGTACAAAGTTTATTTATTTGAACTATAAAAAGTAGAACTAAAAATAGGTCCTAAAAATAAAGGAAAATGAATTAAAATAAAAGGAATTTTTATTGTATTTTGACCCTTATCTCCCCCTACTTTATTCCTTGTCGACCTAGTCATCAAAATGCCTGGGTCTCGAAAGTTCAGGTCATAAAATATTTACAATATTTTATTCTTTTTCTTTTCTTTTCTTTTCCTATAATTTTGGCATTAAAAACTGTATTTTATACAATATTTACACATAGATGTATGAATGATAAAATGCAAGAATTAACGCTATTTACACGCATTTACTAGGATTTTTAAGGCCAAAATGATAGAATAAAGATGATGAAACGGAGATTCGTCAAGAACCAATGACAATGCTTTGAAGGATGGAAAGCTATCACAGTTACCACATTGTGAGGGGAGATAAAATTAATATTATTCATCAACCCTCTAGAATAGAATATGGAAAATACTTTCGACCCAATTCTTATTTTGAATGTGGGATAGCGTTCATTTATCTTGAGATAATGATATTTTATCTTGAGATAAACTATTCCTAAAGAAATTGTCACATCGTGATCATATCATCCATTACTCCTCTATCTATAATATTATCCATTCCTTATCTATCAAACCCAACTAAACAATAATGATTGATAAACCTCATTCTTACCTCACACTATTTCTTATCCTCTTCCGAACGGGACAGATGCTGTAATGCCTTAAAATTTAAATGCAATGCCAAAAACAAAGACAAATCACCCCTTTGACATCATCGATGCATGAATCACCAGTTGAGATGGATTAGTAGGAGTAGAAAGCAACATTTTTTCTTTCTAACACAAGTTTTTTTGGCTACACGTATGATGGTAGAATGGGGGTATTTTTCGAGGAGGTTCATTGTAAATACGAAGGATACGAGGTACCCACCAAACATCAAATGTTTACAGGGCCTTCCAACAACAACCTCTAAAAAACAAAACACATGCCACCATCATGATCTACACACCTTTATTATCATTGAAGAAGGTGCAAGCATCAGGACCCAAAACAATTGAGACATCATGGAGGGATGTGCACACGGGACGTGGATAACATAAATATGGACCTGAAAGGGGGGGAGGGGGAGTATTTATTTACTTGCTATTTCTATGGTGAGGTGTGCTAGAAGTGGGACTTGTCTTGGCACTGAAGATGGATCTTTGAGTGAGGGAAAAGAGATGCAAGAAAAGCAAAAAAGCGAGCGTAGAGTAGAGCAGTGGCATATTTAATAATAGGAGAAGCCCATATGAGCGCAAGCCATCAACAAGAGGACATCCACAACAATGTGCGCGGATACGGACAGGTCTAGAAGGAGGATCACAGCTCCAAAATTCTCCAACAATGGCGTGTAGCTGCTGCTCCAATTTGATCGCAATCATTGCCGTCTTTGTTGGCTTCCTCCTACTTGCTCCCGACTTCACCGCTGCGAACAGCACGCTCTGGACGCATCGCGAGCTCCTCCGGCTCAAACAGATCAGAGCCCATCTCACAAGACTCAACAAGCCTTCATCAAAGACCATTCTTGTGAGCACCCAATTCCCATGTTATGATCTTTTCGCAGATTTCACTAGTTGCTCCCTGGCTCTCCTTACTGGTTAATTGCAGAGTCCTGATGGTGATCTAATAGACTGCGTTGCCTCCCACCTCCAGCCTGCATTCGATCACCCCAAGCTGAGAGGGCAGAAGCCACTGGTCTGTGGATTTTAATTAATTGTGGGTCCTTCGAAGTTTGGATCTTTACTAGAAGCGTTGACTTATATCTTGCTGGGAACCAGGATCTACCAGAGAGGCCCAGAGGTGGAAACATTACTGCTTTGATGCCAAAGAGCTTCCAGAAGTGGTCAGATTCCGGCGAGGAGTGCCCGTGGGGAACAATACCGATACGGAGGACGAGAGAGGAGGATCTTCTGAGAGTTAGCTCCATTGGAACTTATGGCCGGAAGAGAGTTGTGAGAGTAAGGCGTGATTCTTCAGGTGGAGGACATGAGGTCAGTTTGAAGAGATAAATGATAGTCTATCCGTGATGCGTAAACAAATATCTAAGTTAAAATTTCCTTTATCTTCATGGGACGATCGCTTACAAACATGTCGTATGTTATGTTTTCGTCACCAACTTCCATCTTATATAAATCATAATCTAATGCACAGCACATGAAGTGGGAGAGGGAGACAAAAAAAATATTCTTTCCATGATTTTCTGCAGAGTTGCTTGTTCTATATTTGGTAGAACCATGGTCTTTGTCTTGATATCAGGAGATTCTAGACTATATGGACAAATCTTGCATTTTTTTCTGAAAATTAAAGATGGGAAGGAAGAGTGTGATGTGTTTGTTTGAGAGCAACATTTTTGTTTTTGTTTTTGATCTTGCAGCATGCTGTTGGATATGCAATGGGAGGGCAGTACTACGGCGCAAAGGCGAGCTTGAATGTGTGGGCGCCTAAGGTTACCGAGCCGTCCGAGTTCAGTCTCTCGCAGGTTTGGATCATTTCCGGTTCGTTCGGGCAGGATCTCAACACCATCGAAGCCGGATGGCAGGTGAGAGATGAACAAATTTACCAAAAAATTTGATGTTATACTTAGCTGTTCAAACTTCTGATTCATATAGAAGATAGTGTGTACAAAACCATGTCTTTATGCAAAATTTCAAAGCAGTTCCCAGAAAGGATCCAACAATAGATTTTGCCCAATTCTTAAAGTTCACGCAAAAAAAATGCTTAGAGCATGCACGAGTAGATCTGTCTATTTCCAATATATTGGACTATAACGAAAGTTTAACCAATATCTAAGTACCATCGCTATCAGCTACGCTGGAAACTTTCTTTTGAGAAGCATAAGATCTAACTTAGAAGAAAGGCCAACTAATCAACAATGAATTATTGTAAGTGGTTTCAGTTGGATATGTTTTCCTGCATTATGAACTACTGTAAAGCACTCAAGCTAATCCGAAATTAAACTATATGGTGTGGATGATATAATCTTCTTTTTTTCTGATATGTTTTCGCATCTTGACAGGTCAGTCCAGAGCTATATGGGGATGACTGTCCTAGATTCTTCACATACTGGACGGTGAGTAGGAGGCCCACATTGAAACTTAATCAAATTTCGAACACTATGGCACTTGATTAAAATGCCTGCTGGTTCCGCAGAGTGATGCCTACCAAGCAACCGGTTGCTACAATCTGCTCTGCTCCGGCTTCATCCAGACCAACAACCGGATCGCCATTGGTGCGGCCATCTCGCCCATCTCCAACTACAACGGTGGCCAGTTCGACATCAGCATCATGGTTTGGAAGGTATGATTCCAACCACAAGCGCACATTGTTCAAGTTCTCCATAACAAAAAAATTCACAGCAGCATAGAAGGACAATACATTTAATTTTTACAGCACAGTAAAAATTTGGGGCAATGGTCCATTGGTCTTCCCTCCCCCAACAGTTGTTGGTGAAGGTACTGTACTGCAATGCTGCCCCCACATACTTCCTTGGTGGAGAGCAGCACACTGCACCCCTCTTCAGCAAAGTTGTCACCTTTCACAAATCTGAAGGGGTCTGCACCAAAGACCCCCTAATCAATGATAGAATCTCACTACGTGACAATACAGAGATGACCCAACTTCCCACAATGCCTCCCATCTTCCATCCATATCCATGTTCTATCTCAACCACCACCTCCGTCTCCACATGTTGATTGCCACGATTCCAGTTATGCCCACAATTCGAAAATGGTGTGGATACAGCTTGTGCTGTATTGAAGTGGATATCCGAAATTGGGGGGAGGAGTAAATAAGGGTGTGCCATATTTTGTTGGGTTGGATAGTCGGGGATATGTGATATTATTTATGTGTGCTATATATGTGCTTGAGAGCATATATACCCTTGTGCTACTGTTCCTTTTTGCGGGCTTGCGTGATCAATATCGCAATGGAGTGTGGTGGAGCCCCCTTCGCCTGGCCCATGGCAGCATCTCTTGGAGTAGGAGTTTCTCCTGAGATCATATATCTCAAGTTTTTGGACTCTTTTATAAATAAGTGAAATCTTCGGATATTTCTTGCAACTTTTCCCTCTATTATTAATTAAGTTTTATTGATATAGTGTCTTTCCCATCAAAAGCGATTTTTCACATCATCCCCCCCCCCCCTAAAATTCTTATCCAATTACGCCATAACCACCTATAATATTGGTAATTACAAAGATCAATGGGGTTATAGTGTAATTAGACAAAATCTTAGAGATTATGGTCAGGCAAAGAAAGAAAACTCATCACATATTTAAATATGATCAATTGTATTTTCCTTCATTCATCTAATGAGTTGATTTTTAAAAATTTGAATGTTGATGATGACATATATATAGGATCCAAAACACGGGCACTGGTGGCTGGAGTTTGGGCCGGGGCTGCTAGTGGGCTACTGGCCGTCGATGTTGTTCAGCCATCTAGCCGAGCGCGCGAACATGGTGCAATTCGGCGGTGAGATCGTGAACGCACGGAGCAGCGGGGGTATGCACACGTCCACGCAAATGGGAAGCGGCCATTTCTCGGGGGAGGGATTCAGGAAGGCGGCCTACTTCCGGAACCTCCAAGTGGTCGATTGGGACAACAACCTCATACCCGTACCCCAGCTCAAGTTGATGGCCGATCACCCGAATTGTTACGACATCAGAGGGGGAAGGAACAATGCATGGGGCAACTACTTCTATTACGGTGGTCCGGGCAGGAACATCAGATGTTCCTGATCGGATCTCCTCCGTCATCGCTCTCTTCTTCCTATTCTCTTTTGTTTCATCTCCTCGATTATTGTTATTTTTTTTATAATGCTTATAGTCGTCCTCACTAGAGAGTTTTGTAAATTTTGGGCAATGACTATCATGTTTTTGTGGTCTCTAAAGAAGCACAGCTCCAAAGCATTTGGCTTTCTTTCTTACAGCACGCACACCATAATCGACCTTTGGAAGAGGGCTTGACGTAGAATAGATTACTTAATAATTTATGTATTTTGAGTAGTAGACATATTTATTATCCTCGTCATATTGGTGTAGTTAGTTGGCACATGAAGCTCTCAACTCGGGTAAGTCCAGTGTTAATGGAGACGAGCACGAGAAGACAAGAAATAAAAGGGGAGATAAAGAGAGCTCATGGTCCTCATGGAGGTATTAAATAAAAAATCCAAGGGAAAAACATGGGAAGAAACTCTAACAAAAGGATGGAGAGCTTGCTTCTGAAACTATGATGTAACTGGGACACCACAGGTCCACAACAACAAAAAAATCAAAGTAGGAACTTTTTAAAGCACAAGACAATAGCTTTCTTCGTCCCTAATCTTGTCATGGTTACAACCTCTTCACTGTAGTCGAGCAGTGAGGTATCTGTTGCAAGAAATTATATGGGTTACTTACCATCAGTGGTAAAAATGTAGCATGATGTGGGAGAGGTGTGGTGTAACCAAGGTTTAGAAAACCGGACCAGATGTCAAACCGGTCTCATGTCGATTTCGATTCAACCGGGTCTAATCATTGGTCAGAGCTGGTGGAATCAGTGATGATGTCAACATATCATGAAGTTTTAAACAGATAGAAAAAAAATCGATCCGTTCATTTTCTAAAAGTTGAACCGGTTGGACACATAATTTTACATGGAAAAGTCTAAATAAGACAAACACATGATTTTTCATCTTCGAAATTCTGCTTTAATTGCCCATTTTGGTTTTCGATAAATCCAACCCAATTTCGGTGGGACCGATCTCATTAACCGATCGAATCATAATTTATATATTTTGTATTTTAATTGCCTGAACCAGTTGAACCAACCTGTCGGTTCATGGTTCGATCGGTCTGACCGATTGGTTTGATTCGATTTTCAAAACCTTGGGTATGACACACACACTTTGATTTCCTCGCTTAGAATACATACATGAACCAAAATGCACAATGATGTAGGAGAGATGTACCATTCTACATCTTTCATTATGGGAATGTTTCCTTTTTCGTTGACGTGAGAAGGCAAATACATGACAAGAAATCTATAGATGATCAGAATTAGACACCTTTGCCCTCACCTTTAAGATTATGGTAATTGGTCTAGACCTATGGAGAAAGCTTCCATATTGAAAATTGAATTGCGAAAAAACTTTTGATACTTTGAATTGGTCTCTAATAATAACGTTAATATGTTTTGACTCAACCATATTTTCAACTGAATCTCAATTGAAGAACTGTTTTCTACATCCTTCACAGGAAAGGCAGGAAAGATCCCGCCTAGAGGATCCATTTGTAATGGGAGTACTACATAAACTCCCTAGGATTAGGGTTTCAATCAGAAGATTGAGAAATTCATGAAGGAACTGATTCAGTTTTATGGAAGATCAAGATGTGTTTGAAGGGAGGGGGATAGGCCTCGCGCATCATGCAATCGTGAGGATCAAAACAAATTCGATAAAAAATGGACTTGTCGTATGAGTCATGATAGCTGCAGAAATTTAAAAAAAAAATTGATGAAACCACATGGATTAAGAACCATTCCCAATCTGTTCCATCATGATCACACGAGTTTAGAGCATTCATATGAAGTGTGATCATGATCTACATGTTTCTAAGTGAAGAGACCTCTTATCACAAGTATGATTCATCAGAAACAACACTTGCAGGCGCGAGGTTGATTGATGTGCTTCCTGCAATCCAATGAGGTGATCTGAAGGAGATGACTCCTGATTTCCTCTAACGAAATCCTTCTCCTTCTTTAAGAACCTGAGGCACCGAAGAAGAAGATTGTCCATGCAAGATTGGTCTGGTCAATCCCACAACACAATATCATGGCAGACCACAGAGGGAACGACCTAGCATATGGTGAATGGCCCTGGGGCAGGGGATGACCACATGGAGAGAGGAGAGAGAGAGGTGTCATGTGGAGTGAGAGAGAGAGAGACATAGACTTGATTTTTCAACTTTTGAAAAACTTATTAGGAAGACATGCTCTGCCTCTCCTTTTATACTCTTTTGGGTGGTCTGGATTGTAATCATGATTATTGAATCAAAGGCTAGAATTAAAGGAGTTCACAACCATCTTTAAGATAAAAAAATTGATAACAAATTACCAACTTAATTATTCAATCAATCTCTTAACAAAATAACCAACAAATAAATATGATAAAGAGAAAAAGAGAGAGCTAACCAAGTATAGGGTGGACGTCCACAATGGCAGCTCCTACCAAGGATGTCCACTCCTGTTAGCTAGGAGTTTTCTCTTTTTTTTATTTTGGATGTAATCTTTATTACAACCAAATCCCTCAATAATTTATTTTGAAATTCAATTATCACAAAAAATTCCAAATTATTTGTGATAGTTGCAAATATGCCATGAACAAATATGAATCATATTTACAGGTCTAATACTAAATGTAACCATATTTACATTTATTGTGTAATATGAACCAATTCACATTAATATCAAATTTGCGAATCATTCACAATCAAGTCTCAATTGGATAATGGGATCTTATATCCACACTATCAGTGATTATGTGGGTAACAATATCTGCATTAATCTTATCCAAGATAATTAATTCTAATTTAATTATCTTAGAATCATCTCTTCACATATACTAAATATTGTAAATCTTATCCACATTATTCTTGGATAACTATGGATAACATTATCCAAGATATTGTTATCCAAGACAATTGAATCTGATTTAATCATCCTAAAATTCTCCTTTTTCTTAATATTCGGATCTATATCAGATGAAACAGTCCTTGAACTCTTTCAAGGATTGTGCGCCTTCTCCATGGATACTTGGAGATAAGGTCGGGTTAACTGTATATTCCATGTATAGTGACGATAATGAGATCTAATCTCATATCTAGATCTAGAGAACATCTCAGAGATGTGTGGTCATATCAAGTTTATCTAATCATCTCACTGTCTCTAAATCTATTTCATATCAATATCCAACATTTGAACTACGATTGGATAACTAGTCTGTTGAGGATAGTCACTAAAATCCCTTCCTAGGAATAGAAGAATCATGGTATACAATCGACTAAGACCACACCATCCTCAAGTATTTCCAATATTGTACATTCTGCATACAATAAGACTACAATTAAATCCAAAGTTTGAATCTCATTTGAATTATCTCCTATAGGTTTTTATCGTTAGGTTTCTCATTCGACCATTGAAATAGTAACAATCATATGCTTTCCAAAAACATATATATCTTACCTTCAATCATGACTAAATTCCAAAACAAGACAACGATCAATGGAATTTGATTTGTCTCAATATTTCATGAGCGAGCTGATGTCTTTACGGTTCAAAAGTGAATGTATATGATTCCTTTGGAAGATCATATTAAGCTTTATATATGCACCAACACACTGATATATAGTCCTTGACTAGGTCATCAACCTAATGGTCCACGAAATATATATACTCATACATATAATAATACATGTCTCTGGTCAGAAGATTCATGCCTATATAGTGGTAGTATATGACATAGTTCTTAGTTATCTCAATCTAGCTAAGTCAAATATTTGACTTAACTCATTCTACACCTCTAGATCTTTATTCCTATGTAGAGGGCATACTTCAAAGAGATCGATCGGATATCAGCCATCAGAGTAAGGATTTCCATCTCCTTCTTAGACTTGAGATCCTATGTTGATAATCATTTGATGGTGTGGTTGAGTCCTCAATCTAACTCTTTAGATATTCAACTCAGAACCAACCTCTATGGTCCAACTTTTGAATCAACAGCTATATAATATCAAGCGAGGTACATAACTCTATTTCTACTTAGGATCCATTAATAAGATCTTGCAAATGGATAAATTATAATCTCAGAAAGGGAGTGAAAATACTTTTATTTATCTTTATTACAAAAATAATTATTATAGAAATGGTTTACCCAGGGCCCACTTGTCTAACAATCTTCCACTAACCCTCAGAATAATTCAGGTACAATCTTCAAACCCATACTCATTACATGATGATCAAAAATCTTTTCATATACATGTTTGGTAAGTGGATTAGTAATGTTGTCGGCAAAGGTAACCTTAGTCATTATGATGCCACCATGTTTCTTTATGACCCGATTGATATGGTATTTCCTCTCCATGTATTTACTCTTTTGATGTCAGTTGGGTTCCTTCGCCAGAGTTATGGCTCCCATGTCATCGCAAAGCAACAAGATGTGAGTATATGAGGAAACTGTGTCCATTTTCAAAACTGATTTGTGTAACCACGTCGCCTCTTTAGAAACATAGGATGCGACAATGTGCTTAGCTTCTATTATTGAATCAGTCGTGGTGTCCTACTTCTTACTTCTCCGGTGCAAATCACCACTATTTAATAGGAATACAAACCTAGAAATTGATTTTCTATCATCTTTGTCATACTGGAAGTATGAATATGTTTATCCTAAAACCTGGAGATCACTATCTCCATAGGTAAGCATAAAATTTTGCATCCTTATTAGATTCTTGAAGATGTTCTTCACTACACTCCAGTGTTGTTCTCTATAGTAGGATTGGTAATGTTATACCACTCTCACTTCATGATATATTTCTAGCCTTGTACATATCATGGCGTACACTAGGCTTCTTACAGCTGGATGCATAACGACATCCAGGCATGACTTTCTCTTCTTCAACAGTTTGAGGAGCCATCCCTTAAGATAAACGGGTACCGTGTCTTAAGGGAAGGAAGGCTTTCTTAGAGTTATCCTTATGGAATCTTGACAAGATCTTCTAAATGTACCCATGTTGTGACAGTCCCAAAATCCTTTTATCTATTTCTGGGTAATTTCAAACCCATGATATAAGAGGCTTCTCCAAAATCTTTAATCTAATAGGTATGATATAATCATATCTTAACACTAGTTATCATCCATGTACCTTTCCCAATGATAAGGATGCCATCTATGTAAGCATGATGAACACAATGACGCTCCCACTTAGCTTCTTGTATACACAAGGATCATCAAGATTCTAAACAAAATCACAACTCCTTATAGTTTCATCGAATCTTATTTTCCAGCTACGATAAGCCTGCTTGAGCCCATAAATTGACTTCTTCAACTTGTATATTTTGACTTCCTCAATCATGTAGCCTTGAGGTTGCTCCATGTAGATATCCTCCTCGACGTAACCATTAAGGAATGCATTTTTGATGTCCATCTACCATATATCATGATCAAGATGCGTTATATAGCTAGAAGAGTCCTGGTAGACTTAAGCATGGCCATGGGAGAAATTTCTTATCATAGTCGATGCCTTCTCTTTATGTATAGATCTTGGCTACGAGATGTGTTTTGAAGGTCTCGACCTTCACATCATGTCCCCTCTTTCTCTTGAAGATCCATTTACACCCATGTTTTACCTCCTTAAGCAGATCCTCTAGGTTCCACACACCATTCTTGTGCATGTAATCTATTTCAGACTTCATAGCTAACATCCATCTTTCCATGTCATGATATGTGAGTGCTACATCATATGAAGGATGATTACTTTCAAACTCTTCTGACATATGGAATCCATACCTTTCAGGTGGGCTAACTGCCCTCGAACTCTTTCGGAGAGGTATGAGTGCTTCATCTTCAATTATCCTATGAGGATTTTATGATTTGCTTTACTTCATTCTTATCTTGATTCTTAGGGGAAGTTTGGATATAGAGCTATCTTGTTGGGGATACCCATCCTCAAAGAGGGTTATTTGGTTAATGAGTTTTTTGTGCTTTGGTGTTTGGATGGAGGATTTGTTGCTAAAAGGATTTGTTGCGATGTGATTTTATTGAAGTTTGGAAAAATGATTAGATGTTAGGTATTTTATAAATTTAGATGAGAATAAGGTATACTATAATTTTTTAAATAGAATATAGAGAAGTGAAAGATTTAATATGTTAAATCGGAGAAATAGAATTGTCAGGTGGGTCTCATAGGAGAGGGAATAAAATACAGCATGTGGGGCCCACCGGGGCAGAATAGAGAGGTTAAATGGAAAACTTAAGGAGAAACCGGAGATTCAGGGGGGGGGGGCGAAATCTCCCAGGTTTTCCCAAATCAAAACACACCAGTAAAGAAGTCATCCTCTAAGATTTTGACATCCCTTAAGAGGAATATCTTTTGAGTCTTAGAGTCATAAAGTTGGTATCCAATACCATCCTTCACATAACCAATGAAGTAGCACTCTCCAGTGCTGGTTTCCAGCTTCTTTATATGGATCCAAAAACCCTAAATCCTCAAGTGTCTAATACTGAGCTTGGTTCCAAACCAAAGCTTATGAGCGGTTTTGGGTAAGGATTTGCTTGGAATCTTGTTGCGGATATATATTGCAATCTCTACTACATATCAATATTGCATTCTTCACTGCATACCCCTAGAAATTAAGAGGTAATTGTGTTTCACTCATCGTTGATCTGACCATATCCATTATGGTCTTATTGTGTTTCTCCAATAAAATCATTTAGTTGGGGAATTCCAAAAGGAGTGAGATTGTATATAATTCCTTAATGTATTCCTTGAATTCATCTGAGAGATACACATATCCTCAGTCGAATCAAATTCGTTTCATCTTTTACTGATTCTGTTCTCAACCAAAGCCATGAGTTCTTTGAACTTTTCAGAGGTTTCAAATTTGTGATGTAATAGGAAGATAACCCCGTATCGTGAATGATTATCAATAAATGCCCCATAATATTGATATCGATTTTGAGTTGTAGCACTGAAGGGACCACATACATTGGTATGTATAAAGTCGAGTATACCTTCGCTTCATATACCCTTATTTGAGAAAAGTCCTCTAGTCATTTTACCTCAAAATTTGATGTTTGGTAAGACATGGATCTTCAGAAAATCTAACGGTCTATCATTTACCGGCTTATTGAACCTATCAATAGACAAATGACCAAATCTTTGATGCACAATCATGGTTGAATGATCTCCATATCGCCAGATCTCTTAAGATTTTTATTAATGTTAGTAACATTCATGATGCTATTATTAATGCACAATTCAAACAGTCCAACAGAAAATAGAAAACCTTCTGCAATATATTTATCATAACGACTTATGATAAGTTTTTCATGAAATAGGAATAATTATCCAATCCTAACTAATTTAGATATATATAATAAGTTCTTTCTAACATCTGAAACATTGAGACACTCCCTAAGTATTAGGACTCTCCCACCATATAATGATTATCTGCACATCTCGATGGTGACTGCTGTAATAATTGCATTAGATCCCATCTGCATGACTATATCCTCTTCATTAACATTCTTGATTTCCTGAAATAGATGCAACACATTACACGCATGAACAGAAGTACCAGATTTAATAACCCATTTACCTTCTGGTCTTACGAGAAAATTGGTTTCAATGATGAAAGTAGATTTCATAGTTGGTGTAGCATTACTTCTATCCCTCTCTAAGATTTTCATGTAATTTGGATATTTAAGTTTTCAGCTCCCAACTTCTTGCGATGATGACAGATATCCGTCTTCTTGGATGTTAGATTTGTGGAAGTTTGAGAGGACGAGGCTTTAAACTCTTCTTTTTTTAGGCCGGATCCTTCCGAGATCCATGCTTCCGATTGCGCTTTCCTCTGGACTATGCAATCATTGCATTGCTAGCAGGATTCTCCTTCATGACATCCTCTGCAAACTTCAAGGATGATGTTAGTTCAATGTTTGTCAAACTCAACTTGTTCAAGTGGTAGGATAGGATACCACATAGTTGTTGAAAGACAAGCAAGGACATCATAATGATGTTCACTGCATATCCACATCCATCTATACCCCAAGTATCTCTAGCTCATAGAGGTAACCAAGCATTTTGATCCGGTCTCTGACTGAGGTCCCTACCTACATGTTGCAGTGAACAAGTTCTTTCAGGAGGTTGTAGCGCTGAATGCGGTTCAAATTACCAAACACCTCTTTCATATTCAACATTATATCATGAACCTTCTCCAAGTACACATGTTGCTTCAGAAGCGCACTGGATAAAGTCCCAGAATATAATAGTAGGTATGCGAGTAATCATCTTAATATTTTTCATTATATTTTTCTTATTCCATTGGCTTAGGGTTCTCAATCTTATTCTTAGTGAGCACATAGTCGATGCACTCTACAGAAAGAACAAATTCCAAAGTCCAAAGTTTGGAGCCAATCAAAATAATTTGGTCGAGAAATTAGTTTACTTCCAGAAGCTTCATGAGAGGATTCATAGATTTCATCTGAAATTATGACATGCACTTATTAATATAGACATTTTCTTTGTTTGAGGATTTTAAACAAAGTTATCTCACTTTTTAATACTTTGAAAGTCCATTCCCTTAGGCAACTTTCAAATCAAGAGGTATAGTTACCAATATAGCTCTAGAAAAATCCGTGATATCCCTTCCACCTTTGTTACACCTCAAATTACGAGAAGATGCAAATCCTTTCAATGAAGTGGGAACTCTGTCCGCCTTCCAAAACTAACTTGCATTCCCAATTCGATCGTTGAACCCGGGTCAACCACCCTAACATGATTTTGATATATTGCCAATTGAACCAACCACCAACATGAATAGATCTCACTATGCGTAATCTAATACTACATCAATTGCGTGAGGAAAAATATTGGGGTTACTATGCATACGACTTGTCTCTTTTGAGAAGCAAAGAGCATGATCCATGTGTTCTTGTACATTAGAACGTTGACTTCACATAAGTGTCTCCATTGTACAATCCATGCTAACGGTACCCTCCGCCTTGAGGAAGATCATGGATGTTATCATATAATCCTCCATATCCTATTCAAATTTTTTATCGGTCTTTCTGAATCATGTTCTCATGACGAATCCTTCAAGAGAAATCTAGTCAATACTAATTATGAACAATAAATATCGGATCATTAATTTAAGGATTTTTATCACTTTTGTCCTTATGAACTTCTACAATATTAGTCATATCCCTCCCTTTTTTTAATATCAGTCATGCACCTAATTTCTTAAAATATTCACATTTTACCTTTTATAATATTAATTATGCATCTATTTTACCTTAACAGAAGGGCGGGGCTATAACTTTATAAGAAGTAAGGGGCATATGTGATATTACAAAAGGGAAGGGGCATAACTATTATTGTAAAAGTTAGGAAGGGGTAAGCGATAAAGATCATTAATTTAATCATATTAAATTATCAATCCAATCCAATCAATCATTCTTTCTTGATACATTTTTATTATAGAGTCTATGCATTCACAAGTTTGTCTTATTCTAATTCTAGTTGTTAGAGTAGGCGTTCCTTACTCATGCTTTCATTCCTTGAATCATATCCGGATAGACATTCGAATATGCTAAGATAGAGTATTTCCTTGCATTGCACGGTGCTAATTATTTCATAAAGTCAGCATATCTAGCCTAGATACCATCTCCGTTCTAATTAAGGATAACAAAGCTGGATCAATTCGTACTTGTGATTTTATTAATCATTCGATCATTCATTACACCAATAATAGTCTCTCACAGAAATTTGGAATTAAAACCATTTTAATATCAATAAAATTCCAATATATCAAGCAACAATATATTTTTTTCATAAGAATTATCTAGTTACAATAATTGTAATTCAAATTCGGGTTTATCATAAAACAAGCATTCCAAAAAGTTGTTGGAAATTAAAATATTTCTCTAATTATTTAATTCAACATTTAATAAGGATATACCATATATTTTCACGATTAATTTTGAATGATAAACACAATAAATATGTTAACAAATGATATAATCATTCTTCGACCCTAGCTAAATTGATATCCAATATCTTGGGCGATCGGACTCGGAATCACACGAAATAAAATTATATGATTTGTTGTTTTAATTTAAGACATTTATTTAGTATTTTCAATATGTTTTTTGACAGGAAAATAATAATTAAAAATTTATAATTATCAATTATGAAATTCTTTCAAAAACAAGATGTTGCGAGAACTTTTCATATTTGAATCTTCGTCTGATCATAACAAGCTATTGACCTAAACTTTGGGATGGTATTATACATTCTAATCATGGTTTAAAATCCTAAAAACACATTTATAATAGGAGTTAACTGCAAAAACTTCAAATGTTTGCAAAATCTATACGGAATCACACAAGCATGGAAAAACAAGTTCCCGTGCAATAGGATATCCATACCCTTAACTTCCTATGACTTTGGATAATATACAAAACCTTCTTTGATATCACTTGAAGGGAGGAATTTAGACCTCACATATCATAGAAGTGTGAGGATCGAATTAAATTCGACAAAAAATGGACTCGTTTACGAGTCATTAAAGCATCAGAATTTTAAAAACTTCCAATGGAACAACATGTATTAAGAGCCATTCCTAATTGGTTCCATCATTATTACACGAGTTTGTAACATACTTATGAAGCATGATCACGATTTATAAGTCTCTTAGCGAAGATACATCTTGTCTCAAGTCCGATCTGGAGGATACAATACTTGCGAGTGCAAGGATGAGTCACGTACTTCCCATAATCCTATGAGATGATCTAGAGAAAATGACTCATGATTTCATCAAACGAAATCCATCTTATAAAATGCACGAAGCATCGAAGAAAACTATCGCCTATGTGACATTGGTCTGTGACCAATCTGACAACACAATGGCAACACAAACCACAAAGGGAACAGCTTGGCATATGGTGGATGGCCCTACGGCACAAGACAACCACAAGGTGAGAGGAGAGAGAGAGGGTACATGTAGGGAGGGAGAGTGTGAGAAACTTTTGTTTTTACCCTTGAAAAAGACTTATTAGAAAACCATGCTCTGCATATCCTTTTATACTTGTTTGGACAAATAGCATTGCAATCATGATTGTTGAATTAGTAACCAATATAAAGGAGCTCACAACCACCATTAATATAAAAAAATTGATAACAAATTATCAACTTAATTATCGAATCAATCTTTAACAAAATAGCCAACAAATAACTAGGATAAAGAGAGAAAAAAGAGAGAGCTAACCAACTATAGGGGACGTACACCATGGTGGCTCCCACCATGGATGCCCACTCCTTAGGAGTTTTCTCTTTTTATTTTTCAATGTAATCTCTATTACAATCAAATCTTTATTCATGATTTATTTTGAAATTTAATTATCACAATATTTTCCAAATTATTTGTGACAATTGTAAATACGGGCATCAACAAATATGAATCATATTCATAGGTTCAAATCTAAATCTAAGTCATATTTACAATTATTCTATTATGTGAATCTAATTCACATTTATATCAAATTTGTGAGTCATATTCACAACCAAGTCTCAATAGGATAACGCGGATCTTATCCATACTTTCCATTATTATTCTAGATAACACTATCCACATTAATCTTATCTATGATAATTAAATGTGAAATATTCACTATCTGAAAATCCTCTCTTCATACATCCAAAATAATGTAAATCTTATACACATTATTATTGCATAACTATGGATAACATTGTACATGATAATGTTATCGAGAACAACTAAATCCAATTTACTCATCCTAAAATTCTCCTCTTTTCTTATATCGGATCTGTCTCATATGGAATAATCCTTGAAATCTTTAAAGGACAATCAACTTTCTCTGCCTAGACCTAAAAACCACACGATTAATGGAACCGTGGGTTTTTAAAAACAAGTTGAATTAGTCAGGGACAACATTCAAGAATAAGCCAAGACTTGTTGCTCAAGTATATACTCAGCAGGAAGGCGTTGATTTTGACGAAACCATTGAGTCAATCAGAATGTTGTTAGCATTTACTTGTTTCAAAAGAATCAAGCTACATCAAATGGAAGACAAAAGTACCGTTTTAAATGGCTTCAGTAAATAATAAGTTTATATCAAGAAACCACCTGGTTTGAATATCCTTCAAGACCAAAACATATTTTCAAGCTCAGAAAATCCCTTTACGGACTTCAGTAAGCTCCATGAGCATGGTATGACTGATTTAGAACATTTCAACTCAGCTTAGATTTCACAACAGGTAAAGTAGATTGCTCCTTATTTATAAAGTATGTTTTATCTGATTTATTGGTTGTGCAAGTTTGTGTCAATCACATTGTGTTCGGCTCCTCAAATGCAATCTTTGCAATGAGATGAGCATGATGGGAGAACTGAAGTTCTTCTTAAGGTTGAAGATCAACCAGACATAGTTGGTATTTTCTTTTCACAGCATAAGTACACGAAGGAGATGCTCACGAGGTTTGGTTTCGACAAAGTTTTGGGGAAGTTTACTTCGATTGCTCCAGCAACTCGCCTCAACCTTGACGAGTCTAGAAAGTCTATCGCCAACAATGTACATAGGTATGATTATTTCTTTACTTTATACAAGTGCGAGCAGACCCAATATATTATTTAGTACTTGTTCAACAACACATTTTAGTCTTCACCAAAAGAAAACTACTTAAAAGTAGTAAAAAGAATCATTTGTTATCTATTTTACAAAATATGTAGGTTTGTTTTATCCTATGATGCATTCATTGAATTTATTTTCATATATCGATGTAGATTATGCTCGCAGCCATACAGATATGAAAAGTACAAGCAACACAAGCCAATTCATGTGGAATGCCCTTGTTTCTTGGTTTTCCTAAAGAGCAAACTTGTGAGTCTCTTTCTACGACTGAAGAAAAGTAAATTAGTCGCACCACTAGTATGTTCTCAATTGCTCTGAATGAAAAATAACTTTCAAACTTTGTTTGACTTTTAGCAATAATAGAGTTCTTTGTGACAACACTAGCTCTATCAACCTTTCTAAGAACACTATCAATAACTATAGGATAAAACACATTGATGTTAGGCATCACTTTCTTTGAGAAAATGTTCTAGAAGGTTAGATCTGTTTGGACTACGTTTCAACAGATAGGCAACTAGCAAGCATTTTTACAAAATCCTTAGTTGCACCTTAGTTTAAGATAATTAGAAGAGACTTGTGGATGTGGAAATTGAGTGATATTGGTTGATTCACAAAAAGAATATCAAATTAGGGCATATCTAATCGATCATCAAGTTTGGTCTATTTGATCACCCATGATCAATCATGTTACATGTACGAATCAATCATCTTGGTTGAAACTTTGATTTTGGATGTGAAGACGAAATTGGAAATAGTTCCTAGGGCTTTGGATAGGCTTGCTTTTCTAACTCTAGACACCTAGCACCTAAAACCTTGGCACGTCAAATCTCTTCATTTTTTCAAATTTGGAAAGAAGGACACGTCAAAATCCCCCAAAACACGAGATTTGATCTCATCCCATTCCCTCTAGACCCCATTAAATACCCACCCAATCCTTCCTCTTCTCTCACACCTTCAGAAATCAAGACTTTCCTCCAATAGAGTTGGGTTTTTTCAAGTCAGCCTCTAGGCCTGATCGATCACTCTCTAAAACCTGATCGAAAACCTGGGATTAATCACCCTTATCTAGTTGATCGATTATCTGGAAGTTCAAAGTCCCTACTTTGATTTCTTTCTGATTTGATCTTAGATCCTATATGTTTCTTAGTGTCCCTCCTATTATGGACGTTGAGCTATTGCTCAATATGACCCCAAGCATTTGAAGGTTGCCTCCTATGTCTGGTCCATTGCAACACTTGATTGGATCCAAGCCTTCTCTCACCTCTCAATAATGACTAGTCACCCCATCTCTTGATCCGTCTTCTGAGAGCACTTCCCATCCATTCATCGGATTTTTGACCTCACCATGTCTGCAACCTTTTCGAACCCATCTTCTCCCTAGGCTATTCAAAATCCCTTATTGAGTCTATCTCTCCGGATGCCATAGTCGAGTTCTATGCCAACCTAGAAGACATAGGTGATTAATCTATCTATAGTCTTACGAAGACCATCAATGAAATAGCCTTTGTCATTGGCATATCGGTGATTTCATCCATCCAAGGTTGCCCTAACACCGGCCCCACTCTCATCGAGGTCATAGATACCTTAGACAAGATGATCATGCTATGTAAAACTTTGGAAAACCCCTAACCGCTGAACCTTAGGCCTCTTCCTAACTTCCGCAACGATGTCTTCTCTTGGTGTTTTAGGAACTAAAAGACAAACTTTACCCACATCACTCTAGAGATTCATGCCTTGATCTATGTCTTTGTGTTGAAAAAGCCTTTCAATTGGTCGCACTACCTTTGGTACATACTCTCTCAAGCACCAGTTTGTTATCTATCTTTAGGTTTTCTTATGACCCATGTCTTGTCACACTTCTCCGTGACCATACCTTGCAACCCGACCTACATCACCTGTTTGAGGCCCTTCAGTGCAGAGTTTATGTTTATCACCACCAATGTCGATGAGCCCTAAGTTGAGCTGTTCGTTACCACCTCTGGACCCACTCATTTCCTCCCTACCCCAGCCCCTCACTTGTTTGGATACGTTCACATGCTCAGGCTTTGACACCGCTTGAGTCTATCTAGATTGCCACCTCATTTTTGTAGAGGAGCTACCTCAGCAGGACATCATTGTTGTCCATTATCTCGAGCTCCACCCGATCAGAGAGAATGCCAACACCATGATGTACTATCTGTGGGAGATGGCGACGTATGCGGAAAACTATGCCCAATTCGTGGACGACCAATCTTAGATGTTGTATTACCTTTCTAATGAGATGCACCAAATGCATATCTTGAGGAACCCTCCTACTCCAACACCCAAGACTCGTGCTCTTCGTACTCGTGCTTGTCGAACCGTGCCTCAGTGAACCCCGAAATCCAGAAGAAAAAAAAGAAACAGAGATAAAGATAGAAACCGAATAAGAAGAGTATGCCACCACTTAGTATGACTACAATTCTGAAACTCGCCAAGTTATCGAGAATGGCAAGAAAGCCAGACACTCTCCTTATGGATCTGATGGATGTCGACTATATCCCTTTTGACTAGTTGTAGTCTTTCTTGTATTTCTTTGTTTCCTTGTCTTAGAATCTATCCTAGTCCTTAGTTTGCTTGACATTGTAGTATTTTATATTTTTATTATAGTTTGAGAACATAGTTTGTGAGCTATAAACAATTTTATAATTTGTTCCCTACCATATTTAATGAATTACATATATTTTTCTTACTCTTTGTCTATATTTTTTATTGATCACAAAAAGGATAGAAAGAAGAAAGAAGTTTAAGTTTTAGTAGACTTAAGAGATTCTCTAATTAAGGAGGAGAAAAAGTAAAAACAAGTGTTTGTATAACCATTAGTTACCTTGCACTCAAAAAAATTAAATAAAAGATTTATAATTCTTTTAGTAATGGGGAGAAACTAAAATCAAAGTTCAAATTTTGATTTGATGATTTATTGTGATATACATTGATTATATCAAGTTTGATTTGAAATTATTGTGCTTAAGTGATTACACTTCTTAAGCTTTGAAAAGACTTGGGCATCATTAAAATGGGGGAGAATGTTAGTTCTTTATTTTTTTTGTGATTTTAAAGATGACATACACATTAGATTATATCATAGTCGCTCGCATATTCTTCGTGATTACAGGACTACAAGTGTGGATTTCAGCTCAACAAGCATGCGAAGAGTCGTCAACTTTAAGCAAAGTAGAAGCTCAATTTTGTTGCTTATCTTTGTTTAAAATTTGTTGTATTATTTATTTGTATTATTATGGATATTTGTAATCTCAAGCAAGCTTCAATTGATAATTTTCAAATTGGTACATCAAACATTCAGGAGCTGATCAATCATCTTTCTATCAGTGACCGACCATTACTGGTCGGACATACCTTTTTGACTGATCAATCATGCCTGATTGACCAACATTTGTTGACTTGATCGATTATAATTCAGATTCCCTCGAATGGTCAAGAACTGATCGATCATAGCCTTTTGACCTGATCAATCATTTGCATTGATCGATCACTGATTTTGTACAGATCGGTCACTTCAGAAAATCTTCTCTGGTTTCTTGCCTATTTTGTTTCCAACGACCTTCTTAGTGTGACGATATTACTATTTATCTGATATTGATTATTCACATGTGATATCTATGATATAATTGTTGCGCTCTATTTATGAATCTTTGTACAATTATATTCTATTGAATTATCTCTAGATATCATTATTCTATATTGGAGAGTTATTTCTTGAGATATGTGAAGATAAAGTCTCCATAAAAAAGATTATTGTTATATCAATTTGTTTCCAGTTAACACCTTTTGCAGGTCTTTATGTGTCTGATCCTAAGTTGCAGTAATGTTCTTGGACATAAGATATCCAAGAAAGTATGAAGAAAGTCGAAGTTCGTCCGATCTTCTGATTAGGATACATTATTTGATTTGTAGTATTGATCTTGGTATTTGATCCAAGATTGTAAAGCGTTGACTTCACAAACGGTTGACATATATGCATAAATATTTCAAGCTTGAAGTAGTTGACTAATAAGGTAATTAGGAAATTTGAAATTTCAAGTCAAGAAGACTCAAGTCGTGGGTTTTACCAGGTGAGTTACCACGTAAAAATAATGTGTAATGTGTGTTGATTTGATTACTTGGTTGATTATTTATGTGCTTGATGATTATTTTACAAAATATTTCAAATCTATGTCAAGCCATTATTCACCTCCCTCTATGGTATCATGGTCCTCGAACTCACATTATCAACTAACAAAATTCTTCTCAAAATAATTGAATGACTCAAAGAACATCGGAAGGAATTACTGGGGAGATCATTCATAAAGAGCTTATTGGAGATTTTTTTAGAGAGAATTGAAGTGATTGCTCAAATTGTATATCTTCCAACAATGGGTATGGGATACCTTATATAGGGGTCCAAGATATACGGTCGTTAGAAACAAATTTAGCAACAAAAAATCAGAAGTGATTTGTAGTAATGATCAATCAAGTGAACAATTACGAGCATCATGTACAAATGGTCGATCACGTCAATGGGTATGGTCGCTCATTTCTGACCATTGGGATGGAATTAAAATTATGATTAATCAGGCCACTAGGTGATGGTCGATCGGGTATGATTAATCAGTCAAATGTATATGGTCGATAAAAGATGATTGGTTACTAAGAACAAAACAATTGGAATATTCAATATCTCGATTTGGAAATTGGCTGTTGAATCTTGCCAAAGATTATAACTTTCAAAAACAGTACAAATAAGCAATGCACCAACTTTTTAACAACAAGCAAAGCTTTTGTTGCTCTTAAAGTCGATGATGCTTCAAAGACTAGTGGATATGAATACACACTTGTAGTCGTACAATCATAATGAAGAAGCGAGCGACTACGATGTATAATACGTATGTCATCTTTAAAACGTCAGAGAAGGAAGAACTAACACCATCCAAGAATAGATTTGGCCTCAGTCACTTCAGGATGCGAAAGGTTTAATTTAAAGAACTCTGATTTGTCATGGTTGACCTCAAGTCTTGAAAATTTTAAGAGTAGTGCTAACATAGTTAAGCTCCTCCATGTTAAAGTCAAAGAAATTCAAAATGTCATCAACAAATTGGATATTTGTGATCATGGATAGCATGCCCTTTCTAAGAAAACTCATAAATTTAGTGGCCTTTGTTAGTTTATTTAGAATACCATCAAGCACCACCAACAAGTAAATGAACATAAGGGGGAAAATTGGGTCGCCCTAGCAGACATTGTGTTCCTGTAGAAGGAGTCCAGCCGAGGAATCCATTTAATTTGAAAGAGACCTTGGTGGTCTCGAGAAATGACGTCACCCAAGTTATGAAAATTGCATGTACACCCATAACAGATAAAGCTCCCAATATGAAGGGCCATCGAATTGTATGAAATGCTTTACGAAAGTCAATTTTTAGAATGAACGTTTTTGTCTCTGATCTAGTCAAGAAATGCAAAATTGAAGAAGTGACAATAAAAGCGTCAGCAATTGATCCTACCCTTGATGAAGGCACATCATGAAGGAGACGAGACATATTCGCTTTAAGAATGGGAGACCAACAATTCACGAGAACCTTAGAGATAATACAAACATCTATATCTATATCCGTATATCCATTTTCGTATAAATATATCTTTGTAGGTTTATATCATGTGTTTCTATCCAAATCATGCATATTTAAGATAATCTATAGAATATTTTTAACACCACTCATATGCAATCAGTATCCGTTTACATTCGTATTCGTTTTTCAAGTATATGGTAACATAATTCTAATATCTATCAATATCCATATCCGATATCCATATTCATATTTAAAAACGTATGAGGATATGGTAGCACTTATATGTATATTAATATCCATCTGTTTGCATCCCAAGTTATAAATGTTGGAGAAAGTTGATTATCTGGATTGAAGCATTTTTCAGTATTTACTAATAGATCCAATTCGATCTAAATCTTACAAGTTGTTATAATATGTTCGCCTTGATAATGGCTTGGGCTCTAAAGACTAGAGGCATTACATTTTTAGATTTTTTTATGCATCTTCATCCTAAAAAGATGGGATCACCTACCTCTTAGTCTAGTGATCTTTTGACATTAGCACCAACATTCTCAAGGAATCATTGTAAACAGAGTTAAGAGGTTTGGAGGCTCACCTCCTCTCATGATATCCCTCTTAATTAATACGACTTCACTGATGATGCACACCTTCTCTCATCCATTCTGGTGGTCAGGGGGGGCTCTCCTCCGACCACCATGAGTTCTTACACAACTTCTGAAGAAAGGATAAACCACGGTGCTAACGAACACATAAGAGCATCTCAAGTGAACTGTGATCAAGAATACAGTTGAAACAAAAAGCCTTCCAACACCTTAACCCCTCTCTCATCACGTTTGTAATCCCTATTATTATCAAAATTGCATGTCATAGTGAAAACGTGGGAGTTCGAGTGACAACGTCGTACACACATTGGGAAACATCACATTGATATCACGCTGCAGCGTTTACATGTCGGGGTTTATTTTTGCAGTCCGACCTGCGAACCTGATCTGACATTTTCTGATCAGGAAGGTGGAGCCGGAAAGAAGCTCATTGGTGATCAGAGAAGCTTCAGTTTCCATGTATACTCTACCTAATTAAATTTCAATTTCAGTAGCCATGTAGTAGTTATGCACTATGCAGAAAAGCTTTTGCAAGTTGTTTACGTCCTTGTTCAGGATCCAAACAAAACAACAGTCATGTAGTAACTCTAGTACCGGATTATAAATAGGACTGCCATTCTTAATTTCCTTGTTCATTTGCTACTTTCCTGGCCGCTGCCGACAGAGGGTTGCATTAGATGACCAGCAACAACATAAAGTTCTCAGATCTTTTTCGTATTGATTATCATATATATTCAGGACTCACTCCAGAGTCCTTACCCACGGATGCAAATAAGATGGAAAGTTGACAAGTATAGCTACATCATCATCATCATCTAGATTTAGTCCAAAGCTTGCATAGGCTCTTGGATGAAGCATGTCAGTAGACAATCTACGCATGACATCATTTAGCAATGAGCATCTACCCAATATACCCAATCTGAACTTTCTCGAGTTCACAGTTTAATGTTTTTACTCATTTTCTTCGCATATTATGATTCTGTTATTAGTGACCATTGGACTTGTGATTTTCATCATTTATTGAATTTTAATATAGGCATGGTATGCCATGTATATTGTTTATTACGAGTGAATGATGTGCTCACATGGATGACCTTTTGGCGAAATCTCTTGATTTTACGTTGGAAATAATTTTAAATGGATGTTAGAAGTTGGTATGGGATGAATTATTTATTCATTAACTTAATATCAAACTTTTAGCTTTATTCCTGGATAAAAAAAACAAAACTTCAAAAATATATAAAATTAAAAAAAACAATGCTTGCAATAAATAAAACTATATATATTAGTACTTTGTAAACAAATCCAAGAAATAAAATCAACAGATATCTAAGAAACAAGGAGTTGAAACCATGTATATATTAACTTGTACAAAAGCACAAATTCTCTGATTTTTAATAAATTAATGTTAAGTCCAAAAAAATATGGAATCAACTTCATCGTGTACATATTACTAACTTAATAAATAAAATATTTGAAACTACTAACCTATGAATATTCCAAATAAACTAAAATACTAATAATTTAGAAAAAAATAAAAGTTGTAACGCTAAATATCTCATCCATATAATCTCCTATGAAGTAAGATCGATCCGCAAATCCTATCAAGTGGTTTTAGAGCAGGTTCGCTAATTAAGAGTAACGCATCGACTGCAAACTTCATGGCAACTACAAGTAGCTTCGGCAACAACAATTATGAAAGCCAGTCCACAATACACCCTCCTCACTTCGATGGTACAAATTACTCATGTTGGAAGGTATACATGTATTTTTTTCTAGAATAACTAGATTATGAAGTTTGGAAACTAAGTAACAAAAATGCATTTCAATTGCAGATGCCCCCTTGATAGAAGCATACAAGAAAAAGGCAACCAACAAATCCAAAGAAATGATTTCGATATTCTGCGCTACCACTAAAGAAGTATTCAACAGAGTCTCAACCTGCAGCACAACTTATAAAATTTAGAATAAACTGAGCATGAAGGTACAAACTAAGTTAAGGAAAGTAGAATTAACCTTCTACAACAAAGGTACGAGCTTTTCAAGATGGAGCCTAGAGAATCCATTAACAATATGTATACATGATTCTCATGGTTGATAAACTACATGCTAAACCTAGATGTCAAGGCAAAAGATCTGATCAACTCAAAAAGCTTCTCATATCCCTCACATATGAATGGAGCATCATGTCAACGGTAATTAAAGAAGCAAACGATGCCAACACATTACCCATTGATGATATCATAGGGAAATTACTATCATATAATGTAGAAAGGCAGCAATTAAATGAAGCTGAGTCTGAAGAAAAAAAGAAGAGGAAATATTGCCCTTCTAGCTACAGAAGATTCAGATGAACTTGATGAGGATCCCATTTTTAAGTCTGATTATGATGTTCAGCGTGCGCATGCTGCATCTCAGAAGAGATCTCGTATTCCCAGGCATATGACTCTAACTTTGACTCTAATACCTAGTTATCCTTATTTCTTTGTTTTTCTTCATGTATTCAAGATAGTACAATCTCAGTATGTTATTCCTTTGCTTTTTATGTTTATGTAATCTCTATTTTATATTAATGAATTTCTAGTTTCTAGTCTTTTTCATTATAGCAAAAAGGGGGAGAAATAATTTTAGATGATTGTTTGAACTTCTTTGTTTCAGGGGGAGTATTGTAAAAGTTATCTACTTTTAAAAAAAGTCTACTCTACTAAAGTTTCAAGTCTATCCTTGTCTCATTTTATCATCTTTAGAAGGGGAAGATAGTTAGAACATTTTTTTCTACATAAGTTTATGTTAAAGCTGGCGTGCACACATATCGGAGCTACTTGCATTTATGCATTATTTTGCAGAAATCTCAAGCTCATGACCTCAATAGAAGTTCCTAAAAAGTCTTAGTTGTTTTGTAACTTGTTATTATATGGTGTTCAAGCTTAAGTTTGTTTGTAGTTACTGTTTAACACCAATCTATTCTAAAGTATTCCAAAGTGTAGTATCTTTGTACTATCACAATATAATTGGTGTTTTCTCTCGAAAAGTCAACTACAAGAACCAAGTCAAAGCTTAGGTAAACCTCCAGACTCGGGTTGATCGATATTCTTATTGATCGATCAAGTTTTATTGATCTAGGATATTGATATGATGGATCAGTTTAAGTTATGGAAGATCCCTCTCTCTGATCGATCACATTTCAACTAATCGGTAAAGCAATCTTTATTGGCAAGGTAATTTGTGTTATATCTTGAACATTACCTCGTTACGAACATAATGACATGTTGATCAGTAAGTAATGTTTAGTGATCTCTCATTCTTTGAATTTTTTATTTTTGTAATGATCAAAGTTGATCGATCAATGTCTTGATGTGATCAATCAATCTTGTATGATCGATCATAGTGTTTAGTCTGAGCAATCGATGTTTGAATTTTGAATCAAAAACTTACTATTTTTAGTCCCTTGATAGTTACACACCTAAAGCACTATATAAGGAGCCCCATACCTCCTCATTTCAACACACATTTCAGCTTGAGTCTTCTACAGCTCTATAAGTATCTCCTCTCTCTCCATTGTTCTTGAGTGTTCTTCATTCTCATTAGAGAAGTATTTCAGCAATCAGTTAGAAAGCTAGTTTTGATCCATAGCCAGCTCTCCAAGCTCTTGTTTATAGTCAGAGATTTCTTCCGAGATCATTGAAATATTGGTGATATTTTTATATAAATAGCTTTCAAGAAAATTAAAGTTTAGATAATTGTTTATCTTGTTTAACTTGGAGTTTTTCCTTACATGTAGCAAGGTAATGTTCAAGACTCAAGCAATGCTACATCTAAGTCTTGTTGCATTGATGACTTTTTATTTGATCTAAAGTTGTGTCTTCAATGTTTGATCCAACGTTGTATGCTTTCTACCATGTAGCCCATTGAGATATCCACTCAAATATATTTTAGACTAGAGTGGAAAGGTTGGTTAGTTCAACTAATCAAAAATCCTAAGTCGAGAGGACTAGGGTCATGGTTTTGACTTGCTTGGGTTTCCACGTTAACATCTTGTGTACTGTGATTGTTATCTGGTGTCTTGTGATATTGTTTGCTGCTTGGTATTTTTCTGCAAAAATTTCAAACTACGATACTCCATTCACTACCCTCTGGAGTAAGATCGATTCGTAAATCCTATCAGCATATAATTAACTCTTTTACATTTATTTATTTTATTCAATTATTTTCTTTATTTTGTTTTTTAATATAATGCATTAAATAAAAACAAAAAAGACAAGAAACTCAAAGAAAAAGAAGTGCTCTAACTTTGTATATAGTACGTATATAAGTATCTATTTGTTTTTATTTCTTTATTACTTTAATTACTAAAATACCAAAAAATTGGAGTAATGTGTAATTGAGTGCTTTTTATTTTCTCAAACTATCTAACGAATATAGTATCTTCATAAAAGTTATAAAAAATGCATAACATTAAAAAGTAGGTATTTTAGCTCTATAAAATACCACCAAAATTTGAATGTTGCCTTCATGGAAGTTGTAGATATCATTGAGATGAACAATTTTCATGAGGGAAGTTTTCATTTTGTGGTCTTTTATTCTTTTGTTTTGGCATTCCTTTTGTTTTTTATTATTTGATTTTTCTAGGAGCAACATGTGGTAATCCTAGGTGCCACCAAGTGCCACCCCTTCTTCTTATCCCTCGTTCCAACCATTGGATCACTTATGATCCAATGGCCCATATCATATCCCCAAGCGGTCTTCGACTACAATCTTCCCAAGCTCCGACTCAATGGATGTGTGCTACCTCAACGGTGAGAGTTGACAAGGGGATCGATTCCCCCATCCGCATTCTCCATTCTTCTTGCGACCCATTCTCCCTGCCTCTTCAACGAACCCAAACCAACTTCAAAACGCTCACAAAACCCTAACGACTCATTGACAAAATTGTATTTCATCTTACTAAATAGAGCTTGGTTCCATAGAAAATACTTGCATTATTGTGTTTATATTGCAAAAGTAGCACTCATGCATATGAAAAGCATACATTAGCACACAAAAATCATAAAAAATGCAAAATCCACATATAACCAAAATAGTGCACAAATGTCCTGCATTTTTTTATAAACTCATACTGGCTAATATTTATCTTTTTTTCTAACATGCACATAAAAAATTATAGAAAAACACATAAATATAAAATAAGTTCCACCTTGAATAAATGTCAATAGATCATAAACCGAATAAGCCATAAAATCGAACTTCCTGGTTGAATTTCCACTCTATATGAACTTCAATTTTTCCAAACTCACTTTCATAATTCAACTTATAAATTTCTCTATCTAACTAAAGCCACTAAAATTAGAGCATATATGCACAATGTCGAATTTAGTACTTAATTGTACATTGTATATAATTACTAAGTTTACTCTATCATTTTATACAAATTTTTAACTTTGTTTGACTTTTTTTCATTTATTTCTTTATTTTTTGTCTTAATAAAAGGTGCAGAATAAAAATCCGAAAAGAAAATCAATGAAAAAGAAGTGTCCTAACATTGTATATAGTATGTATACAAGTATCTATTGGATTTATTCCTTTATTAATTAATACAAATCCAAAAAAATAGATTAATGTGTAACTATAATTTTAGCATTTTATTTCATTTTATTTTGTATATAGTTTTAAATTAAAAATCTCAAACATAAGGCAAAAATATAAAACAGGGTATTTTATATACATGAATTACCACCCAAAATTCCATTTTGTGCAGACAAGGTCTTTTGAGTTTGGTTCCTTCACGAAAGTTTTAGATCTCATTGAGATAAATAATTTTCATGAATAAATATTTTTTATTTTAGTCTACTTATATTTATTCATAATTGACCTTTATTTTTATTTTTTTTAAATTTTCTTGGTGCGACACATGGCAGCCCCGCACATCACCATGTATTGTCGCCCCTCCTCTTTCCTTGCCTCACTCTTGGCCATTGGACCAATCACGGTCCAACAATTGACATATACCCCCAGTACCCATTGACCTCCTTATTCACACATGGCGTAATCCTGATCTTTCGATCCGGGATGACCTAATGGCTCGTACTTGGTCTTTAACCTCCTTCATCCTCTGCCTGATCGACAACCAATCCTAGTGGCCTCCGCCTTCAGAGTTTATTACTAGCCTAGTCAAGGGCCCGATCTGACTTCTTCCTTGCAAGTCTAGAGAGTAACAAAAACCCAACACATCCAGCATCCTTTCCAACACAATCCAACCACCAAACATTGATCAAAATGTGCCGAAGATGTGATTCCTCTCTAGAGCATCACCATCCTTCTACCTTGCGCGAAGCTTCACAGTTGGAGACAAAGACATGTGGTGTTGATACATCCTCAGGTGATTTTTGAGGAGTAATGGAACTAATTGTTCATCTTGTAATCAATGCATTATGACCATCAAAGCACGCCTAATAGTCATCCATATAACCGGGCCCCTAGCCTTGATCATGGTCACCAATACCTAGAAGAAACCTAGCCATTGATCAAGTTTTCCCCTTCATCCTTGATCCTGGTCATCAATGCCAAGAAGAAACCTAGCCATTGATCGATTTTTCCCCTTCATCTGGATTGCATGCTCAATTATCGATTTGAACCACTTGATCAATAACATCCAAGTAACGAATTGTGTACTACTTTTCCAACTCCAATCGTAGGTCGAGCCTAGAGACCAACGTACTATCAAACTCCTCATGGAACTCAAAGTATGATCCCCAACCGAGCTTGGAAGGGCCCCCACGTGCTCCTCATTTGGGCATGAAACATTTGTAGAGCTTCCCTTGTGATTTTTGGTCATTTCATAAGCTCCCCTAAGCGCAAGTTGTTCATTTGAATTTTAGTTTAACTTCTGCATAAATATCTATGTATTGGAGCATAATTTTGCACCATTTTTAATATTGTTCTTCAAGGATAAAAATTGCATGCTTATTAGAATTCATTATCTACATGTTGAGAGTCCATTTGCAATTTTCTGAGCTTGACATGATATAATAAGTTATTGTGGTTAAATTGAGCATATTTTACACATGTGTGCTTCTAAACAACATAATAAATCGACTCTTTCTCTAAAATTTCCAAAAATTCACATATTGTAGATCTAATTGTACTTTATCATGTCTCCAGGAACCATAGAATTTGCATGTTTCATGTCAAAAATAAATAAATATTAAGTGATTCTAGTAATTCATTTTTAATTGGTTCCATATTAGATATGTTACAAAAAATAAAAATTCCATTAATTCCTCATGTTAATACCTATCTATGGAGATTTTAATTTGCAATGATATTAATGTTCGGTATTTATTAAAATTAAATTACTTCAACTCACTCGTCTGTAATAAAAAATTGTAAAAATTCACACATTGTCGTAACTCTAAAAAATTAAAGTAGGTTTACTTGCATTTTTGCATATCTAGATCAAGTTTCATATATTTTGGACTTTATTTGATTTAAAATTACAAAAAAGTCCATGAGTTTGTTCTAGTTTTCATGCCTATATCTTAGACCGTACAAATCAACAAAAATGTTTTGCATTCTGCACTTAATAAAGTTTGCAGAAAACTACTAATTGGCTAGTTTGAACTTAATTTGAATTAAAATTAAATTGGCTAAGCTTTCTTATTTTCTTAAGAAACCGAGTTAATTTGCATTTTCATTGCATCCTAATAGTGCATAAAAAATGTTAGAAAATGCCTTTTTGAAAATCGACACACTAGTCTCTGTGAATAGATTCATGAATAAACATTTACCTCCTAATGTCGAACTCGGGCTTACCCACATAAAAATAAAAATTGCTACATTCGCTTCATTGTTTAATTTCGTATGTGGTTTTAATTATTCTTTGATTATCCAACTACAACTAAAAGAATATACATAACTAAGGATAAATTTTGGTTTCAAATGGCGGCATTTTTCGGAAGACAATCGACCTAAGATAGTATTTCTAAACAACCTAGTGTTTAGGTTTTGTTACCACTCAAGTAGTCTGACCTCCGAGTTTTCTTTTGTATTTATCTTTGTTTCTTTTCATCATTTATTTATTTTCATTCATTTTATTTTCATATTTTTGTATTCTCTTTTTGACACATTGTATTTTTCTTATATGAGGGAGCCAATGTACTAAGAGAGACTTTCTCGAAAGTCGGCGCATCTTGAGGTGACTAGAGGTAAGTGCTTCCGAGGACCAATCCTGCTGTAAAGTGTTAAGAAAGATTTTTTTTTGTTGAGATTGTAAAAGAATATAGAGTCTAGGTTGCATTTTTATTTTCAAAACATTAATTTTATTATCAAATTGTAATATTTGTCATTTTCAACGGTTCTCATTTGGGGACTTGCGTGTGTACTCAGGTAGTGGACTTTGGACCTATTTCGACCTAAGCTATGTGGTCGTGGTCCATTGAGATTGTTTGTGGTTGTGGCCCTAGTCTTATGTACACAGAGGTTGCTTCTAGGATCTATTCGTGCTTGTAAAATTAGAATCACAATCCACTCCATAAAGAGACACGTTACTCCAAAACTATTAGTCAAAATCAACTTGTTCCTTACTTGCTAATAGAATTCCATGTCTTGGAGTGATTTTCTCACTTGCATTTCATTTAGCATAAAATTTCAACATTGCATGCATCTCACATGAAAAGCATGGGGAATAACAATAAGAACTCCATCTGAGCTTACATCATTATTTCTCAAACTTGCATCGGCTTTTTTCATCTCATTCCCTTGTGTTTTTCTGACTTAGGAAAAAATAATTGGAATAATAGATAAACATGTTTGAAATTAGACCTAAAGAAAGTGATTATTACTCTAAAATCGAGAACGTTGACATTATTGATCAAAAAATGATAATTGTAGGAAAGCAACCTCGTTTTTATTACATGTACTCTTCAGATAGAATGGGGCCACATCCTTAAGATTAGAGCTCAAAACCTCGGACTTGTGTCCTAGTTTTTCGGAGTCTGATTTCTACTGTGAAAAATCAAATACACTTGCCTTCAACCTTGCAAAGTTGATCTGTAAGCAAATCCATGTAATCTTTCAAGATCTTGATGTCGAACTTGGTTTTCCAGGTAGATAGATCTTTGATTAGGAGGTTGCACGCTTAATTACAAGTCAACCTAGGAGACTCGTGTTGTTTGTTTGCTTAACAATTGATTGAAAATCACCCACTAAAATCAAAAAGATAATTTGGTCTAACTTTTGCGGCTTTCACTTGTCAAGTTGATGAAACATGGTTTGTTTTGCGTCTACTTATCTATTGTGTGAGTTTTTCTTCAAGTGAACTTGCACATATTCTAACCTTGATTCACTTACATTTCACGTTTCTTCTTTGACCATATATCGACCGTCTCATTTCACATTTCACGTTTCACATTCCTCATACCTGGACTTTGTGGGCCATGTCCTCTCGACCATATATCGACCGTCTTCGATTTCTCTTTCCTCGATGTACCCCTTACCCGAGGTTGATTCTTCCCACTCTCAATATAAGGTTGGTAAATGACCAGCTTTTCGTTTCTTCACCTATCCCACCCCCTCCACCCTTTTCCCTCACTATCCTCCTCTCTCTTGGTCCACCACATATGATGATCAGATGCTCCCATGCATTCAAGAGATTTCTTACAAAAATGTATCAAGAGACAACCAAATGAGCAAGAAACTTCTGAGAGCCGAGATTTCTAGCAGATCAGTCCCACTTTCAACAAACTCCTCATACTAACTTCTACCATAGAGTTGATCCATGTTCTACCGAGATATACATAGCAGAGTCATTGTATACTGAGATCGGCAACCCACTTTTCCCGCAGTTCAATGTGACTGGTCTCTACCACAAGAATGAATCAAACTTGACTCAGGATTGCATACCATCGTCTCGGTATGATGCATATGGTAACGCACTGCATACCATCGTCTCGGTATGATGTATATGGTAACGCACTGCTTCAGTGGATACCTATGATAGAGAACACATCTACCATGTGTTATCATGACAACTCTATTGAGGATGGCCTTTCTAAGATTGTAAGGAGAGTTGATTCCATAGATGCCACGCATATGAAATTCTACCAATTGATTGAATCGTATGTCACTAGAAAAATAGGTGAAGAGATGAATAAGTCTAGCGAAACTTTGTTTGGAATTTCTGGAGACATCAAAGAGACCACACACCTTGTACAACTTGAGCCATATTCTCTACCATTCTCTTATATTGACCATCCACAAGCCAAACTAGTCAGTATGTACATTCTCCCAATCCCCCACCTTCTCCTAAAGAGTCAAAAAGTAGAAAAAAGTCAAAATACAAAAAAGATGGATCTTTCCCAAATGAAAATATATTTCAATTGTCTCATCTTAGAGCTTCCATTAAAAAAAGGCATAGGCAACATGCTCGAGTTAAAGTGGTTTTCAAAAAATCAATGTACAACCAAGAGGACGGGCAAAAAAAGAAGTCGAACTCAGATACACTTAGTTTCTATGGTCAAATCATTAGTTTCTATGGTCAAATCATTAGTGATGGATAGCAAGACCGAGAACTGTCGAGTCAAGCGGTTATCTAGAGTGGATTGTGAAATTTAAGACACTTTATTTACACATGCCCTGGTCAATTATGACTCCTCTATCAACGTACTCCCGACCTCCATGTTTGATAATCTCAAATTCATATCAATTAGAAGTCAAGAGTGATTGTTCAACTGGCCAATCGATATATAAAATGGTCAAGAGGAACCATTTCAATCATCATGACTTCCAAGGTTCGACATTCCAAGTTGAATTTACATCCTTGAAATTAAGAACCGAGGAAAGTTTACCCAGACTCCCATCACTTTTAGGAAGACGTTCTTAGCCTCTACTAAGGTGTCTGTTAATTGTGAGACTTAGGCCGTCGACTTTCCAGCATCGAGTATGCACCGATCTTGCCCAATCTCTGATGACACACCTTGCCCAAGACACTATACACAACTACAAACAACCATGACCATCGAGGGGTAGATGATTCATATCCCTCTACTTCGCCCGTTCAAACCTTTCCAAGAAAATCGCCCACTCATGGTGTGATCCTAGGAAAGACACCTGAGAACACAACTATCTAATATTGGTATTGAGGATAGCCACACCTTGGAGCTAATACTACCATTAGGGGAATTTGTCATCACGAATTGTAATTGTCCCTACACCACGATGGAGATTTCATAGGTCACAAAGAGACCTAAGGAGACATCTCCCCTCGCTTGCCCCTTTACCTCCATGAAAGTTTTGGTGGATAAATCACGCATATATTCTCTCCTTGAATCAGACCCAAGCTTTTTTACCGTCTTGATCATCTTAGTAATCTGATTCTTGAGCCAACACCACCCAAGCCGACTGACTGCACTTGTAGATCGCCATCAGGACAAAGACCAACGAAGATGGTTAGCACATCATAGACCCAATCCATCAAGAAAATTGATGCTACTAGTCATTTTTTTGTGAAGATTAAGAGGTATACTGATTCCTTGAGGTGTTTCCCCAAACATCTCATGGCACATCACGACCCAATTCCTCTTGTTGTTTCAAGTTCAGATAGATCGACTAAGAAAGTTACCTTTAATCATATAGACAAAGAACTTTATGAGGATTCCTCATTGGGCCTAGGTGAGGTAGTTTACATGAGTTAGCTTAACTTGGATGTCCTCAATCAATATATAAGCAAGCAGCCATGTGTTGATCCTTGTTCTTCAAAGGTGTGAAAGGCTGGAGGACTTTGTACCAACCAGTCCGATGTTGTTGGATTTTGTTCAACTACCCAGAGATGTTGCACATCTTTGGTTCTTTCCACTGTGTGAAGTGGTTGTGAAGACCATGAACAACAATAAACAGAGAGGTCCCCGCCTCTCAGTAATATTTATTTGAGGACGATTTCGATAACGACACACCACAGGCATATTCCCTCCCTCTCCGATCGTGCAAGAAGGTTTTCCCAAACCTTATTGAGCTATGTATATTCTTACTCCGCCTTATATAGGTTTTTATTTTTGTTCCCTCAATGTAGCACCCCAAATAATACTATATTTAGTAATCACAAAGTGTGGTAGTAGCTTATAAGTAGTGGGGCTATTACTAGACAACTTAGGCTTAAGCATTTTGGGTTGTGGTCAAGGGCTCCAATTGGACCCAAGCCCAACATGTTGTCTGGGCAATCAATCCCTCGTAAGGAACCAGGTTTAGGGCTGAGACTTTACAAATGGTATCAAAGTAAATTCCCTATAATAGTAGAAATTGCTACCTGGTAGGTGGAGCCATCCCTACCATAGAGTTAGTAGGAAAAAGCTACCCAAGAGGTGAAGTCGTCATTGTTGCATGGAATATGTCATGGGCCATTGCGCAACGAGGATGTTGCGAATATAAGTGAAGGTGATTGTAGCACCCAAAATATAGTACCACATCTAGTAATCAAAATGTGTGGTAGTAGCTTACAAGTGGTGGGGGCTATTACTAGACAACCTAGACTTAAGCATTTTGGGTTGTGGTCAAGGGCTCTAGTTGGGCCCAAGCCCAACAAGTTGTCTGGGCCAGTAATCCCCATAATGGGTCGGGTCTAGTGCAGAGACGTTACACTCCATCTCGTTTAATTAGCATCACTTACTCCAATACCATCTTGTTTCCATCTGTGGCTATACTTAGGATGACCATCTCCTAAGTACAAGGGGGGACCAAGTACCTCTTTCATTTCTTTCCTTTTCTTTTCTTTCGTTCCCATTATGTATACCACTTCTACATCTCATCGGTCCTTAGTCTTGACTTCATTTCATATTGGCGTAGACCAAAGCTTAATTGTAGGGGGATGATGCCCACTGTTTATAGCCACATCTATACGTTCATGCCTTGCCCTCGGGCCTCGACTGCCTCATTTTTATCGTTTGATACACTTAAGCTGATCAGAGCCTAAGTATAAAGGAGATAGTTGACATATATACTTTATATTCTTTGCACCACTTTAAGCCTAGTATAAGCTTTGTCTTCATTGTTCTTCATGCTCTAAGGTCATAGCTTATGCTAAGTATAGGGAGGTGTTGTATACTATACACACACACTTTACCCATAGCTTTTAGTTTCATGTATTTTTTGTATATATTCAATAAAATACGGGGATGTGGATAAAATCTTGTAAATTTAGTTAAATTTTGTATAATGTTTATAATTATGTATAAAATTTGTAAAATATATACAAACTCTGTAAAATATATACAATGATGTACAATTAGGTATACTATCTGTAAAGCCGGTATAATTTTGTACAATCATGTATAAAATTTGTAAAATTGTGTATAAATTTTTTGAATTTGTAAAGTTCTTTTGTAAATCTCTAATTAATACTCTCTTTTTGTAAAAAAAACAATTTGTTGTAGAATAAGTGTGTAACAAAATTTCGGAAAATTGAAAAAACAAAACTAACACTTGCATTTCGTATACTTGCATTTCATATCGTATATCATGCATTTGTAATGGTGAAAAGTAATTGAATTGTGATCCTTATGAACATAAATCGAGAGTCGACTTACCTTGACCTTAATCTACTTAATCTCATAGGAACTTCACCGAAAGATTGGATTTTAGAATCTTCAAGTCATTGACTTAACTTTCAAAGTTTCGCAAGACAATGTTTAAACTTGTATTCTTAGTGTATAGGTAGATTGCCCGATATCTCGAGTACGACTCTTGAATAGTGAGCTAATATGGACTTTTGCACCATGTACTTAGTTCAACCTAGATGGAGTGTTAAAGACCTTATCAACCTGAGTTGGGATGGTACTAGGCTATTGTGTCAAGGGTAATAGAATGCCAAACCTTGCGGACATACAGAATTAATGCCTTCCTCTATCTTATTCTTCAGTAGTGTGGAAATGCAAAGATAGGAGTAGTCGGTCGAAACAAAGCTTCAAATGAGAAAACTGATTGTTGTACTAGCCGTTCAATCAAGGTGGTTCCAATGAAACCACTTCACAGGGATTCTTTGTTTCCAAATATGTCTAATTTAGGTCCATACACAATTCAAAACCGGAAAAGTCATATCCTTTTAAATTGTCTCTTTCCAACATTTCTTTAGTTTCCATCATCCTATCTACAATGTCCTCTGTCTAATTGCATCTAAAATAACTAATTCGGAGCATGCCCATGATCAGATCCAAAAATGCCGTATCATTTTTAATAGTTTACTTCCATTTTTTCCAATTTTCATCATCCTCTCTCACAAGTTCTTTTTCTAACTTGATCTTTGAATTGGAACATAAAATGCCCTTCTTTGCACATGTCCAAATTACTTATGACGAATTCTTCTCATTTTGTTATCTAATTATCATACCAACAATAGGCCTGGAACTCTTATTACGAACATGGCTCTTATTGGTGTAGTTGCATATCCACAAGACAAGAGAGATCTTCACCTCAATTATATATATTCTTCGCACATGTTTATAGCTACCTGCCCAGAATGCCTTAATGAACTGTCCCACTGCAATATTATAGCATTTATTTTGACATTTAAATATATCTATATATTGCAAAAAACACCATAGACGAGGAATGCTAACGAAATATTGCTCAAAATTCTATTTCACCAACTGGCCTCATATCAATATACGCCCCATTTAA